>NW_024121877.1:835543-1177063 GCF_016745375.1 Pimephales promelas | reverse complement strand
AGCTGTCAAAAGCATCTGCTGTTGCACTCACTACTGATGGATGGACATCTAGAGCTACTGAGAGCTACTTAACAGTGACTGCCCATCACATTACTCCAGAGTGGAACATGGTAAGCCATGTTCTTCAAACCCGCCCCATTTATGAACAACACACAAGCACAAATCTGGCAGAGGGACTTAAGGAGACAGTGTTTGAGTGGAAGTTGGAGAGGCCAGGGACTACAATTCCTGTCACAACTGACAATGCCAGGAATATTGTCAATGCAGTCAGTGAATGGACTGGGCCCTCAAATTGGATGTTTTTGCACACACAATTAATTTAGCTTCACAGAAAGCAACAGGTCTCAACCAGGTGTCCAGAGTGCTAGGTAGAGTCAGAAGGGTTGTGTCTTTTTTTCACCGTAGCCCAACAGCAGCACATATATTGGAGAGCAAACAGGAAATGCTTAATATTCCAAAACACAGCCTTATTCATGATGTCACCACCCGCTGGAACTCCAGTTATGATATGCTAGAGAGGTACCTTGAACAGCAAGCAGCGGTGTATTCTGCCCTAACAGAAAAGCCCCTCAAGAAGAACAAAGAAATAAGCACGTTGTCTGACCAGGATGTGAAAATGGCAGAGGAGGTACTTGAGGTTCTTAAACCACTAAAAACCATCACAACACTGATGAGCACTGAATCCACACCTTCAGTATCAATGATCCTCCCCCTAAAAACCACAGTACTCAACTCTATGACACCCAATGAGGAAGACAGTCCAACTGTAAGAGAAATCAAGGCTGTCATCACAGAAAACCTGAAGAACAGATACTCTGCTTGTCATGACTTCCTCCACAAATGCACAGCTCTTGATCCGAGGTTCAAGGCCCTTCCTCATGTGGATGATGCCTGTCGTGACAGAATCTACAACGACCTCATCACAGAAATTGTAACCATGGAAGAACAGGTATTGTGTTAATTTGCTAGTGTGTAAAATATCTTCATTGACATTGTATAATCCAAAATACTTTGCTGCTACAGTGCCAGTAGTAGTAATTTATTAAAATTAGTTTTGTCATTTTTATTTTGCAGAGTGCGGAGGCCACAGCAGTTAGTTCATCTCCAGTGACAGGACACTCAGAGGCATCATCTCCTCCTGTCAAGAAGTCTGCCATGGCTGAACTGTTCGGTGAACTCTTCAAGACTCAGGTGGGAAACAAGCCTACTTTGCAGCTAGTGAAGGAAGAGGTTACCTTATACAAGTCTGTGGACTGCATCTCACTGGATTCCAACCCACTTGAATGGTGGAGGACCAATGAACCCACATATCCTCATATTGCCAAGTTAGCAAAGCACTACCTTGCTGTACCTGCTACCTCAGTCCCTAGCGAGAGGGTATTTTCTACAGCTGGAGACATTGTAACTGCCAGCAGATCTTCCCTTTCTGCAGACAATGTGGACAAGTTAATTTTTTTGACAAAAAACATGAAAGTTGAATGAATCTGAGCAAGTCTAAAAACTAAAACTGTTGATGCTGCACTTTACACTTTGTAAAAGTTCTATATTTATATATATATTTTTTTTTTCATATGAGCAGGCCTTAAAGCTGGATTGGTAATGCTCCACTGTTATCCGTAGTTATTTATTTTTTCATTATATTTTATTTTGTGATATTCGTTTCAGAGGATTTTATTTAGTGGAGAATTTTGCAGCAATATTTTATTTCTTATTCTTTTTTGTTTTGTTTATATATATTTTATTTATTATATTTAATAAAAAGTGTGTTTAAAAGGTTTAAACAAATTGTTCGAAAAGTTTGAAAAAAAAAATGTTAAAATAAAGTTTATATTAAACTAAACAACCAGCAGTTTAATGTTTGCATTTCTTTCCCTTACTGTACCGAAAAATAACCGAACCGTGACTTTAAAACCGAGGTACGTACCGAACCGTGATTTTTGTGTACCGTTACACCCCTAATGAGTGCAGATTATTCTAACCTTTATATTAAAAGTATGCATCATCTTTTATTTAAATTACAATACTAAAAAGTGGCAATGCCCATTTACAAAGTCTTGATTTTGGTTGATTTTTGTCCGTTTAGTTCCAGTCTTTATGAAGCCCCTCCTTCTGAAAAGCACAATGTGCCCTGATTGGTCAGCTGGAACAGTGTGTTGTGATGGCTCATCCGCTACAAACATGTCGTTTTGAAAAAAGTTGCACCCAAGTTTCAACACACTACTAATGCAACTCAACCAGTCCTCACCCCTTTATTTTGTGCATGCCTTGGGCAATTTAAATGAGGACTATTGTGACGTTCGTTCCTGGAGGACTATGATCTCAATGAATCCTCAAGGCTACAGCCTAAAGGCCTGTTCACATCGGGACGAATTTCACGCGCAATGTTCGCCGACGTTTAACGCCTTTAGACTAAACAAAGGGCGCCAATGTGAGTGTGCACACTCACGCGTAAAAGCTTCGTTTTTTTTATTTTGACACGTCGCATCAAAAACTATCCGACCAATGAGATTGGCGCTTTTGCTCACGTGTTTGGAGCTTCTGAAGTTAGTAAAACACAACTTGGGGGCACTCAAAACACAAAGCGGTCTTGCCGAGCACACAACACATACAGGACGGAGAAGAATATCTACGCCAAGTAGCGTCGCCGTCTACACAGCCAGGAAGAAATAAAACGAAGAAGATGCAAGGCAAGATGAATGTAGAGCTGCTGTTCTCGGTTGGTGTTAGAACAAAGAACTATATGACAAACACGACAGGGACTACAAATACAAACATCTTGATAAAAGAGAACTGTTATGGAGTGGTATTGCACAGCAAATGGGCGCCATCTAATGTCAGGGAATGAATTTGCTCAATGGTCAGTCAGCTCATGTTCAGCAAAAATCGCTTGGGTGTGAACTCAAAAAACGTGTCAAAACACTGGCGAATAAAGCGCGCTGATATTCGTCCAGGTGTGTACGGGCCTTAAAGAGCCCTATCATGGATTTTGAAAATGACTGTTCATGTGGTGTGGAATATAGCTCTATGGGAATGAAAACATCCTGCAAAGATTTATATCTGAAAGTGCACCGTATATAAAGTTACTGTCTTTCAAAAGTGAGAGTCGACTCTGAGTCTATGAAATGAATTGTTTTTGAAATGAGTCACTGCACGCGCAGACGGAAGTGTAAACTTGAAGTCTACACATTCAAATACTTCATCATAGCATCATGTTCGAGAAGATGCTGTGTTCTACAATGCAAAGATAGTTCAGCCACTTTGTTTTCATTTACCAGGGACGAGCATGTGAAGAATCGGTGGTTAGAGTTCATATTTGCAACAATACCACAACAGTATAGCCCGATTGTGTTCTCATCATTTTAACGATGAATCGTTCAAAAACAAATGAATTCAAATGTGGATTCGCAAGCGGATGTTACTGAAGGAGGGCTCAGTAACTTATTTACCCAGTGTATATGGATCAGCTTCCTCCTTCGAATCACAACCTGTAAGTATTATTAATAGTTGTTGCTTTTATGGGTTTTGAACGGTTTTGTAGCGTCACGTCGCGAGGAGCGAAGGTGGAAGTATGTGTGTGTGTAAGTTACGCTCAGCGCAGCTTCTTGGTCTCCAATGTCAATTTTTTTTAATATGTTAAATGTTTGTCGCTGTTATTGGAGTGGTCATAAAGAATAGAGCGTCTTGTAGTACTGCAGTGCTTTATCATTATGTTTATGCGTTAATATGCTAACAAACAATAACTGACTGGGTCGGTCATCTGACCAATCACCGCCGATTAGCGTCACGCAAAGGAGGCGTTTGGAAAAATGAGTCGTTGTACGAATCATTTGGGAGTCGGTGAGCAAATCAGTTAAAAATAAATGCATATTATAAGACAAATAAAGTTTTTATCCTTGCATGCATGTTAAACTGTTTTTGGGAACTCCCAAAACAAAAATAGGAACATTTCAAATGCTACGATAGGGGCTCTTTAATGGAGGCGTTTTCAGGGAGTTCAGAAACAGTTCACACTGATATAGAGGAGAACTCCCTAAGGACTGACTTTGTAACTTTGCACACCCTTTTCATGATCAAAAAGCAAGACATTTGAAAATGTGAAAAAAAAGCATTAGTCCACTTTAATGATTGAAGATGAAAATTGCTTAAATCAAATATCAAACTAACAATTATAAATATTCAAGTAATCACAGTGCTAAAAAAAAGAGGAAAGGAGTATTATTGAAACAAAGCATTCATTATCTGTTGACAAGACTTCTGTATATATTTTGAAACTGGCACTTCTGTCAGTCTACATGGTGGACAGATACCAGCTGATGCCAACACTCTCAAAATGACCACGTCATATTGGCTTGGCCCAATACCGGTCTATCACTGGTGAAAAAAAGTGACAAATGCAAAAGCTATTGGACAGATGGAAAGTGCTATGAACAAAATGTACTGAAAAATCTTCTCACATTATGTTAGTTTACTTTCAGTAACAGTCGATTCTTGTCCATACGAAGCAAATCTGTGTGAGCTTCCGCTGGGCTCCAGTATGCCAGAGAGACATTCCTCTGGTGTCAGACCGAGGCCCGAAACAAGCATATAGTGTGACTTCTCCACTTCACCTTAGCCCAGCACGTCTGATGGTTTCAGTCCACAGCAAATGATAGATTACTGCTACTGGGTCCTCACAGAAATCATCAACCTCAAGAACACATTTGACATCAAAACCTATAAGTGCTGTGGTGGTACAACGGCTCAGAGGCCAGATGGAAATACCACGGTCCCCTGACCCATATATTAATGACAGACCATAAATCAAGCTTGTAGAGATCGTATGACAGCAGTGTCAAATTGGCTGATTAACAGGAGGAGGGCAAAACATCCATAGAACTGATGCCCTAAAACACTAAAGTGTCTTAATGCATTAAGGCCCAGTTTACACCTGGTATTAAAGGTCGGGTAGGCAATTTTTGGAGTGGCTAATAAAACTCATAGGTGCATTTAAACTTTAAATAAAGCGTAGCTGAATAATTTTTCAATCTCATGCATTGCTTTACTTCATCAATCAGTTTATAATATCTGAATATTTTATATTGAACTATTCTATTCATAATAAATTAGTTACTTTCTTTTAACTTTTGTAGGATATTAGTAATACTAGTTATGTTTAAATGTGTTTCCCAGCATATTTTTACCATATGTCCTTATTAGATTGCGTTTTTAAGGGGTTTGTTTTGCTCTTTTTGTGATATCTGGCAACCCGCCACCCTGAGCTTTAATCAAGAGTTCAGAAGTGTCAAGTTCATCAAGTTCAGAAGTGACTAGAAGGAGAGCAGCAATATGAAAACCAAACAGCAGCTACTGTTGGTGTTGACTAAGTTGTTTAAATTATACACACCTTAGAACAGTGCGTCATTATTAGATCATAGCCCGGTGAACGCCACGCTCCCTCTCAGTGTTCCCCATGCGATTAATTTGAGTGTCAAGTTGTAATAATCACTGATCGAATTCTGATCGATTGCTTTCGGAGTGTAGACGATACTCATGTGCTTGAAAGTGGACAAAAGCGACGGATTAAAACTCCAGTTGTAAACGGGAATGCGTCTCCCTCATCTACTTGTGATCCGATCGACCAAAACACTAGAGCCCGGCCTATATTAGGCATTTTCCTAACTATCAGTATCGGCATTTATAATGGCCAATAAATGAAAATAAATTTTAAAAATGCAGGTGTGGTGATTCATGTAAGGGTGGCACTGCCAATAAAGCACATAAAAGCCGTCACAAAGAACTGGCAAAAGTAATGATTGTGAATACATCAAATTAGGGCTGTCGTACGATTAATCGCGATTAATCACATCCAAAATAAAAGTTTGTGTTTACATAATATATGTGTGTAGTGTGTATAATTATTTTGTATATATAAATACACACACATGCATGTATATATTTAAGAAATATTTGCGTGTATATACTTTATTTATAAAAAAAGTTATATTATACATAAATATTGTATATATTAATAAGACATTTTTATATATACAAAATAATTATACACACTACACACACAAATATATTATGTAAACACAAACATTTATTTTGGATGCGATTAATCGCGATTAATCGTTTCACAGCCCTACATCAAATATAGCAAGGAGACATTTTAATTGTTTATTAATAAGTGTTTTCAGTCAGTGTCGCTGCCAAACTCAGTACAACCTACAGATGAAGCATACTATATACAAGCCAGCAGATGAGCCCAGAATATGAACAGCAGGATGAGCGTAATTTATATTGGTTGAAATCTTTCATATTCTGGGTTCATTTGCATCTGAACAGAGTAGAGGCGTTAAAATTATTAATTTCTATGATGCATTGCGAAACGGCCATGGACGATTCGGTGGCGATGCAATAACAGACCATAATCGATTATAGCCGCCGTTATAGCCTACATGCGTTTCTCTGACGTCATTCGACGGATACGCGCTTGTCTCACTAGCATAAAATGGTGGGTCTGTGTGTGTGTGGTTGGTTTACAGAGTTTGTGTAAGCATTGTTGTAACTTAAGTCACAACTCATTTTTAGCATTTACTAGAGTTTGTTAGTCCTATCTCCTGTAAGCCTAAGTTTTGTTTGACTACATTCAGAAAGTGTAGGCCTACTTTCTTGGAGCAAATAAAATAAGAAGGGAGTTCATATATCCAACTGACAGCTTGTATCCGTTGATGAAAATGTAGCCATGTGCAGTAACATTGCAACACATCGTGATATCAGATTGAATCGTTGACATACTTGTATTTGATTTGAATCATGAGACCAGTGACGATAGGTTTCATTATAATGGTTTTCTATGGGAAAATGTTTAGAGTGCAAGTTAGGATGTTGAATTCATATTTAAGGCGCATATGCCGTATATATTATATAGTATGCATCATCACCAAGATGTGTATGTCCTGCATTTGGAAATCATCATTTTAGTAGTGTTACACTCAGAAGTGGAAGGCTTTTTTCCCCTCTATGTGGGCATGCGTGTGTGCGTGAGAGAGATCAGGGAAACCAAAAGGTAACGAACCCATTTAACAGGTTTGAATTCATCACACATGCACTTGCTTTCTATTTCTATACTCAATAAGTGATAAATGTCACGCATGTCTGTGAAAGGCAGCGTGCACGTATGAAAGTAAAGACATCTGCATGACATCAGGTTGATCTGATGGAGGGAAAACACAAACTGTGTTTATAAAACTGGACATGGACTTATGCTGCTGATCCGAGAATACCGTGAGCGGGAACTAAACCAGCATGCACACGTTTGTATTCATGTCACTTATGTGATTCTCCAAAGTACATTGAAGAGAACCATAGTGCATGTCCAAAAAGGTGAAAGTACCACGGTATCTTTCATTAATAACACTCCTCATAAACAGCAACGTGACGTGCGAATCGAGAGTGATATATATAGAGGGGAGGCAGTCAGACCCCTGTTCGAGGCCCAGTGCAGATCGTGTTAAAACACGCTGTCGTGCTGCTAAAGCAATACAATTATGATATCCATAATCATATTCAATAGAGACAAGTGAGCAGGAATGCTTCACATGAAGCCCACGGACAGTGAAATGCGGAGTCGGCCGCGAGACATGAAGCCCATGTGGGCTGAGTTTCGTGCCCGGCCTCCATTCATCGTAGCGGGGCTGCGTGGCCTACACTCGCTCGAGCTCCCGCAGAACTGCGCTCACACACACAGACCCACTTCCTCCTGTCATACACGCTCTCAAGCATGCTCTACCGCTTCTCTGGTGCTGGTTTCTTACCCTCTTCCTCCACCGAAGCTCCCGTAAGCCCTATCCCGGTCATCGTAGTTATCGTAATCCGCCATTGCCGAAGATGCTGTCCAGAGAAAGCAGCAGCCTGACGCTGAAGGACCCCAACATATACTGCTGCGGTTGATAGCTGTCCAAGGCGTGCCTGAAACATGACACTTGACTTTTTATAAAACATTTTTGAATAATGATAGATTATTTAGGTAAGAAATATTAAAATGAGACGTGTGTATATTGATTTTGGAGGATGTATCCAAATGCAGATTTTTTATGAGGAATTTGGAAGATTTTTCAATCTGGCAACGGCGAGTAGACTCGAGATGCGATCTAACGTGGATCCACCAGTTCATTGTTTTGGACGAACCATAGAGGTGGGGATTAGATTCTTTGATGCTTTGAATCTTTTAAATCAGTTCACACAATAATAATAATTATAATTCGTTTCCTGATTCGTTTAGTTCAGAGACCATTTCTGTTACGGTGGTGGGTTGTCGACAAATGTGCACACGAGTAATTGAATCCTTCACTCTATTGGCAAGTCGATTGCAACCGAAATAAGTCTTTGCTACCATTTGCGGGCAAAATAGACTCCAATAAGAGGCTTTATGCACAGCTGCACTACTTCCTGAACTTCAGCCAGCTCCCTTGTTTCCTGTCTGCCATTATTGGGCAAAATTGATTAATTCAGGTGTGTCTGATTATTGTTGCCATGACTACTGAGGTCAAGCACACCTGAATTAATCAATGTGTCCAATAATGGCAGACAGGAAACAAGGAGCTGGCTGAAATTCAGGAAGTAGCGAAGCTGTGCATAAAGCCAATTAAAGGGATAGTTCACCCTAAAATTAAAATTCTGTCATTATTTACTCACCCTCATGTCGTTCCAATCCCGTAAATCTTTCCTTCATCTTCAGAACACAAATGAAGATCTTTTTGATAAAATAATCAAACTTTCTATTCCTCTATAGACAGCTAACACTACAAACCATAACAAACTAAGTGTCATAGAGGGATAGAAGGTTTGCGGATTTCATCAAAAAGATCTTCATTTGTGTGAACGAAAGGCTTATGGGTTTGGTGAGTAATTCAATTAATGACAGAATTTCAATTTCGGGGTGAACTGTCCCTTTAAATGATGCATTTCAATAATGTTTATGGCCTTAATTATTTTAATACATTCACAATTCATGTCTCCTTGTCCTTGGTGTGAACTTGACTGATGAAGAACTAAACGCTTGACAGGGCAGTGACGGGCATGTAAACCCAATCTCACGGCAATTCGTACAAATTTTATGAGGTGGCTAATTCGTAACAATTCGTACGACCTCACTCGTACGAATTAGTATGATTTTTGCTAAATCTTACATATTTTACGAGTTGCCCAATTTGTATGAATTCGTACGAATGACATACCCCAGACCTCGCCCCTAAACCTACCCATCATGTGGGTTTAGACAAATCGTACAAATTCGAACGAGTGAGGTCATATGAATTCGTACGAATTAGCCACCTTTTAATCACTCGTACAAATTCGTATGGATTGGTTGTGAGATAGTGTTGGTTTTTCTAATGCCTTTTTCTACAAATTCCTCAAATTTCCTAAAAAAAACCCAATGGGCTCTATGCACGGCGTTATTTCCGGTGAAGCATTAGGGATGCTCGATAACTTCCGGCGATCATAGAGTCCAATGCAATACCGAGAATTTATATTGAATTTTATACTCCATGGTTATACTAATGAAACGTTAGTCACAAAAACAGATAAAACAGACACCCCTCGTTGTGTTTATGCTTCTTTTTAAAATTATATTA
Organism: Pimephales promelas; assembly: GCF_016745375.1. Next base: position 1,167,446 of record NW_024121877.1, on the reverse strand, counting down.
AATAAACATAACTATATAAAAAATTACGTCTAAACGTATGTACGTTTCATTTCAAAGACGGGAGGACAGTAAATATTGAAGACTCTGCCATAATCCCGTTTTCTCCGGTTTTTTTCATCCGCTTTAATCTACACAACCGGAAATGGACGAGCATCCTTACGTCAAATGCGGAACTTATGCGTGCATATAGCCCATTGTTATATATTATAATAACACTGAACCGATGGCTGTAGTTCTTGAGTCACCATTGAACTAAGTTTGGATTTGGACTTCAGTGGTGAGTCTTCACGTGGATCTGTGAACTTAAGAACTGTGCAGCTGGTAATTAAAGGAGTAGTTTACTCACCCCCATGTCATCCAAGATGTCCATGTCATTCTTTCTTCAGTCGAAAATAATTTTTTTATGAAAACATTCCTGGATTTTTCTCCATATAATGGACTTCAATGGGAACCAAACGGTTCAAGGTCCAAATGACAGTTTCAGTGCAAACTGCAAACTGTTCAAAGGGATTTAAACGATTCCAGACGATGAATAAGGGAAACGATCGCTCATTTAATAAATAAATAACAAAGTTTAAGTTTTATAAGCCCAAATCCTCGCCTTGCTCTGTTCTGTGATGCACGTTCTGTGACTCTCCTGTTCGAATTCGTTTATCAAAATGAACGAATCTTTTTTTGTTTCATTTGGTTCATTCAGCGAATGAATTGACTCGGAAAAAGATTCGTTCATTTTGATAAACGAGTTCTGCTGGTGAACGGCGGTCTTTCGATTCGGCTTTGGCCGAGACTCTGGAGGACTTGGAGTTAAGAGAACGTCACTTAATTCATTCTTAAAAACGGAAGATGTGTTCGAAGTTTTGACGACCGGATACGGAAAAAGTTTAATATATCAATAGCTCCACTACTTAAAAGTAATTTTAAGTAGTGGGTTACACTAGTGGACTTCACACATGTAAAAAATATCATACAAGGTAAAGATCTGCAAACATCCACTGGATGGAGACAAAGTCCAATGTGATGTTGGAAAGCTCAGACACACCAGACTAAAACAAACTTCACATGCGTTGGGTGGAGCAAAACAGCTTTCCCTCCCACATCATGATCTCCTGGACCCACAACCTCTTTTTACACCGACAGTTGCTGAATTACAGCATAAATCAACTCAATAGAGGGGGAGGGTGAAACGCTTGACTTTGTATTTAAAGGGCGTACAAGCTTTAGAGATGTGGGAGGATGCAGTTGTTGTTTGTCTTTAATGCTACAGCCGCCAAAGACAAGTCTCATTCTGAGTTCAGTGATATGGTGTGTCCTCCACAGTGATAACTGACAGTAAAACAGCCCAAACACTCCTGTGTGTGTGAGCTGAGCGTTTCATTAGTATGCACTAGAGATGTGTGATTGATTCATGTGGAAACAGGGCACTTTATAGTGCTGAAAGCCTTTCACAGCATTTGAATGTTTGAGATTGATGAGGGACAAGCTAACAGCACCACGCAGAGAATGCTAAAGAGAGCCACGTTTGAGAAGAGCCCGTGTGAGGAAGGTGCAGGCTTGTTTCCAATCGTGACTCATAGACTCGTAAAAAGTTTAGAAAATCTCTAAGTGAAAGATTACTAGAATGTGTAACGATGCATATTGATGCTAATTAGCTCTGTCGCAGAATTTTAATTTAAATTCTTAATTAAACTAGTTTTGAATACTATATTGACGTTGAATTTTATATGGTGGTGTTATTATCAGTCTGTCTGTCTGTCTGTCTGTCTATCTGTCTTATCTATCCTTTTGTCTGCCTTTCTGTCTGTCTATCTATCTATCTATCTATCTATCTATCTATCTATCTATCTATCTATCTATCTATCTATCTATCTATCTATCTATCTATCTATCTATCTATCTATCTATATATCTGTCTGTCTGTCTGTCTGTCTGTCTGTCTGTGTGTCTGTCTTTCTGTCTGTCTGTCTGTCTATCTATCTATCTATCTATCTATCTATCTATCTATCTATCTATCTATATATCTGTCTGTCTGTCTGTCTGTCTGTCTGTGTGTCTGTCTTTCTGTCTGTCTGTCTGTCTGTCTGTCTATCTATCTATCTATCTATCTATCTATCTATCTATCTATCTATCTATCTATCTATCTATCTATCTATCTATCTATCTGTCTGTCTGTCTGTCTGTCTATCTATCTATCTATCTATCTATCTATCTATCTATCTATCTATCTGTCTGTCTGTCTGTCTGTCTGCCTTTCTGTCTGTCTGTCTGCCTGTCTGTCTGTCTGTCTGTCTGCCTTTCTGTCTGTCTGCCTGTCTGCCTTTCTGTCTGTCTGTCTGTCTGTCTATCTATATATCTATCTATCTATCTGTCTGTCTGTCTGTCTGTCTGTCTGTCTGTCTGCCTTTCTGTCTGTCTGTCTGTCTGCCTGTCTGCCTGTCTGTCTGTCTGTCTGTCTGTCTGTCTGTCTGTCTGTCTGCCTTTCTGTCTGTCTGTCTGCCTTTCTGTCTGTCTGTCTGTCTGTCTGTCTATCTATCTATCTATCTATCTATCTGTCTGTCTGCCTGCATTCTTGTCTGTCTGTCTGTTGTCTATCTATCTATCTATCTATCTATCTATCTATCTATCTATCTATCTATCTATCTATCTATCTGTCTGTCTGTCTGTCTGTCTGTCTGTCTTTCTGTCTGTCTGTCTGTCTGTCTATCTATCTATTTATCTATCTATCTATCTGTCTGTCTGTCTGTCTGTTTATCTGTCTATCTCTCTATCTATCTGTCTGTGTGTCTATCTATCTATCTATCTATCTATCTATCTATCTATCTATCTATCTATCTATCTATCTATCTATCTATCTATCTATCTGTCTGTCTGTCTGTCTGTCTGTCTGTCTGTCTGTCTGTCTGTCTGTCTGTCTATCTATCTATCTGTCTGTCTGTCTGTCTGTCTGTCTATCTGTCTGTCTATCTGTCTGTCTGTCTGTCTTTCTGTCTGTCTGTCTGTCTGTCTGTCTGTACATATTACATATGTACATACTGTACATATTACAATATTGCCAAAGCTTGTTACACATTGTATAATAGTGAAGACATCAATAATAACAAAGTATTATAACAACTTAAATTGAAATGTACAAATTAAATTAATTGCAAAAAATAACAGTGTAACAGATTATAATTTCTATGAACGTTTGATACCACAGTGTTTTAACATATATATATATATAGTAAAGTTGTGTATTAGGTTATTAAGTTTTTTGAAGTAGAAGTCTCTGATCGAGCTGTATTTGTGGCAGTGGAGGAGGAAGTGTGTCTCTGTCTCGATCTCTACTGTCCTACTCTGAACACACAGTGATATCTATCTATCTATCTATCTATCTATCTATCTATCTATCTATATATCTATCTATCTATCTATCTATCTATCTATCTGTCTGTCTGTCTGTCTGTCTGTCTGTCTGTCTGTCTGTCTGTCTGTCTGTCTGTCTATCTATGTCTGTCTGTCTGTCTGTCTATCTATCTATCTATCTATCTATCTATCTATCTATCTATCTATCTATCTATCTATCTGTCTGTATTTCTGTCTCTATATATCTACCTGTCTGTCTGTATGTCTGTCTGTCTATTTATCTATTTTTTGTCTGCCTTTCTATCTATCTATCTATCTATCTATCTATCTATCTATCTATCTATCTATCTATCTATCTATCTATCTATCTATCTATCTATCTATCTATCTATCTATCTGTCTGTCTGTCTGTCTGTCTGTCTGTCTCTATATATCTACCTGTCTGTCTGTATGTCTGTCTGTCTATTTATCTATTTTTTGTCTGCCTTTCTATCTATCTATCTATCTATCTATCTATCTATCTATCTATCTATCTATCTATCTATCTATCTATCTATCTATCTATCTATCTATCTATCTATCTATCTATCTATCTGTATGTCTGTCAATCTTTCAATATAGCTCTCCATCTTTGTTCTCATGATCTTAAAAAATGTAAAACTTTTGATCTGATGGTCTAATACAAAAAAAAAAATAGGATGAATAGGACTGGATAGGAAAGGGAAAACAGTTTGTGTCTAACAACCATGTTAACTCCCAGGATGCACCTCTCCAAGTCAATATACACAGCTGTAATCTAGGAAACACATTTATAATCTAGAAGGTCCTTTTAATCAAGGTACATTTTTATATATAGAAAGGGACACTACAATGATAATCACAGCGTATAGCGAAACCTGTCACGACAACGCAGGGTCTTGTTGCCATGGTGAATCTATGCAGTTATTAGGGTGATTATCACCATGTTTCTATGTGGATGCTAGGGTGCACTGGTGGTTGCTAGGGGTTTGCCAAAAGTCCCCACCCCCAAACTCTCCACAATAATCAGGTCTCCGACTCAGTTCCCTCATTCAATTTAATTCAATGTACACTTTTCCTCAATAGATTTGATTCAATCCTCAAATGAAAGTTTTCTCTCTTTCACAACATGAAGTTCAGATCTCCGAACAATTAGATTCTTGTTCACATCAGATTTAAATGTCTTTAAAACCAAACCTGCACAAGTTTTTGTGAAATTCAGCTGGCCAAAAATTCTCTGAAGCTCTGATTTGTCAAGCATAATGTTCAACCTTCCGTAATGAGGAACACAGTACATGTGTCGGCTCTCGGGAACCTCCCAATGGCCATATGCTGGGATTCAGTACGAGGTGTTGTACCCTTCAAGTTAAAGTTTGTTATTGAAATCCAACTCACGGTTTTACACGACCGTCCCTCATGTACCACTCCTAAAGACGGAGCATTTTAATCGTCCCACTAATCTATTCCAAAGGCCTATCCAATCCCAGTAGAGATTAATTACTTCATCATTTGTTCTGTGCTGGATAAACGTGCACAGTGACCTCTATTATCACTCCACCTGCTCGGCATCTTCTGTCAATTCATCTCTCAGATAATGATGATCCTTGGAGTGACGACAGGATTTAAACCTCTGATGTGCCATGCAATTACTTCTTTAAGAGATCAGATTTTACCTGGTTAAGATAAAAATTCAAAGTTCATGCTTCAAAACCGAGTTAATTGTCAGTAAATTGGACAATGCCACCAAAATAAAAAATGTGTTTGTCATCTGTGAGCCACATACATTGGTCAACATGGTTTGGAAATATTTGTTATATACAAATGTCATGTTTTCATTCAAAAAAAAGAGAAGATTTTTGCTGCTTGTTGAAATTACTAATTAAAATGAGCTTAAGCAACACAATTGCTATACATTTTGTCCAAACTTAGTTTGATTGTGTTCAGTCTACTTAAAAATGTCAAATTTAGGTTTACTTAATCCATTTGTGTTGGATTACATGAGTGATTTGTGTTGCGTTAACTGAAACTGGGCTGTGCTTGTTAGTTCCCAGCATGCTTTGCATATGGCTGAATTAAGAGAGAATAAATGTCCAAATTATGTGTTATTTTATGTGTTTTTGAGAAAATTAGTAAAAGGGAAGACTTTATAGTGTGTATTTGTGTTTAATGTTCCATTACATTGCAATTATTAGTACCATTTAAATTACAGTGGGTTACCAGAGAAGAGTGGAGCATTTGGTTAGGATGAAAACTGATTCAGCAATACTCCCAGCAAATGCTTTGGTTGTTGAAGCATGTAAATCTTATAAATTAAGATGCTAACAAGTGCTATTGATCGCTCGTAAGTCATATCAGGGAGCCTTTTTAAATCCACCGACAATTATTTTAAACTGTGCCCAAAACAGTAAATAAGTTGAAATAAACCTCAATACATTAAGTTGACCCAACGAAAGTACTTTAAATTGGAATAACTGAATTGCATAATGCTGAAATAAAGCAAGTTAATCATGTGAAAATTCTTTACATGATTTTTTTTATTTATTCAAAGAGTTGTTTTTCTACTTTTTTGTTGACACTCGCTGATATATAGTAGGCTATACAACAATGTGAGTTTTGTCCCGCTGAATGCTATTGTGTCTCACACACTGAGCTTTTTAGATACAGAATCAGACAGGTAAAAAATGGCTGGGAAAAGTCAAAACTGTTGTACACAATAAGAGAACACATCTACTAAAATAAATGTAAAAGGGTTTTTACAGTAATGCTGTAGTTTGTGAAGAGTTTGACATGTTTCACAGAGAATCAACTCATCAGTTTTGATCAACATTTAGTTATTGTGAAGGCCTCCTTTTACAGTACAGTACTTACAGTATACTTACCTAGAAAGTACTGGCTAATATAAGGTAAGTACATGGAACAGGGGTAGGTTTAGGGTTAGTACTAGTTATTACCCAGTAATTGTAGTTACTAAAATAAGTACATTGTATTTACATGGGTAACTGGACTGTAAAAGGAAGTGTTGATCGTGCCAAAACACTGTGGTACTGTGGTATAACTTCCATATATATATTCTCAATAAAAGTTTCATTACTGTAATCTCCTTGCACATTTTACTTCAGAGTAATTATTATTTAGTGTTATTTCTAATTTTCACAGACTCGCCTCTGTAATACAGTATTTTTACTATACATTTTTCTTTTGATTTTGTGGTGAATATTTAGACATGTTCTTGAAAGGATTTGTGAGATTTATACACATAAAATGCAAGATGTAAACAATACAAATATGTGCTGGAATGCTAAGAAAATGAGTCTATAATTTGTAAATTTATAGATATAGCTCTGTTAGACCAATATTAGCAACATGAGCTGTTTTACAGGAACACTTTTGGTTAATATTTAAATGATTCTTCACCTTCATTAACCCCACAGACTTTAAAAGGTCAAACTGTGTCCAAATAAATGCCTCAAAATGCCAAATGCCTTACTTTCACAGGAATGTTGAGATAATGCACCATGATAATTTTGTTATGTACTTAATTAGCTGATTATTTAAAAAGCACAGAATCTGGTTGCCTGTAGCGGTGGTCAATTACACAGTTATGCAAATTTATGCAAAACTTGACCAATCAGAATCAAGAATTCCAGAGAGCCATCAAAATTAAATGGATATATGAATATGGAAAAGTCCACGCAGTCCACAGAATAGCAAACTCGAAAAAAATAGATAGTCCCGCCTCAAGCTCGCGGCATTGGTCAACATGTTCAAACAAACAGGGGTGCGTTTCCAGAAAGCATCGTTAGCCAAGTATGGTCGCAAGTTCTGTCGTTATCAGCAACCAGTCGGTGTTTCACGAAACAATCGTTCCAACGAACATTCGCAAACAGCATCGTAAAGTTGTGTGGTTTGAACGACAGCTCTCGACCTGTGGTTAGAGGCATCGTTTCTATATTGCATGACATTTGGAGGTAATAAATCCTTATCTTGAGCAAAATAAGCAAGATTTGAAGTACCGTGTTTGAAGACTGCGCATGCGCGAACATGCTCTAAGAACGAGCCAAATATTGAGTCTGGTAATAAAGCAAAACAACTGAGAAGGATTAGAAATAGTCCTCAGATGACATGTCTGTAATTTATATAAAACAAATCTAGTGTTAATTGGATCTCAAACAGTTTCATTAAAAGTAGTTATACTCACCACGTGCGAAACCAACGTGGTGGAACGATACTTTGCGACAGTGGGTTTTGCGAAACAGTCGTGACTAGCTAGTTGATTTCTTTAAAGATGCATCGTACTACGGTTAAACCTCGCAATGTTTTGATAGCACCACAGAAACAATGTTTTTATTGTTTAGGGAATCAATATGGGTGGCTTCCTTATAAGTCCGTCTTTGCATATTCAGAATATACGATAAAATAAATTACTTGACACTTGAAGCTTCCTAAACTCTAAAAAAAGTTGGGTTGTTTCAACCCAAATTTGGGTCGAACATGGACAAACCCAAATCATACCTGTCAAGACTCCCATTTTTAGCCCTATCTCTCAGACCCCTCCTGGTTTGTTATTTCTCCCGGGAAACTCCGGCCCAAACTCCTTTATGAATAATTGGACCAATATGTTTGTCTAATGTTGACCAGTTGCCAGATCTGTATCTGGATTCTTGTATTATATTCACACAATCCACACAACATATACAATTTCAACCTACATCTCAACCTACCTATACCCCAGTCGCGCAGTCGCATAAAGCTTAAGCCGAAAGTGAGCAACCCCCCGTCGCACCGAACGGTTCCCGCACAAATCTCCCAAGAAAACCAAATTTTGACAGCTATGACCCAAATGGTGGGTCAAAAATGTAATTAAAAAAGATACTGTTGAAAGTGAAAGTTGAAGTTCACTGTAAAATTAAATATGCTTTATCTAATATACTTGTGGCAACAGATTACAAGCAATATTATTAATTAAATTTAACAAATTAGAATTGAGTAATAATTAATCAAGTTATTCCTTAAAAGTTAACAATTTAAAATGAGTAAAGTTTACACCAAAAAATGAAACAAAAATATCTCACTAAGGCCGTGTGTCCACCAAAGCGTTTTTCCACGCGCCTGGCGTATGTTTTCAATTGTTTTCAATGGGAGCGCCGCGTTTTTTGAACGCCATGAGCGATGAGTTTTTTTTTTTTCACGCGGAAGCGCCGAGCGCCCGGCGTTTTTACTGGTCGCTGGGAGTTGAAAAATGTTTAACTTTGGATAAAACGCAGCACTCATCACTGTCACTTTTTACCCATGCGTCCAATCACAGTGGAGGAGGGGCGGGACTAATACCACACCGACCAACTGTCACAACATTCAAACTGCTGCATATATTCTGTATCATAGCAACCAAACGTCTCAAGGGAGAAAACGCTGCGCTGCCAAAACGCTCTCAAGCGGCCAAAGCAACGGCGGCTTCAGCAGAGCGTCTTGCGTTTTCAGCTGGCTAAAAACGCTTTGGTGGACACACGGCCTTACAGACAGACGTCAAAGATTAATTAAGAACTCTTTATTTTATATTGCCAACATTGAAGACTCCTGATGTTAACAAGCAGAATCACCCAAGAAAACTGTAATTTTAAAACAAACCTAAAACAAACACTGATCACCATAATGGTGACTTCAATTTATGTTTTTTTTGGTTATTGCTGTAAGTTTTACTCATTTTAAAGGGATAGTTCACCCAAAAATGAAAATTCTGTCAGTATTTACTCACCCTCATGTTGTTCCAACCCCGTAAGACCTTCGTTCATCTTCGGAACACAAATTAAGATATTTAAGATATTAAGATCGCTTCTGCATACAGTCCGTAGGCTTCTTGAGGGACTGGCTCTTGCTGTCCCCGAAAAGTCATTAAAGACATCGTTAAAATAGTCCAAGTGACTACAGGGGCTCAATCTTAACTTTATCAAACGACGAGAACACTTTTGTGCGCAAAAAAAACAACAAAAATAACGACTTTATTTCAACTATTGGTTTATTTCTCCCTCTGCGCGAGTCAGGTTACTAGTTTAATAGCGTAAGCTTCTGTTATTGTACGTCACACGCATCACACACACATGACCAGCGTCGGCCAATAGTGAGCCTATGTGTGACGTAGCTCTACGCAATCACACTACGTTAACTGACTTACAGGCTCATGGAGAAGGAAGTGAATAGTTGAAATAAAGTCGTTATTTTTGTTGTTTTTTGCGCACAAAAGTGTTCTCGTCGTTTGATAAACTTAAGATTGAGCCCCTGTAGTCACTTGGACTATTTTAACGATGTCTTTAATGACTTTTCGGGGACAGCAAGAGCCAGTCCCTCAAGAAGCCTACGGACTGTATGCAGGAGCGATCTTAATATCTTAAATATCTTAATTTGTGTTCCGAAGATGAACGAAGGTCTTACGGGGTTGAAACAACATGAGGGTGAGTAAATACTGACAGAATTTTCATTTTTGGGTGAACTAACCCTTTAAGTGGTTAACTTTTAAGGAATTAATTTGATTAATTATTACTCGATTCAATTTTTTTTATATTTAATTACTAATATTGCTTGTAGTCTGTTGCCATACACAGTAGCACATTCATTTTTACAGTGTTCAGTTAAAAATTTAAATGACATTTTAACCCAACATTTGGGTTTGTCCATATTTGACCCGAGTTTGGGTTAAAACAACCCAGCATCGTTTAGACTGATGAATTTGTTGGACGACTTCTGCTTTTTCTTCAAATCCCACATCTAAAGAAGAGCTCAAATTCATTTTTTTTACCAAGTAGATTTGTCACTGGAATGCAATAAATCTCAGTTTGAGTCCGACACATGAATCTTCATCGTGGAAGTCAGGGTCAAAGTCTCTGGTGGGTTTAATGCTCTTGCTCATATCTTGATAGGTCAGTCCAATTATTTAATTGGATAGTACTGAGCACTGTCATTTCATTGGTGCCCTTCTTCTGACCTCATCCCAAGAGTCAATAATGAACCGTTAGCAACAAATCCTGCAAAGACCTTCTGAATGGTGGGAGCCAGACAACACTTATTCCGACTTCATTCGTTTTGCTCCAAATAGACAGTTTCTTTGTGGCGGTTCCCTTCTTTGAAACCGTGGTCTTTAGAATAGAGATTATTTCTGTCAATAAACCAAGAGGCCTAAAACGCAGGTTCCTGTTGTTGTGCGAAGAGAGTTACTGAATGGCTGAATAAAACAGCCCATTGCTTTACTTTTATGGGCTACATTTTGAAGGGTTCGATTATGACTGAAATATGAATCCGATGTTGGGCAAAGTTTATAATTGATGAATTGGCTTTCTTGTATTTTGGAATTTGAATCAAGTTGGACAACATGTTGAATTTTCTGAACAGAATCTCATTAGTCCAGGAAATAATTATAGCTCTTTATTCCCTGATATGTAAAAAAATACATTTTTTTCAATAGATAATACAGTTCATTTTTCCATTACTCTACATTTAATTTAATACTGTTAAACTGTTGACACAACCATCAAAGCAGACTTTAACTTGGCCATGCAGCATTACAAACAGTCCACATTATTTTCATATTGTTATAAAAATATATATATTATTAGCAAAATTTGAAATGACACATAAAATATTGAAATCAAATAACCTATTATTTATGTTTTTCAACTAAACTAAATTACAGCAAAACCATTATATTAAATACCTTTCAGAATATATAAACCCAAGGTCAAGGTCAAAGTTATGATCAAACATTATTGCAGTAATTATTCCAAAATGTTCATAAATTATCTGGTGTTTTTTTCTGTTTTAGATGTTCGACTACTGTTTTTTTTTTTTTTTTAAATGATACTTGTTTGTGAATGTTTAGAGATTGTTCAAAAACGTCCCAGTTTGCAAAATGATAGTCAGAAATGGGATGTTCCCTTAACGGTCATATAACCAAACGCTTACAATGACTTCAGTCATATTCATGTTTTTCACTTATGATCCGAATTATTATAGATCCTTTAAGAGGATGTAGAAACACTTGAGTCATTATTACCTTTTACCATAAATTATTCATTGTTCATGTTAATTGGGAGGTATGAAAAAATAGTGAACAAGGCCTACCACATTCAACTGAGGGCTATTACTTACCAATTTGTTAATCAGAGTTTCTTGTTAGTTACTAGAATGTTAACAGTGCGTTATTAATGTGTAGTTATTCATTCATGAAGAAACAGTATTATAATCCATCACTCTAAAAAATGCTGGATTGTTTCAACCCAAATTTGGGTCAAATGTGGACAAACCCAAATGTTAATAATCCAATTAAAAAAAATTACAGTTGAAAGTGAAGTAGTTCACTTTAAAAAAAAAACTTTTGCTGATAATTTACTCACCCCCATGTCATCCAATGTCATTCTTTCTTCAGTCGAAAATAAATTAAGGTTTTTGATGAAAACATTCCAGGATTTTTCTCCATATAATGGACTTCATTGGGAACCAAACAGTTCAAGGTCCAAAAGACACTTTCAGTGCAAACTATTCAAAGGGCTTTAAACGATTCCAGACGATGAATAAGGCTCTTATCAAGCGAAACGATCGCTCATTTAAAAAAAAAAAAGTTTAAGTTTTATAAGCTCAAATGGTCGCCTTGCTCTGTTCTGTTTTGTTCGTGACTCTCCTGTTCGAACTCGTTCATCAAAATGAACAAATCTTTTTCCGAATAAACTCGTTCATTTCGTTCGTTGAATGAACCAAATGACACAAAAAAAGATTTGTTCATTTGATAAACGAGTTCGAACAGGAGAGTTACGAACAGAGACCAGAGCAAGGCAACCATTTGAGCTTATAAAACTTACACTTTGTTTTTGTTTTTTGTTTTTTTGTTTTTTTAAATGAGTGAGCAGATGATTCTTGAAAAGAAATGATAAGACCCTTATTCATCATCTGAAATCGTTTAAAGCTCTTTGAACAGTTTGCACTGAAACTGTCTTTTGGACCTTGAACCGTTTGGTTCCCAATGAAGTCCATTATATGGAGAAAAATCCTGGAATGTTTTCATCAAAAACCTTAATTTCTTTTTAACTGAAGAAAGAATGACATGGACATCTTGGATGACATGGGGGTGAGTAAATTATCAGCAAAAGTTTTTTTTTTTGAAAAAAAGGATTACTCCTTTAATATTTGAAATTTGGGTTTGTCCCTATTTTACCCAAATTTGGGTTCAAACAACCAAGCATTGTTTAGAGTATGTTCTCCATGTTTGTCCATTCACTTTTTATTTTAATTCCTTTCTGTGAAAAGCACTTTGAATAATAGTGTATATGAAATGCTATCGTTGAACAATGCTGGGTTGTTTTAACCCAAATTTGGGTCAAATATGGACAATCCCAAATATTTTTACCCAACTTCATTTTTTACTTTCAACTGTACATTTTTAATGACATTTTTAACCCAACATTTGGGGTTGTCCATATTTGGCCCAAATTTGGGTTGAAACAACCCAGCATTTTTTAGAGCTATGGAACCTATTCTTTACAGCACAATAAAAAAGGATCTTTAGACAGATTAAATGTTCTTTACTCTATGCATTTTTATTTTATCTTTAAATAACTGTTCTCTACAAGGTTCTTTTGAGAATCAAAAATGGTTCTTCTGTGATACCCCCACTGGAGTCTTATTTTTAATGCGTTATGCGGGTGCATCAGTGAAATGCAGGGAAGGGACTTTTTTTTTTTTTTTTACAGCACGTACCCTTGTGTAACCCGCCACACATGAGAATACCAAACCCTGGATTGTCATCTGAACATATATACTGTCCGTCTGAATGAGGCTTCGGGAGCGTTTGGATCCTCAAAGGCGATACGTCATTGCGAGCCTCAGCGATTGGCTGGATCCAGCTCCTTTTCCTCCACAATTTGTGCAACCACGAGCGGTCTTCGCCTCCGGAGCAGAGACATCCCTACAGTAGAGGCAGGTAAACTATCGGTTTCAATGTAGATCTTCGCATGTTCGTGTGTCTGGTGAAGCTAGTTATTTCTTTTCCCTGCGTATGGGCTACTTTATGGTTTTCTTCAGACTGCATCTAATCGATGAACAGCCCTGCTTCTGCTGGCTGATCTGAAGGAATGTCGCAAGCTGAGAAATGAATGCTGAAACAGATCTATGTCTTTTGTAATTTGTAAAAGAATAGCTTTGTGAAAAGGGAATAGCGGCATTATTTGCGCGCATAAGCCGCAAAGTTATAGCGACCAGCGCGCGCGCGCGCGCCCAGTAGGCTACGAATGAGATCGCTTTTGTTCTTAAACATATTCTGTATGCGTCAAAGGTGTGGATTTGAAAGTGTTTTAAAGGAGGATTTCCAACGTGACTAGAATTGTAACGCTAAACCCCCACATGCTCTTTTCTAACCCTGGATTCCTCATTGGATCTATTTTAGGTGGACTCGTTTCCCCCCCAAGAGACATGAATGCAATATAGCGCGCGCACTCGCAGGGGTGGACATTTCTTTTCGCTCTCATCTCGTCAATTCTTCCCTGCAGACACACACAGCCCGAACCGGACTAAATGAGTGCCCGGACCTTGGAGAGACTGGCGCTCTCCATTCCCCACTGTGCCTTAAACGGAACCGCTCGGACCAGCAATGGCACCTGCTTTGACCGGGTGGATCAGTTGTTCCAGGCGTTCTCATCCACCGTCGTGCTTTTCGTGCTCATCGCGATGATCATTGGGATAATAGCCGTGTCCATCACGACCTTCCACTTTCACAAAAGCAAGATGAAAAAGCGCAAGATCCAGAAAGCCCAGGAGGAATACGAGCGCGACAGCCGCAGTCCCAAAGCGGGCAAAGGCAAGCCGGTGGTCCGGCAGTGCATCATGGTGAGACCCCCCACGGCAGTGCGGAAAACTGACCCAAACACGGAGGATCCTGGCGTGACAGAGGACATGGGACACTCGGGACAGGCGAAGGACGAGAACTTGTTGGAATCGGTCGCTGTGTCTTGATAACGCAGTGCCAGCTTCGCGAGGACACTGTAAATATCCCATGTATTCATATGATATTACCCACGGAATATATCGATTCTTTGTATAAGCATTACAGTTGATACGTTTTCATCGTATAGATCCCGGAGGAGAGAAATCTATGGACAGTATCTCAATGGAGAAAAGACTATGCGGACTGTGGAATTTCCTATCATTGTAATTTGGAGCCGGTCCTATAATGGGATCAGACGAGAGTATTGAAAAAGATCCTTGGATAAAATGAAAAGGCATTAATAGGTTAATCCAACAGGATTTTATTGAACGCGAATGGAATTTTTTTTATCATAATTAGGAGTTAATTACAATGACATCAAACATAATACCCTCTAAGAATCAAGCTCCTACTGATAAAATGACATTTTGGACAAAAATATATTATTAGATGAAATCTTACCTAATTAATTTGATCAAATAAGAATCTTCTTCTAAAAAAAAAGATCCTATTGGATGACATAAATTGAAAAGGACTTTATTGAATGCAAATATAATCAAAATTAGGAGTTAATCCCAACTGGGTCATTTATTTTTATTTTTATGAATCAGTAAAATCTTACTGGATTAAATGAATAGTATTAATTAATTAGATAAAAAAATAAGAACCTTAAAAAAAAAAAAAAAACCTTAGTTAATCTAAAAGGATATTAATTCAGATCCAATCCAAACTGGGTTAAAAAGCAATCCTCAACAAGATTATATTTGATAAAAATGAAATTCTGGGGGAAAAGACATTGATCAGTCATTTGATTTACTCGGAACCGAATCCAAACCGGATCAAATGTGAATCCTCCATTCTTTTGCCCAAGCCACTTTTAGTTAATGTTTTCCCGAATTTTAGTACGCACATTGTCTCGTCCACTCTTCATATTGTCGTGCCACCAAGAGGAATCAATGGACGAATTATGACAGTACTTCCAAAGTTTATAGTGAAGGGACGGCTCTCTTGTATAAAGTCTGTACAGACGCCAAAATAAGGACAACGGAGACAACGGTCTTGTTCGTGTAGACTTTCAACACAACTCGCAACAGTTTTTCTTTGTTTTGGGGTTTCTGAAACCCTTTTAGGCAACATTGTTGTTTCTTTTGACAAATGGACTTTCTTAATTGGGATTTTCTTTTGTCTCAGTGGCTTTTTTTCCAAGATAGAAGTGCAATTCGTGCCATTCTGGCTTGGCATGAATAGGTTTAGTGTTTTAACCCCTTTATCCCCGAGACTGTTAATGTGCAATTGCTGCTGCTAGTGGTAGTGTATAGCCTGTACTTGTTTTGTCCATGGCACTATATAATCATAGTAAAACTTATGTAACCTGAGGCATTTCAGTTTTGTGTTACAGCTCTGTATTAATGCTCTTTTGCATTTTTGCTCTAGATTAATATAGCACTAATGATTGAGTATTATATTTTCTATCATTCCTAACTAGTGTAACAATCAGTAAGAGACAATAGAACATTTTAAAAGTAATTTTTCTGTATTTCCTTGACGTTGTGTTGAAGCGGAAATGGGAGTCGTAGACCGAAATCAAGTATTGTAACAGATCGCAGTTTGAATCTTTGTTTTGTTTTCATTTTGTTCAATGCATACGATTTTGAATTACTAATAAAGTATTGTGCAAATGGGTGTCTCATTTTTTAAAATTCATTAGCATGAATCATCTTAGAATTATTAGAATTATTGCCCAAGGCATCATAACTGAAGAAGTGCCAACATTTAAACTTAATACATTAAGGCTCTAATATGTATTAATATTCGATTTACTTTCTTTTAAATCAACAATTAAATTAAATGGAGTGATTAAAGTGTACCTTTAAAGGTTTCTAATCGTGTTTAGGTCTATAGTAAAAAATAACTAATTTTCTCATAATAAACTATCTATCTATCTATCTATCTATCTATCTATCTATCTATCTATCTATCTATCTATCTATCTATCCATCCATACATCATCTGTCCATCCATCCATCCATCCATCGTCCATCCATCCATCCCTCATCCGTCCATCCATCCGTCCGTCCATCCATCTATCCATCGTCCGTCCGTCCATTCATCCATCCATCCATCCATTGTCTGTCCATCCATCCATCGTCCATCCATTCATCCATCCATTCATTGTCCGTCCGTCCATCCATCCATCGATCCATCCATTCACCCATCGTCCGTCCATCCATCCATCCATCGTCCGTCCATCCATCCATCCAGTCTTTAAGGCCTATAATTCTTAAATTCTTCAAAATATTTTTTCCAATACTTCATTTCAAACATTTAAAACAAAAAAACAGACAAGCAAGTTTTTTTCTTGACAATTTATCAGTTTTCTTGACAATTTTCAGACGAGACAGTTTTATGAATTTCATTGAGTTTTAAATCATTTTAGTTCAACTTCCTTGCATTCAAATTCGAATAGCAATTCTGCATTGTGTTTGTAGGGAAGCTTGTTTTCACCTCAGAAAAAAATAAATAAAAATAATTGAATAAAATTAATTGTGTCTTATTATTTCACAATTTTATTTCTCGCAAGTGTGAGTTTATATCTCATTTTCTATCTCGCAATTCAGCCTTTTTTCTTGCAATTTCAAATGTATAACTCGCTTTATAACTGTCTTTTTTTTCGTCAGAATTGTGAGTCTATTTTAACGATCCAAGCACATGGTCTAAAGCACAGGGCGCAAGTGTCTGAATCCACTTTTGCTAGTTTAATGACGGGACAAATGGTCGGCGCTCCCGGCGCATGGTCTAAAAGTGTTGTCCCTATTCTCCTAATGGTTCTGTTTTGGGCTTTACATGCAATAAACCAATCAGAGTCTCATCTCCCACTCCCTTTAAAACCTAGTTGCACTCGTACATGCCAAAAATCAAGCCAAAAATGCGCCTGAACACACTTCGCTTTCAGACCAGCAGCCCATGGGAGCACAAATGGTTATTTGAATAACCTGGCGCACGACGTGAAAATGATAATTGCGTCGGGCTGAAACTAGCAAAAAAAAAACCCAAAAAAACAACCCGGTCTCATCCCAAGGCGTCATATAGGTGACGCTTTTGAAATTGCGTCTACATCCGACGCACACGGCACCCTTTAGCGTCAATGTGAAATGCTGATACACATGGGCCAGGAAGGCGCCTCCTAGTGGTCTAACCCTAACACTACCCCAGACCTAAACCTACCCATAACCGAAGCGTGTTATATTGACGCGAAAGGGTGCCATGTGCGTCGTATTTAGACACAATTTCAAACGCGTCATCTGTATGACGGCCTGGGATGAGAATGTGTCGAAAAAACACTTGCTAGTAATATAAACAGAATTGTAAAATATCTTTTTAATTGCAATATTTATATTTATATTTTCAATTTTTATCTTTCAATTCGAACATTTTTTCTTAAAAAGCTTATATCTAGCAATTCCGACTTTATTTCTCATGATTCCAAGTATATAACATTTGTCTCATTGCGAGAAAAGAAGTCCAAATTGTGAAAAGTCGTAATTGACTTTTTAATTTATTATTTATTCCTTAGGGAGGAAACTAACTTCTGTATGCGTGTTGCCCTGTTCTGAGGGAACTCTCAATTCAGTTTTGACCACGAAACACAATGCAATGTTCCTGTCAGAGGTGTAGGATATAAAGCACAGCTGTCAGCTGTCTAAACTACAATTGGGGCCTGAAGTCAATCACCCTTCACAAATCAAATAATTATCACTCCTCTATTTATGTTAAAAGGCTAATTGCTTGACTGCTGCAATAACCACTTTGTGTGGGACATGAACAAAAGTGACAGAGGAGCACCGCTGGGTAGAGAACAATATCTCCTCTCATTTCTTCTTCAGTTGAACTTTAGAGCACAGCGGTTAGTGTGATACCACTGACAAAAGGGAGAAAAGAACAAACAGAAGATGTGGGAGATCTTTGCGCCTCCCCTCCAGCCAATCAGAGAGCGTTTCGAGTAAATACACCTGTGTGTTCGACACTGTTCGGTGTGCCAAACTTGTGCCCACTACACAGCCCACTCTCCTCTCTATGTCTCACTGTGTGTGTGGGCCGCCGCAGCCACTGGCAGCACATTGTACACGTAACGGCTCTCTCTGCCCACATCACATTAGTGTGTGAATTCATTATTCGGTATGAATAAGAAGATTGAGATTGGATGACTGTAATTAATCTGAAAGTGAAAAAAAAACAAAGTTTCCATCCATACGTTAGCTGTTTCCTCCCACATAATGGAACTATTTGCTGATTTATCACAGTCAAACCACATCATAACACAAGGAGCACATCTGCATCAAAATGTCAAGGTCAGTAAAGGTTTTTCTTGAACTAATCTATCTCCACGGTTGGCCGTGCAAGCAGTAACAGTGTGGAAAATGGACTGAATGCCAATAGAACTGCAATTCTCAACATTAAGAAGGTTTTTTTTGGCTGGCCTCGCCAGGACAGTTGGTTACCCCACTAATTAAGCATGTGAGCAAGTCAATAAATCATAAATAAATATATATTTTAGATAGATTGGTTGATTCATGGTTAATTCATTTGAATTCTTACATTCTCATTCACATTTTTTCGCACAATCGAAAATCCCATCATAGTATTCATTTGAAATCTCCATCTCGTAAATTGGGTGACATTTTCCTGTGAGATGGGAAAAACAACACATAAAAACTAGCTGTCAAACAATTAATCGCGATTAATCGCATCCAAAATAAAAGTTTGTGTTTACATAATATATGTGTGCGTAGTGTGTATAATTATTTTATATATATTAATACAAACACATGCATGTATTTAAGAAATACTGTATATAGATTTATATATAATTTATATTATATATAAATATAAATATTTTATATATAAATACTATTTTTTCTTACATATACATGCGTGTGTGTATTTATATATATACAAAATAATTATACACAGTACACCCACATATATTATGTAAACTCAAACTTTTATTTTGGATGCGATTAATCGCGATTAATCGTTTGACAGCCCTAATAAAAACCTTTAAGTGCTTGAAATTGCACGGACATAAAACTCATTGACTGATCTTTTTTTTAGCTTGGAGTAAATAAAAGTGATATTTTAACTAAAAGTGATATGTAAAAGCTAACCAACCTCACAATCTTCTCAAAATGTAAACTAGCAAGGAAAATGCAGAGTGCTGTAGGGCTTTTATTAAGTGCCGAAACACCACAAAGATGGGGAACGTTCGGCGACGATCTAGAAAAAAAGTTTTCCTTTTGCTTTTTTCACGGACAAACGACAACGTTGTCGAAACGATCCCTGCTGACAAGAATCGACTATAAACGCTATATTCTGCAGCCAGGCCAGTAGTTGGCGATGTCGCTCTGCAAAGAAAAACTACGTGCCTATAGTCTGAACATGTACATATGTACAACCAGACTGATCTCATGAAATGGCCAATTCGTATTTCCATTTTTGGCGTGCTATCAACACACATAATCGCTTTTCTGCGTGTTTATGAATGCCATTGACTTAACGTTTCATTACTTTATATATAAATATAGGACCTACCTCAACCCCGTCCCTAAACCCACCCGTCACTGGGGTTAATAGCAGTTATAAGTCTTCCCCTACATTCCTAGGAACAAAAAATATCGCTCCCCAGATGTAGATCTACATTTTGCATCGTTTCGCTCGGACATTTAACGGTGTGTACATACACGGAGAATCACTTGGATATTTAACGATGTAAACTAACACGCATACACGCGGATAGCTCAAAATGCATATAGATAACACTATACGTCTATGTTTACGCAAAAGTCATGATGTCATGTTGATGTACAACAGTTTTCACAAATTCACATTTTTTGTGGTTTACATGGAGACAATAATGGTTATTTTTGCAAAAAACTTGCACTTTGAAACCCGATTTCAATAGCTTGCGTTTTCAGGCCACCAAAATACTATTGTGATGTGAATGAACAGACAAAACGCTTAAAATGTTTTCAGTTTTTAGTATAGTTTAAACAGCCTCTGAATTGGGAAGGAAATAAGGAGTAATAACTAATAATCCAGCCCATTCTCATCCTTTAACGTCATATAGAACGCTATATGCAAAAACGGCGCTATACTGCGCACATGGCACCCTTTATCGTTAATATAACACGCGAACCCAAGATGTTATAAATCCTTTAGCGTGAATATGACACGCACACCCTATCCCACACCTAAACTTAGCCCTCACAGCACGTGTTATATTAACGATAACGGGTGCCATGTGCGTAGTATAGCGTCGTTTAGCGTTCTATATGACGTTAAAGGATGAGAATGCGTTGAATAATCTGATAACAAGGAGGACAAGGTAGAGACATCAGCAGTGTTGGAAAGCTACTCTGAAACTGTAGTTTGACAAGCTACAAGCTACTCGTAAGTTAAAGTAGTTAAACTACTCTTTTGGAAAAGTTAGCTACACTACAAGTTACTATCAAAAAGTAGCTACATTGAAACTACTTTTGCTTTTTTGAACAACATATATTATTAATAACTGAATAAGTGTCTGAGGACAGAAGGGGACAACAATACTTTTTGAAATCATAATTTTATTGCATTGTTTTAAACACTAAATGTTTTAAAACATTTAGTGTTTAAAACAATGCAATAAAATTATGATTTCAAAAAGTATTGTTTTATTACACACAACACCCAAATATCTCAGAATGTTTGTCAAAAGTGCAAAATTGCAACAAAACATTGCAAGAAAAAAATATACATCCAACGTAAATTGCATGTAGAACATTTTCTCAAAAATACCGATTGAACTTGGACAAATTAGGCCATGGGTAATTAACCAGCCCGTTCTCATCCTTTAGCGTCACATAGAACGCTATATGACAAAACGGCGCTATACGCACATGGGACCCGTTATCATTAATATAACACGCGAACCCAAGGCGTCATAAATCCTTTAGCGTAATATGAGACTACCCTACCCTACCCCACACCTAAACCTACCCATCACAGCGCGTGTTATATTAACGATAAAGGGTGCCATGTGCGTAGTATAGTGCCGTTTTGTCATATAGCGCTCTATATGACGCTAAAGGATGAGAATGCGTTGAATTAACTTTAGTTGTTTCTTCATCCTCCAAATCTGCCGTCACATCTTGCTCCATCATCATGTGTGTGTCAACACACTTCTGTACGTCAGTGAACCGTTAGCCGCAAGATGCGTGATTAAACAACAGGTGGCGGTAATGGCAAAAAACGAGTTTGTAATCTAACACGAAGAAGAATATCCTAGCATCGCGCTGATTCGCACAGGCTCGACAAACACAATGTAGCTTTTGCTCGCGCTGCACCGCTACTTGCTCCAAAAAGTAGTGGAAAAAAGCTACACTGTTTAAAAAGCAACTGAGCTACTGCCAAGCTACTGAAAAATGTAGTTAGGTTAGTACTGTCACTACTTGTAGTTAACTACTCCCCAACACTGGACATTAGGAGCAGATGGCACATAGACTCAAACACGACAGAAGCCATGTGCTCACACCAGTCATGACCGCACAACAACGCCTAAATATCTGCTGATGAAATAATGCACAGCGCTCCAGATGTGTTCAAATAATCATAAATCAGAAACCTGCTGCTTTGCTGCTCAGTCAGATAGAACAGAAAGCGTTTTCTCATGAGAGTATCTCCATTTAAATTGGTTTCTGACCTTCAGGGCACCATGAAATATAGTCAATCAATCCATCCTTAAATCAATCCATCCATAAATCAATCCATCCGTCCACGCATGTGTGTACATAGATTTTTTGTATGTACAGGATTACATACCTGTTCTGTCTACGAAACGTTTGAACGATTGAGGACAAGGGTGTTTCCCTTCCATCACACATCCTTACCCTTCTTCTTCTTCCAGGCCGTTGACCCTCGTTAATTCAGAAAAACAGAGTAGATTTTTTTTTCTTCAAGTGAATGCAATAGATAACCACCATAATAATACGGGTGGAAAAAAAGAAAACCACATGATGATTCAAAGTTCATCGCCATTCATTTTCCACAAGCTGAGGCACATACTAATATGAAGAAGGTGCACATCTCATACACACAAATACCACACAATAATCACACAAATGATTATGAAACAACACTGTAAATATCATTATTTACAAATAAAAATAATGCATAAAAAATCTTATTCGAGTGATCTGGTACGGAAACCCTGAACCGCAAGGAGAGCAAAAAAAGACCCGTAACTTATCTTGTTATTTCGACTTAATGAGTCGTTAAAACGACATAATATATCGTTATAACGACATAAGTCGACTTATGTTACAACGATGTCGTTTTAATGAGATATTATGCCATCGTAACAAGATATTATGACGTTATAATGAGATATTATGTCGTTATAACGAGATATGTCGTTTTAACGAGATATTATGTAGTTTTTACAAAAACGTATGTCGATATAACGATATTATGTCGCTTTAATGACACATTATGTCATTATAACGAGATATAATGAAATATTATGTCATAATGACTTATTAAGTCGAAATAACAACTTATGTCGTTATAACGAGATATTATGTCGTTATAACAAGATATTATGTCGTTTTTACAAAAACGTATGTCGATATAACGATATGATGTCGCTTTAACGACATATTATGTCATTATAACGAGATATAATGCGATATTATGTCATTTTAACGACTTATTAAGTCGAAATAATGACTTATTAAGTAGAAATAACATCTTATGTCGTTATAACAAGATATTATGTCGTTATAACGACTTATTAAGTCGAAATAACGAGATAAGTTTTCTTTTTTTTTCACATTGCGATTCAGGGCTTCCGTAATCTGGAGACTACTTTCAGCTTGACAAAAGACACAAAATGAGTTTATCAAAATATGTTGAATGATAAATGTGCGATGCTAATAGACACACCATGTATGACCACAGGATGAATGATCAACATGAAAAATGTCGAAATCAATGATCCCCGAAGCGATGACATAACCGCAGCTATCCTGAAATGATGAAAGCATCCCTTAGCGATGACAGTCATGACTGATGTCACTTGATATGCTTCTCTCCCAAACACATTTAGTCTTGCTGGAGGGAAACTAAATGAGAGAAGGCATAATTACCCAGCAAGACAAGGCAGCATGTCTCCAGACTACTGTGGCAATCTGTCAGTGTCAACAGTATTGGTGTTTTCCTGTCTTTGTTCAACTGGGAATACTTGAAAGCAGCTCGATTCAAAGAGGCCTGTGTGTGGTGGGTTCTGCATTATAGCTAATTAAGCACTGCAATCCTCGCATTGTCTTTTTAGGAAACCCGAATGCTAAAATGCTTGCATTTCCCCACCCAACTCACCCGGTTCTCTTCAAAACTGACATGAAACAAAAGAGGTTAGTGCTGAGCTCAGAGATGCTGACTGTCCAGCCACCGAGACGAGCGCCAGATCTGCTTCCTCAGTGGCCCTGCATTGATCCGACTGTGGCTAAATTTAGATCTCTTTGACTTATGGTACAGTGGGTTATTGCTTTTTGTTGTTGTTGTTGCAGTATTCAGATTTAAAGGATTCACATCAATTTGACCATTTCTTTTATATGCAGGGAAGGCCTGGACTGGCTATCACAAGAGGGAATTGCCTACTATTAACTAAAGGCTTTATTTTGGAGTGAAAGAATATTTGCTTTTTCAATCAGTGGTTTTGTGTGTTGGGTAAATTAGGCTATTTTCTATGAATTTTCTATGAATTCTCTATATAAATAGGGTAATATCATGTTTTTTTTTCATATAAACATGATATAGCCTACTGGAATACATTAAGGAAGGAGTCAACTATGTGATGAAGGAGGTATATTTTAAAGGTGCTCTAAGCGATGTCGGGTGACGTGACTTCTTGTTGACGTTTAAAGTATTTTCAAACAAAATGGAGGCTAGATAGACCCTCCCTCCTCATCATCTTCACTGACCCCCCAAACCCTACCCCCAGGGCCTTCTTGTCAGTTATTGGCTGGAACAGTTTGTCATGTTTCGTGGAGCGGGTTCCCGCAGTTTGTTTTTGTTGCCATTTGTGGAGCCTGGGTTGTCTGCATAGACCGCGTTTTTTTTAACACAGAGTCTCATCACAAGAAGTCATATAACTGACGTCTTGGGATGTCTTTTGACCATATGTCAACATCCGCCTTTTTAGGGTACCCTTAAACGTCGGTTACATGACGATCCCGGGCCATCATACAACTGACGCTTTACCTTTAACGTCGGTTAGGTGACGGGGTAGGTTTAGGGGTAGGTTTAGGTCTGGGGTAGGGTAGGGTTTGGATCCGATAACGTCATCTAACCGACGTTTAAGGGTACCCTAAAGAGGCGAATGTTGACGTATGGTCAAAAGACGTTCCAAGACTTCAGTTATATGACTTCTTGGGATGAGACTGCGCTGTTTTTTTATAGTGTGTTTAGGGGACAGGCAGCTAGCGGATAGTGAGGAGAGGTTTGCTGTATGTGACAAAAAAATTTTGGGCCTAAAAAACGTGTGACATCGCTTAGAGCACCTTTAAGTATGCTTACATATTTTTATACAAATTATGTTCTCTTTCATAGGTTCACTCAACGCTGTGGATAGCGCAGTGGGATATTCTCTGAATGTGCCGATTGTCTGAAGCCCAATAAAATCACGCCAATTCATTGGCTAATGGTGCTCGCGCAGTCTGGCCCCGCCCCGACGCAATCACGTCGCATAATCATGTACGCGCGTGCGCCATCTTCCTCTCAGATTTCTCTGCCTTCACGAAGCGACCACATTGTCCTTAGTATAGTTTTTTTTCTAAAGCCTATAAACGGATATAAACGGATATATATAACAGATTTCCTTCTTGTACTTCAGCGACTGCTTAAGTGGAACTCAGTTCTCCTTCCAGTGAAGCTGCAATGGAGTATCAACGTTGCTCTCCGCCATGTGGTCGCTTCATCGCAAGAGACGACCCTTACAGTAAGTGCATCAAGTGTTTGGGTTTCTCACATGTGCGCAAGGCCGTTCTAGGATCTTCTAAATGTAAATTCAGTGATAATTTACTTCTAAAAACTCTCCGCTCTCGGCTCGCGGTTTTTGAGAAGGATCCTAAATTCGCCTCCCCCCGTCGCGCTCCCGAGGCCTCTCGAGGATCCGCGACCTGGGGTTCGGATGTTGAGCTCGAGGATGTGGAGTTTGAGCAGACGGGCCCCGCTCTTTCTCTCCTTCCATCTCCCGAGCTCGCTCACATGCCAGTCGATTTCGGGCCTGCTCTTATCGATGACGTTATCCCGCCTAGCGGCCAGGAAGCGCGGCCTACCGCGGCCTACTCTGAGCTCGTGGAAGTGCTTTCGCGCACTACGGAGAAACTTGCGATCGACTGGCCTGACGAGCCCCGCGAATCTCAGTCTTCCAAACTCGACGAGAGGTTTCTCAGTGGCCCTAATTCTAAGCCCCAACGGAGAAAACTGCCGTTTTTCAACGATCTGCATCGAGAGAGTTCCAGATCCTGGAATCTGGAACTCTGGAAATCCTTTCTCTGCGCGTCTCATGCGGCAGCTGCTGATTTCACCAACCTTGTGGGTTCTGTGGAACAGGGCTATTCCGCCATTCCGGCAATTGAGGATACTTTGGCCAGCCATCTTTCGCCGTCGTCGGCGCCATCTTGGAAGGCACGTCCTCTCCTTCCATCTAAAGCATGTAGAACTTCTTCCTCTCTCATTGGAAAATCCTATGAAAATCCTAAATCAGTGGTCGAGAAATTCCGTTCCTCCAAGTCGCAATCAGCCGCTTTTAAGCAGTTCATGCCCAGGAGAGTTAGGGAATCTCTCCTGCCCGAAGACCTAGAGAATGTCTTTCTCAGAGAGTGGAGTTCTCTCCCAGGAGAAGTGACCCAGCGCGTCCCCTACCTCCCACGGTTTGGGGAGCTAGCGGTCCCCCGTTCCCCCGTCAACGACCTCACAAGCGTGTGCAGCTGAAGCGATCCGACAAGCCGTCCGCCCCAGCTGCCTCGTCCCGCTCGTGACCCTTTGGTCAGGAAAAGGAGAGTGCCTCCACATGCACGAGGTTGCGAGTTGTGCGAGACCGCACAAGCGTTTCTGTCCACCTCCAACCGGAAGTGTTTCGAAGAGCAGGCCCTATTTTACCGCTTCTACTCAGCCCGGTGAGAGAGGAAGGAGACACCCTTGGTTCTCTCCCTTCTCCACTGACACACTCTTTAACTGCCGGTCGCGTCCTCAGAAAACTCTTCTTCAGAAAACTTCTTCTTCAGAAAACGCGTCCTCAGAAAACTCTCTTCTTTTCTTTCCACTGGGCCAGCCTTTCGCCTGTTGAGGGTGTCGGGCAGTTGCTCTCGCACCCTGTCAATTTGGCGGGACCCTCTTTTTCTTCAGAAAGGGGTCAGCATGGGGATGATTATGACGGATGCCTCTCTAACCGGCTGGGGAGCAGTTTTCGAGGGCAGACCAGCGTGTGGGGTCTGGACGGGCGAG
Source organism: Pimephales promelas (assembly GCF_016745375.1). Next base: position 1,140,586 of record NW_024121877.1, on the reverse strand, counting down.
ACCCTCGCTTGGCACATAAACTGCTTGGAGCTGAGAGCCGTATTCCTGGCTTTGCGTCATTTTCTCCCTTTTCTAAAGGGTCACCATGTCATTGTCAGGACGGACAACATGGCGGTAGTTTCCCATGTAAACCGGCAAGGAGGTTCTCGATCTCGCACCCTGGACAGGCATGCGCGTCATCTTCTCTTATGGTCTCAGAGCAGGTTCCATTCTCTGAGAGCGGTCCATGTCCCAGGGATTCTGAACCTCGCAGCGGATTTCCTATCGAGGCAGAAACTCCAGTCGGGGGAATGGATGTTGAACCGTCAGACAGTGTCCCTGATCTGGGAGGTGTTCGGAAAAGCGGAAGTGGACCTCTTTGCCTCGCTGGAGTCATCCCAATGCCTGCTCTGGTTCCCCCTGAAGAACCAGATCAGCTCCGTTGGGGATAGATGCATTCACCCACCCTTGGCCAATGCAGAAACTCAACGCCTTCCCGCCCATCAAACTGATCCAGGCGGTCCTGGCCAGAGTGAGGGAGAGCGGAGTCCGCCTCCTTCTAGTAGCCCCGTTTTGGCCGTCCCAGCCATGGTTTTCGGAGTTGATTCCTCTTCTGGAATCGTCCCCCTGGAAGATTCCAGTCAGAGAGGATTTGCTTTCCCAGTTTCAGGGCAGGATTTGGCATCCTCGCCCAGACATGTGGAAGCTGTACGTTTGGCCGATCAGAGGCAGTCGGCATTAGGCTTGGATCTCCCAACTGACGTCCAGGAGACCATCGCTAGTGCTAGAGCCCCTTCTACAAGGAGACTGTATTCTTCCAAATGGAAAGTTTTCATTTCATGGTGCTTGGCACATGATAGGAACCTAGTTAACTGCCCTGTCGCTTCAGTATTGGAGTTCCTGCAGGAGAGGTTTACCTCCGGGGTGGCTGCTACCACCGAGTCTACGTTGCAGCCATTGCAGCACATAGAGAATCAGATGAGATTCCCTTGAGTGAACTGAGGTTAGTTTCGGCCTTCATGCGTTGGGCTTGGCGCCTGAAACCAGTTCGCTCCCCTAGAGTTCCCTCATGGGACCTTTCTGTCGTCTTGGAGGGTTAAAAGGAGGCCCCCTTCGAACCCTTGGAGTCAGCTCCGGATCAGATTCTGACTCTTAAGGTTTCACTTTTGTTGGCTTTATCTTCTTTGAAGCGGGTAGGGGACTTACAAGCAGGGGTGTAAAGTAACGAATTACAAATACGAATTACAAAATGTACTATCCAGAGAATATCCCACTGCGCTATCCGCAGCGTCTCATTCCCTATTCAGAGAACATAGGTTACGCAAGTAACCAGAGATGATTTCACTACAATTTATGCCAGCCAAAATAATAGTTTTATAATTTTTTTAAAAGTCCCTCTGTATAGTCAATAATTGTATCCCAATAATTGTATCCCAGTATAGTCAATAATTGTATCCCCACTGTATCCCTTATTATGAATTAGCATGCTAAATTACTAGTCCGGCAGGTGTCATAATACCAGTTTTGGCTATGGGAGGCGGTATGTGGGCGGGCAACATTACCACCAGCCAAACTGCAGTACACGAGTAAGTCGCGCCGGCTTGTGTGTGTACTTGAACCTGATGTCAGTCGTGTGGAAATACAGCCCACTACTACATTTCAGTTCAGGGAAGAGTTCAAAAAATGATTGGTCGACATTATGCATGAGGAATACATTTTGGTAAGTTGTAGCATACTGTATCTTTCAACAGTGTTCATGTTCTTTTTCCATTACCTAGTAGAGATGATCGGTTCACGTGCGCTAGTTATTTGTGGTGTAACATTTACAAGCGCCAAAACGGTATTTATTGTTTGAATTGCGTAATAAAATTGAGAGAATCTGAGAGCTGAGATTTTTTTATATATCATAACTAACTCACCACAATGCTGCGGCACAACTCACTTTCTGGAGGTATACTGCCCCCATCTGGTATGGAATATGGAGTATGATTAGATTTTTTTGACAGATGGCACCTTTAAAGGGGGGATTTCACTTTTTTCAGTTAAACTCTCACTTAGTTTACGTGGTTAAATGAATATGTAAATGAGCCCAGCTTCCACTCACTCACCCAGCTCAGAGATCCACTCGTTGATGATCACGCGTTGATCTGATTTGTTAGTTTGTGACGTCAGAAACACCAGTGATCTCAACCCCGTTTTTGATTCTGCAGTTTTAAAGTCCCTGTAAAGTCAATTCTACAAAAAAGTTCTAAACACATTATAAATGTTACATATGTATTGCTAAAACATATTACAAAGTCTGTGAACTGTGAAGTACTGAAATGTGCAGTTAGACAGTTAAACAGTTTTTCACCATTGCAATTTTATGGATTAATTAGGCGGGGCTAAAACAGGGCTCCGTGACGCACTGGAACCCATGAGCTGCTGGACACCCCCCTATTTGATGACGCACAGAGTCTGATCTCCCCCTCTCCACACACACTCCCCGAGCACATTCGCATTCACCGCTCAATCGCGATTGACTGTCAGTACTATTAGTTACAACAGCTGAGCCTACAGTTTTCTAGCTAGCTATGCCTTCGACACGGACATGCATGGGCTACTACCTGGATGCGATCATGTACAAAACAGATCGGTATCTTCACTTAAATTCCCCTAAAAACGATCACATCAAGAAGAGGTTTTTAGAGAGCCTAACGTTACCTTGATGAAGAGGATTCACTGATAATTCACTGATAATCCGCTGTTACTGGTGAACGGGGCCGAAACGACGATCTCCCGCCTCAGCTTTCATCCTCCCGTCTCCAAAAGCTAATCAGCTAATATCACCGTCAACAGCTTTCCCGTGAGTGGGCGTGGTTTCATCACAGCCAGCGAACACGCCCCCAGTGTTTGAGAGCAGAGAATCTGCTCATTTTTTCATGATTTTGATAGCTCATTTTATGTACTTCCCGACTTTTTTTATCATTCAAATTTGGCTGGGTGGCTAATTACACATCTGTGGTGCGACAAACTCATAACACATACTTAATTTTGACTTTACAGGGACTTTAAGGAAAACATACTTATGAATTTGTATATGGTTTGTCATATTAAAAACACCATTTAGACATAAAACAACATTGAAAGCTTGATTTTCACCACAGGGGGACTTTAAATCCTGTCTTCTATAGATAAGCCGATAACATTTATGGCTGTTAACTGATAAGGGTCCATATAGTTGAAGAAAGACTAGATAAAGATTTTGTCTCTCATGTCTGTCTAAGCTGTTAAGAGTGAACAAAATGGAGGAAGGGGGCTTTTGAAGGTCGAGGAACCACTTGAAAAGCCAGCATTTATCTTTAGGCTTCAGCAAACTGCAAAAAATACGTGAGGGAGATGATTGCTTCTCATAAACTCTGAAAATTCCCAGGAAGCAATTATTAAAAAGTGGTGTATCCACCCACTCCTCTGGAAATCATAATGATAAAACCCACATGAGGACATAAACTCCCTTCATGTCTTATAAGAATGTACAGGAATTTAAATGGAAATTGCTTCCTCTATAAGCACCATTTAAGATACTGGAATTCTGACAAACTGGAAGTGATTCCTGTGGGATTCCATTAGAATTGTGACAGAAAATCCATTAGAACACCATTAGCAATCCTTAATTAGAAGAAATGACTAATTTCTCTCACACACCTGTTCTCACCTTGAATAAACTGATTGAAAAAAAAAATATGGAAAAATGGCGTCATTTAGAATTAGAATTTTTTTGTTGTTGGCACCAACTTTTTCCACATAGAAAACTATTTCAATGAGTTTAATTAACTAATTATAATTAAAATGACTGCCCTCACAGGGCGTATTTTAACAATATAATTAATATATATTGCCTTTCAAAATGCTTTGCCCATTAAATCAGCCCCTAATGAAGAATTATGAGGGGTTTAGAAATGTGGTGTCATTCTGCTTTGATTATTAATCTTCACTAGAAGCCTGAAAGATGGAATTCTATTATGTGTAGATGCCTATTCAGCTTCCAACTGGGGATCTCGGAAAACAGCAGAATTCAATTTCAGTGATAATTGCAATGAGAGCACCAACAAGACCCAAATGTTTCTTCTCCGTTGGTTATTTTATCTGTCTGGGGAAAGAGATTGGAAGAAACAAGAAAGCACTTATAGATACAATTGAAAACGGCTCCCGGAGCGCTCCGCTGGATCGCAGAATTCCAATAAAAGCCCTTGGAGGATTTTAGCGAGCTTGAAGAGGATCCTTGTCAAGCGGTGACTCAAACAGATATGTCACAAGATGATAGTCTGGTGCAAACAGTGGCATGAAGTCTGATCCACATGGATGCTTATTCTGGCCAAGAGTCCAGTCACCTATGAAGAGACCCCCTCATTTTACTTCTATTATTGGAGTGGGTGTATCTGAAATTGATTGTACCTCGAAAAAAAAAAGATAGAATGCTGAAGTGATGATGTATTTTTCTAGCTTGCCCCGGAAGTTAGCATAACCCTGATTCTCTCGACAAAAAAAAGAAATACAACTGGATTTTTCCATTGGCTTTTGGAATATTGCTAAAAATGACCAATGATGATTTTCAGAAATGAACACAAATTGTGTGAATTCAAAGCCTTTTATGAAAATAATATCAGCAAAAGTAAAAAGCTAAACGCCAACGCATTCTCATCCTAGGGCGTCATCTAACTGATGCTTTTGATCATGCGTCTAAATCCGACACACATGGCAACCTTTAGCGCCAGTTAGGGTAGGTTTAGGTCTGGGGTAGGGTTAGGGTTAGACCACTAGGAGGTGCGTCTCATATTGACCCTAAAGGGTGCCATGTGCATCGGTTGTTTGAAGCATGGTCAGAAGCGTCAGTTAGATGAAAACGTCATCAATTTCATCTTATAAAGTGTGTGTTACATAGCGTGTGTTACCCTCTAGAGGTCGGAAATGTTTGTTACCTGTGTTTTATTATGAGCAGATTCTCACACCTGCGGATTCTGTAATCCACTGCTGCATCTAATGAGTGATTATAATCAAGGTAAAATCAATATTTTTTTCCTTCTAAATGTCAAATGAGAATGACTTCTTTAAAGGGATACTTCAGGATTTAGCATTAAGCTTTGTATTAGTGGAAAACCTGTAGTATTTTCGAATTACCGTGCTTTACACCCTCAGATCCCCCTGAGACGAGAGATTTGTGCATTTTTTTGTCTAGAAAAAATCCTCTGACGACGTAAAAATTGTCATTTTGCGTCATCGGAGGATTTTTTGGCCAGAGGCTAAAGACTACAGTCAGTAGTCGGGTCTGTCCCGCATGTTCTCAACCCGCCCATAGAGGGCGATCTCACTCACAGAATGAACACATAGTGTCGGCCATCTTTTTTTTGGAAGCTAAGCTAACAGGCTCTTGTTCTGTGGAGAAAGCTGAGTAATAGGGGTTACCATCCTCTTTTTCCCCATGTCGATGTCCGGGATTCAGCTTTTGCTTGCAGTCGCCATTCATTGTTTACATGCACAGCTTTTGTTTCAATCTAACTGAATTAATTCAGATTGGTGAATCTGAATGTAGTGTTTATATGAACGCTAAACAAGTGATCGGTTGATGTGCGTTTTAACAGTGCTAAGAAAATTCCCGCTCCTCCGTGAGAAATATGAGACCGGTGCGTCTCACAGCTGTCGCTCATCGATAGTCACGCCACCGGCCTCGTGCCGTTCTCCCGCGGCCCTCACTCGTCAGTAAACATAATGAATGGCAACTGTACAACACAAAAGCCGAATCCCGGACATTTTTGGACGATCTCGAAACACATTTTCGGGCAGACTCATCACAGAGACTCACTAGTAGCCTAGACTTGTTGTTTAACTACTGCGCTCTGTTACCGGTAGGCGTGGCCTCCTAGGGCAGCGAAGCAAGAGTATTCTGGGAGTTGTTGTCTTTCATCCACATAAGCCAAAAATACATTTTCTGGCTTTTCTCAGTCTAGAAGGTTCCAGATTCAAACATAATTTCACATTTCTTCTACATAAATTACCAATTTTAAATACACATTCATCTTTCCAGAGGAGAAGTATCCCTTTAAAGATGAACTGAACTGAAAAAAAATCGACGATGAAAACGTGTTGTTTATGACAATTAAAAGTAAATTACACTAAACATTTTAATAAAAACATATTAATATAGCTTTTTATAAGCAACGCAAAATTGCGCTTGTTAGCGCTGGCAATTTCGATGACGTCACTGGCATGGTAGAACCCGCGGAGCTACATAGGCAACAGCTGCAGGTCCTATATACACAGACGAAAATGAGCACTTTTAACAGCATGGATTACGCATTTGAGCCCGCGAGGGACAGGCCGGTAGTGTCTGACTACCACCACATGGAGGACGATCAGTTTTAGGCTTCACTTACAGTACAGGATCGTTTGGGGGGAAGTCACTGTGGGCGCGAGCGCTGTGGAGTATGCATACTGCACAGGAGTCGATCTTTTGCAGAGAGGTCAACCTGGAACATTTATTGATCGGCGAAAAATGCATCACCATGCACCGTTCATTTCGGATGCTGTTCGGTGAGAGAAACGTGTTGGGGGAGGCTATGCTGTCTCTAATGGATGTCCGAGCTGAGACGCGAGCGCCCCATCAGTAACAGGGTATTTTACGAATAGGCGACAAGGCTGGGATAACTTGTTATACTTTTCTCAGACTGTTTAGATTAACAGCGTACTGGCAGTTCACTCTATGGTCGAGGGTGCATTTAGAAAGGAGAATCCGATCCTTTACCGTGAACTATACATCAGGGATCTTTTCCCCCTCACCCGAATATCAAGGATTCGAGTAACGTTAACGTGATGTGTTGAACTTGTAACTTGTGTAAATAAAACATTTAATGCAGACATTGTCAGACGTTTCATGTACTCATTGACGAAAGTACATATCTCTAGATAGTGTGTCGCTAAAAAATCTGTTTCTTCAGCCATGTCAGCGCGCCTCAGACTGTTTACAAGCTACGGCTGTTCTGCTGGTGCGGGTAGGCAGCGGAGTGGCTTACCATGCCAGTGACGTAGTCGAATGTTGAAATCCAACATGGCGGCGCCCGTGTAACAAAAACAACACTTTCAATGTACCATTTTCAACAAATTATGCCATTTTAAAAATTGTACCAATGATAATTAATAAAATACATCTGTTATGTCACCTTTTTTCAAATTTCAGTTCAGTTCATCTTTAAGCTTATGAGATTTGATTTGAAGAAGTTACCAGTGTCATTATCAAAAATGTTCTTTCACGTAATCTTTAAACATCTGTATTAAATATCTGAGAGGTGACTATTTCTTAGCTTAAGTCTTTACTTCACTGTTAGATTAAAGTGTTCTCTCATTGAGAAAAAGAACGTGTTATCTTTATAATCTGAGAAGAGTCTCGTGTTTATCGTTAGAGCCCGACCAAATCCAACCTTGAAGAAGCTGTGTGTCTGTGTGTGTGTTAGTACTCTTGGTTAAAGGTTAAGGAACAAGTGACATTATTGGAGATTGACTGACTTGTTTTCTTCAACATGTTGGCACCCAGCAACCCACATCTGTGACCTGTTAAGTCACGACATGCCTATCTTTAGGGTCCAAGTGTCAGCTGCCTAATCAAAGGAGATATGCTTCAGTCTATCTGTCCATGTGTGGAAAATGTGTGTTTATCACTTATCAAATGTGTGTAATGTGTGTTAGCCAATCAGAATTAATTTTGATTTTGATTAATAATTTTAACCAATTATTTATTTATTTTTTTAAATTGTTTTTTTATTACAAGACAGGTTAGTTACATGCAAATGTTCAATATATATATATAAATATATATGAAGAGTTCAGATGCAAAAGCCTCTAAATGCCATTTGAAATTTTCTTCTTTAATGATGATTTTTATCAAACTTCTATATTTAAGTTCAGTAATTTCACTTTAATGGAAATGATAATTACCTATTAATTGTTATTTAAGTAAAATTACTGAACTTAAATATACAAGTTTGATAAAAATCATCATCAAAGAAGAAAATTTCAAATGGCATTTAGAGGCTTTTGCATCTGAACTCTTCATATATATATAAATTGAACATTTGCATGTACACTGCAATATAAACAATTTTCACCCATAAATTACTAGTATACGTATGTCCCAAGTAATTACATAGAATCTGCAAGCAATTTAGAAGTAGAAAATTTGAAATACTATTTTCATGTAACGTTATGTTACAGGCAAATTTGGCAAATTTAGCAATTAGTTCTACTTAGAGGCATACTTCACCTCCGGAAAGATGAAAGTGTATTTAAAATGGGTCATTTATTTAGAAGAAATGTGAAATTATTTTTGAATTTGGAGTGACTGAGAAAAGCCAGAAAATATATTTTTGGCTTATGTGGATGATAGACAACAACTCCCAGAATACAATTGCTTCGCTGCCCTTTAGGAGGCCTACCGGTAACAGAGGGCAGTAGTTAAAAAACAAGTCTAGGCTACTAGTGAGTCTCCGTGATGAGTCTGCCCGAAAATTGGTTTCGAGATCGCCCAAAATGTCCGGGATTCGGCTTTTGCGTTTTGCGAGTGGGACGAGTGAGGGCCGCGGGAGAATGGCGCGAGGCGTGATTACCGATGAGCGACACCTGTGTGACGCACCGGTCTCGTATCTCTCACGGAGGAGCGGGGATTTTCTTAGCAATGTTAAAACACACATCAACCGATCACTTGTTTAGCATTCATGTAAACACTACATTCAGATTCACCAATCGGAACGAATTCAGTTAGATTGACGCAAAAGCTGCACATGTAAACAATGAATGGCGACTGCAAGCAAAAGCTGAATCCCGGACATCGACATGGGGAAAAAGAGGATGGTAACCCCTACTACTCAGCTTTCTCCACAGAACAAGAGCCTGATAGCTTAGCTTCCAAAAAAACATGGCCGACACTATGTGTTCATTCTGTGAGTGAGATCGCCCTCTATGGGCGGGTTGAGAACATGCGGGACAGACCCGACTACTGACTGTAGTCTTTAGCCTCAGCCCAAAAAATCCTCCGATGACACAAAATGATGATTTTTACGTCATCTGACGATTTTTTTCCAGAAAAAAAACAAAACATAAATCTCTCATCTCATGAGGATATGTGGGGGGAAAGCACGGTAATTCAAAAATACTAGCATTTAGTCCCTGGAAGATTGATGAAAAACTGACTCCCAAATGTGTGAGGCTGGTCTCCATATTGTTGAAGTATAGTCTGTGCAGTTTGGGAAAGATCAAATTGGCTAAATAAAGTACAATAGGAGAAAGTGCATGTATTTTGTCTTGATTATTTTCAAAAGTTCCTTTACCATATGCAATGGCATTTATGTACTTGGTATTTAAAGGTTTGTTAACGCCTTTTGACCGTTTTGTTGTCATTTAGTTCTTTTTTTTAAAGACTGGGAAGAGTATTCCTCAATGTATTGAAGTGCAGTAAACAAGCTTAAGATGCCTGAGTTTTAATGAGCCCCTCTGCCACTTAACACGCATTTCTTCATTGAACAGTCTTTACACTTTGGTGAACAATTCTGAACTGTCTGGCCTCAAAACTAGACATCTTTACTGTAACAACCTACTCTTGCTCTCAAGACAGCGCCGCTCATTTCCATAGAAACCAGAAGACCAAATTAGCCCTCGCCTTGTGTATCACACAGCTTTTCCTTGCTATCTACAATAAACAACGGTGCCTAAGAAGAATACAAATACAGATATTACGAAAAAAAATGTCTTTCATCATTTATGCATTTAGGCCATTAATTGCACTTTTTTTGCACAACCATTCGAAATGTGTTTTTGCCTGCATTGCTGTCCTGAGGCGAAATCGGATGTCTACTCTGATTAGTGTTTTCACCCACAAGTTGGGATGTGATTGTCGGTGATGATTTATATTACAAGAGGACTAAATTTTAATCAATGGAAAGGGTGTCTACAGCAATTCTTCTGAGACCCATTAAAGATAGCTGGAGAAACGCTCCACCCAAACATCTTGCAAGGCATAAAAGCAGCATCAGCAAAACTCACAGCGAGAGAGAGAATGCGACAGATGGAGAGGGAGACAGTAAGTGAGAGGCAGTAGTCATGGATATGAGGCAGAGGAGGGGGTTATAAAGAATGACAGATGTGTGTGTGTGCATGTGTGTGTGTGAAGTAGACACCAAGGACTTAACTAAACTGCTGAGTCAATCCAACACAGGTCATTAAAACATGACAAAGACTCAAATATGTGCTACATAACATGTTCTGGCCATAATAATCCACCCTTATTTTGCAGTTCCAGAAAACAATTGCGCCACTGAGTAGAAAAAAAAAACCTAGGGCCCTATTTTAACGATCTGAAACGCAAGTATCTGTCAGGATACAGGCCCGGAGACAGAGGTAAGTGAATTAACATAAATCTTTATTTCAAGTTCAAAGGTGCCGTTATAATAGTATTGCGCCATGGAACAAGCGCACCTCGTTCATCATGCTCTTAAAGGGAATGTGATATGAAGCTCTTATTGGTTTGTTTCCCGTTACGCCCAAACCACACCTATGAATAATGAAGCTACTTCAGACCAACCATATTTTAGATTTGCGTTGAGTGCAAGAGTCATTTATCCCGCCAGTAAAAAAGCAACAGCGCCGAGATCCGCCCACAAAGATACTTGATACTTGTGTTTCAGATCGTTAAAATAGGGCCCGTAGTCTCAGAAAGAAAACTAACACAGTCTCATCCCAAATAGTCATATAACTGACGTCTTGGGACGTCTTTTGACCATACGTCAATATCCGCCTTTTTAGGGCCCCCTTAAACGTCGGTAGATGGCGATCCCGGGCTGTCATACAACTGACGCTTTACCTTTAATGTCAGGTGACGGGTTAGGTTTAGGGTTAGGTTTAGGTCTGGGGTAGAGTTAGGATCCCATAACTTCATCTACCGAAGTTTAAGGGGGCCCTAAAAAGGCGAATATTGACGTATGGTCAAAAGACGTCTCAAAACGTCAGTTATATAACGTCTTGGGATGAGACCGGGTTGAGAAAACACATTTCAAGAACTACAAAAATACTATATATACCTACTATATAAAAGTGGCAATGATGGATGGTGCTTCTAGGATGGTGCCAGTATACCTTCAAAAACTTTATAAAATAGCTATAATTAAACATCTACTTTATCATGCAACACATTGATCTTGAAACACATCTCCAGTCAGTGTTTTATTAAAATAATTAAAAGACGGGTGAAGATTTGACTGTCATGCAATATTCCCACGCTTTGTGTTACTTTCCAACCAGTTCATTAGACTGCATTTCTGAGTGAGTGCATGATTTGCTTTTGTTGGTAATTAGTTTTAATTACAGGCGAGTTAAATTTATAAACACATAATCAGCATTTCTTATTTTATATAGTTTTCAGCAATACATAATTAATAATTACCAGCTTGAAAACATAAATTACTCAGATTGACTTGACTTTATTACCATAAGCGATATAAATTATTAAATCATTTCAAAGGTTAAAGACAAAATAAGGTGTTATAATGTCATTTCCATGTTTCGAATTACATTTTTTTAAATAAAGACAAACCAGCATGTTCAAACAAACCCTTATAACTGATGTCAAATCAAAACGCTTTACTAAAAAAGTTTTGAACAAACCCCTAAGCCTAAGTATTACATTTGATAGATCTTTTTCCTGACAAACAATAAAAAAATCCCACAAATCCCATAGACTGAAGAAAGAAACTGAGGTAGGCTTTAAGTATTTAGAGATAGTGGTGAGCTCTTTTGACCTGCGCAAGTAAAGTATTGAATAAATGACTTTTAAATTGGGAACAGGTTTTAGGCATCATAAAAACTAGGCGTCACAATGACTGAGGATCACACAGACGTTATCTCAAACAAACTCTAAAACCAGCTCAAATGATCAAACAAGTTTGATTTCCTCAGACTGGATGTAGACTAATTGGACTCAGAAGCAGAAAAAACAAAATATTTTGATTGTCCACATTAGACATTGTGTTGACTATAAGAAATGTTCCACCTACTCAGCTAATACTCCAATGAGAGTTAGTTGACTTGTACACTCTAAAAACTGCTGGGTTGTTTCAATCGCATCCAAATAAAACCCAACTTTGGGTCAAATATGGACAAACCCAGCCGTTGGGTTAGATTTTTACATGACATTTTTTAACCCAATGTTTGGGTTTGTACATTTTTGACCTAAAGTTGGGTCAGCATTATTTAGAGTGGGGGAAAGCTTCTTATAGTCAACAGAATGACTAAAAGAGACCATCAAAATAAAGTGTTACCCAATTTAATTTTCTGTTAAATCTGTCAACTCTGACTGCCAAAAATTTACAGACTGGCTCCAACTTTGCCAACAAGACAGGAGATTTACACTAACTCCACCCACCCACCAATGTCTGGTTGGCCCACACAAGATTTAAACTCACCCTGTAGTCAACAATTTTATCCCTTAAAACTCATCTTTTATCACCAAAATGACATTTTAATTTTTTTTTCCTTGAAAATAAAATTCTTCATGCCTTAAAAAAGCTTGAATGTAACTCTACACCCTTACCTCATTTAGTATTCGTGGTTCTATGAATATGCAAATTAGCCCCGCCTCCACTCACTCACAGCAGCTCAGAGATCCACTGGTTGATCACACATTGATCTGATTGGTTACAAGTTTGTGACGTCAGAAACACCAACGATTTCAAACCGTGTTTTTGAGACTGTCTTTGGTTCCCTGCAGTTTTAAGGAGAAAATACTCAGCAATGCTGTCGACTTATGAATTTACACATGGTTTGTCTTAAAGCATATTAAAAACACCACTTAGATAAACTTTGATTTTCACCACTGGGCGACTTTAAAAAAGACGTGAATCATAACGTCTGTTGTGGCGGAGGCTGTGGAGTGTGGTGCCTGAAAGTACCTTTGAGTTTGAATCCACTTTTGCCAAACTCGTTTTTTTTTTTTTGTGTGTGATATTTTTAGGTCAAACCGTTCTTGTCTGTCAGTCATACAATGGAAGTCTATGGTCACCACCTCAAAGAGCAGAGAAGAGAGAAGTCCAAATTAGGGCTGGGCGATAATTCGATCTCGATACGGGATCGCGATAAAATTTTGAACGATTTCGATAATAAGCTTGGGACATATTATTCGATATCACGTGAAAAAGTAAGCGCAACAGAGTCTGCCGTATGCCGTTAGGATACGCCCACTTCTCAGCGAGCAGCCGTGGCTACAGTAAACAGAAGGAGACTTGAGAGAGAGGGAGAAAAGTTTGGAAAAAGGAGAAAAAATGAGCGAAACTGAAGTTGAAGACAGCGAAAATAATGCCGAACGTGAAGGCGACATCACTACATCATTCGAGGCCGAAGACATTGTTGAAAAAAAAGGTAACACGACGTCAATTGTGTGGACGTGGTTTGGATACGGCAAAAACGACCAGGAACAGGTGAAGCCAGTCTGCAAAATATGCCGGCGGTTGGTACCAGCCAGGACGGGGAATACAACCAATCTTTTCCATCACCTGAGACGGCACCACCCCAGTAATTACTCTGAGAGCATGAGTCTGCGTGCTCAAGCTGGAACGACACCTCACACACAGCCAAGCAAAACCACTACGTCGTCTGTTAGCATTGCTAGCGGCAGCGGGAGACAACAATCCATCCAGTCGTGCTTTGCCGCCATTGCCCCGTATGATAAAAAAACAAAGAGGAGCAAAAATATAACGAGCGCTATTACTTATTGCCTCGCTAAAGATATGATGCCCATGAGTACAGTTGAAAAAGACGGCTTCAGAAAACTGATTAAAGTGTTAGACCCCAGGTACGAGCTCCCTGGTAGAAAATACTTTTCTCAGATGGCGCTGCCACAGCTTTATGATGAATGCCGTCATAAGCTGGAAATTCATCTGAAGGATGTTAAATACTTTGCCACTACCACTGATCTTTGGTCTAGCCGCACATCGGAGCCCTATATGAGTCTCACAATTCATTTCATTGACGAGGAGTGGGCTCTACACAGCAAATGTTTACAGACAGTATACTTTCCAGAGGACCATACTGGGGAAATCATCAGCCAGGGGCTGGAGGATGCACTCAAATCCTGGGGCCTTAGGGAAGAGAGTCAGGTGTGCATCACAACAGACAATGGGGCAAACATTGTCAAGGCTGTTTCCCTCAATGGTTGGACTCGGCTGCAGTGCTTTGGTCATCGGCTGCACCTTGCCATTGGTAAGTTCATGATTATAATTTCGTTACATGTATTAAGAGCTGCTGTGCGAGATATCGCATGACATTTTAATGCGCATCTCGTCAGTAAAGCCGCTGGTTCCTTAATTAGTAGTAAATCACCTTCACCTAAAAAAAGTTTTTTTCAGCTCTAATAATAGCTCAGCGTAATGATTCGTAGTCTTATACACTGTTGCCTATAAAGTTGGAATAAAATGTAAAAAAAAAATGTACCTCTTCTCATGAAATGATTGTGACAATGTGATTTATTCTTGATAAAGGATATATTCTCAAAACTGGTAACTGGGACTCAGTCAGTAGAGTATGTAATTATTGCACCTGGTCAAAGGTAATTATTGATGTGTATACATTCAAATAAAAATATGAATGTGTCTGAAAACAAAATTATTTAAACTTTAATGGTAACAGTGTACATTCTACTTGATAATTGATACTGATAGGTGATAGTTCGATTATTATAACATTTTTAATCTAAGATATATTTGAATTAAGAGTTTATATTGAATCACTGTACTAACATATAAAAATAACATGTAAAAATATGTTTATTATGTGTGTAGTCTGATTGTCACATCAAGGATAATATGACAATATTATGATTTATTATAATAAGACAGAAACTAATTTTAAATAATACTTACCTTTTTTTTATCTACAGAGCGAAGTGTGAGAGACAAGAGAATAGAGAGAGCCATGGGTGTGTGCAAAAAAGTTGTTGGCGCTTTCTCATTCTCATGGAAGAAGAAAAAAGAACTAGCAGCTACACAAAAGGAGCTTGACCTACCAAAGCACCGGTTAATAACAGAATCACCTACCAGGTGGGGTTCTCGCCATGCAATGATTGCACGAATACTGGAACAGGAGAAGGCCATTTCAAAGGTGTTGTCAGCTGATAGAAAAACAAGGCACCTGGCTCCCTCATGGCAAGACATTGAGGTCTTGGAGTCCATACACAAGGCCCTTAATCCACTTGTAGAGTTCACTGATGCCTTATCTGGTGAAGCACATGTCAGTGTCTCTTGTGTGAAACCTGTCCTACAGCTCTTCAATACAGAGGTCATGAAGCCAGGAGAGGATGACACAGAGCTAACCAAGGCCATCAAAACTTCCATCACCACATATTTAAATGAAAAATATGATGATGCTGTCACTGATGACCTCCTTAACATGGCATGCCTTGTTGACCCTCGGTTCAAGACCCGCTACATCCAAGATGACAAGGTAGAGGCTGTGAAATCCAGAGCTGTGGCTCAGATCCTGTGTGACTGTCAGAGCACACCGCAGTCTCTCACACCCAGATTGGGCAGAGGCGAGGCAGATGCTACAGCTTCAGCTCCACCAGCCAAAATGCAGAGGAAGACACTGGGGAGCTTTTTCAAGAAGTCCTCCTCTGTTTCTACCTCTAGTCTAACAGATGAGCAGGATGTTGAGGCTGAACTGAACTGTTACCTGCTAGCTCCAGAAGCAGACAGTGAGACCAACCCCCTGACATGGTGGAAAATTCACTTCACATCATACCCCAGAGTGAGCTTCCTGGCAAAGCGGTATCTATGTATTCCTGCCACCAGCTCACCCTCGGAGCGTGCTTTTAGTACGAGTGGCAATATTGTGTCCTGCCATAGGGCTGCTTTAAAGCCAGATGTGGTGGACAGACTTGTTTTTCTAGCAAAAAACCTATAATGGGTTAAGTGATGTTCAGTAGTGCACAAAATGTAGAATAACTGTGATTGGTTTACTATGTTTACATATTTGTGCAATTTTGGCTCAGATTTCATTCTACTTTTCTATAGATCTACCTTAATCTTTCAGGTAGTGTTTGTGCCAGGGCCATGTTTACTCTTTTTGTACTTGAGATGTTCACTTCCCAGCCAAAGCAATTTGATGTGATAGTTGTCACTGCTGTTAGTTTATATACAATGTTTCAGTTAGTAAACGTTTGTATTATTGTATAAAGGGAGATGACTCATGTTAGCAAATGATGTGCACAGCACAACCGTTTATTTTTGCATTTTTCAATACCTCCAAAAGATCTCTGGGAAGTAAACCAGTATACTAGTATTATAGTGGTTTAGTTTTTGCATTTATTTTGTCTTTGTTTAGCACTTGAATGTGTCAGAGGATGTGACCCACATGTTTACTTAGTTTGGTTTTGTGCTGCTGCCTCTACAAATATTTGAGATTATTATTCAATAATTGTGTTTTAAGTTGTTAAAATAAGTTGTTTACAAAATCAAAAATGTAAAATATATTGAAAAGTGACCACTGACCAGTCACTTACTTGTTTGCACTTGTTTGAAAGCATATAAAACTCTGTATGAGTGAAAGAGCGCTGCTCTGAATTTTATTTTGCCAGTTGTGGGCCCTGCTGCTCTCATTTTTGGAAGGTATATTGTTTAATTTTTTTATGTTATTAAACTTTATTCGAAAGTTTCAGTGAATATCTTATTTTTTCAAGCTTCAGGATATCCCTTACACTGGCAACATCTGCAAAAACTACATATCGTGATAAGAATCGAGATCGTTCAATATGGAAAAACATATCGTGATAACATTTTTTTCCATATCGCCCAGCCCTAGTCCAAATTAAACATGATTTAATGACTCGTAAATGTAAGTACACATTAAAATGAGCGGTTTGTGTGAGAAAACGAACAGTATTTATATCGTTTTTACCTCTTGAAACCACAGCCACAAAGCGCCAGCGCCTCAGATCACTTGGACATGGCTGTGATTACAAGAGGTAAAATCTATATAAATACTGTTCGTTTTCTCACACAAACCGTTCGTTTCGTGTCTTAGGCCATCAATGTGTACTTACATTTACCAGTCATTCAATCATGTTTAATTTGGACTTCTCTGTGCATGCTCTTTGAGGTGGTGACCATAGACCTCCATTATATGACTGACAGACAACAATGGTTTGACCTAAAAATATCAAAATTGAAAATACTGCGGAAACAAAGACACCTACATCTTGGATGCCCTTGAGGTAAGATAAAACATATCAAAAATTAATTTCAAAGTGAACTATCCCTTTAAAAAGAAGATCGCATCTAGCGCGGAGAAAAATGCTTAGTGCAAATAGCTGCTGCCCTTAAAGGGATAGTTCACCCAAAAATTAAAATTAGCCCATTATTTGCTCACCCTGAAGCAATGAAGTTATTTTAGTGGATAAAGATTTAAATATGCATATTTTTCTTACACGAACGCATTGATTCACTTCAGAAAGCCTTTATTAACCCCACGGAAACACGTGGAGCACTTTTTATCATGAATGTACGCACTTTGATGGACTTATACCCTTATGGAAAATATATCCACTCCCATTATAAAGCTTGGAAGAGCCAGGACATTTTTTTTTTTAACTCTGATTGTTTTCGTCTGAAAGAAGAAAGTCATAAACACCTAGGATGACTTTAGGGTTAGTAAATTATGGGATAAGTTTCATTTTGAGTGAACTATACCTTGAATTCACCCAGAACACATATCAAAGTAACAACAAACATAGCAACATGCTAACACCTTTAGCAACTTCATGTCAACAGCCTAGCATTGACATTTTCATCAGAACTTAAACTTTAACTTTCACCACTGTAACTTTGATTTGTCAAACGTAGACTCTGACAAAACAAGTAATTTTATTCCACATATGCTTGCAAATCATTCAGACTAGTGCCATAACAGTTTTTTTATTCAAATGCGCTAGACGTTCATTACATTGAATATTGCGGTTTTACATCATGAACGGTTCAGCTTCAGGGTGATGTGTTTGGGTGTTAAATATCTTGACAGCAGAATAACAGAAAATGCACAGATCTGACATTCATTATCAGAGCCTTATAATAGTTAATGTTGTGTAACAGCCATTTCTGTAAAAAATGTCCCTGGTGTGGGTGACTGAGGTAAAAGTAGGTAGGTATGTTTCATAATACTTATGCATTTAGCATATTTTAATAAAAAATCCCCATTTTGTGGATGTGTGTGAAAAATGATTTTTGTTCTGTGTGCAAATAAAGTTTTATGGTAAATATGATGCCGCACATAATTCTCATTCAAGACATGTGAATCATTCGTGCATGCAGTAATCCCTTAAATGGTCTTATGAATTATTTAAAAAATGTCTGTATGCACAGAAAAATAGTTAAACAGAATGAAATATGTAACAAAGCTGTTGTCTGTATGCCACATTACATTCCCAGATTAAGAATGTGTAATTTTTTAGTCTGTACATTTCTTAAACAAACACAATAATACTATCTCAGAAAATAATTTGCCAATGCAAACATTTTACATCTGTTAACTTGTTGAGTTGATGAATTAAACATATGTCAGTATATATACGAGTGGTCCAGCTTCTGGAACAAGAAAACATGTCCATTGGGAATTGATTGGATGGCTGTGGTTTGCTATTGGTGGATCTCATGTGAGTGACAGACGACCCCGCCCCCTCATGCCAGTAAACAAGAGATGAGATGAACAGCAAGAGAGAGGGGACATTATTTTGATTAAAGATTACAAGGCACATACATTTAAAAAAAGAACAATGTGTGTGGATAATTAATTTATGATAAATATTAATATATGAAAAGAACATTCTGGGAACATTCCCTGTAGGTTATTTTTAGGTTTAATTTTATAACCTAAGGAGAACGTTCCGTGAACGTTCCTTTTTGGAGAACCTAAACTTAAGAGAACGTTCTATTTACGTTAAGAAAACTTTCCTCGGGAACCAATAGGGAACGTTCTGGGAACGTTCCCAGAACCTAAAATTGTTTGCATTCCATAAAAACAAGAATGATTAATTTTGATTTAAGAGTGACTTTAAAAACATGAAACATGCATTGATGAATCATAAGACCAATAACATGCATTTAAAGTAATATATTTTTTATTTAATGCTGACTTCAAAAGAGTAGACATTTTTATTGGTCATATCTGCTATAAAAAATATAGATACTGTACATAAGAAAAATATAATTGAGTATAAATATAACTTTTAATGGTGTTTATACTGTATCTATGTGGTATTTTTAATATGCTTTAAGACAAACCATGTGTAAATTCATAAGTCGACAGCGTTGCTGAGTATTTTCTCCTTAAAACTGCAGAGAACCAAAGACAGTCTCAAAAACACGTGTGTTTCTGACGTCACAAACTTGTAACCAATCAGATCAACGTGTGATCGTCAACGAGTGGATCTCTGAGCGGCTGTGGGTGAGTGGAGGCGGGGCTAATTTACATATTCATAGAACCGCGTATACTAAATGAGGCAAGGGTCTAGAGTTACATTCAAGCTATTTTAAGACATGAATCTTTTTTTTTTCCAAGGAAAAAAAAAATTAAATATGTAATTGTTGTGATCAAAGATGAGTTTTAAAGGATAAGATTATTGACTACAAGGGGGATTTTAATAAATCCTGATTCGTTCCTCATTTCATAAACATAAAACTGTACGTGTAGCCTATATGTATTCAAAACAGGAAAACTGTTGAGTATTCAATTTCTCTATCAGTCTAATGGCTTTCAGGATAAAGATGACTCGAGACAAGCAGACACATGTGGCGTCATTTCACACCCAGAGTAGTGAAGGATGACCCATCAAGATGTTCCCACCATGACTAATGTGTTACAGCATGATCCTAATCTGCTGCGAAACACAACCAATTAAGAAGCAAGACTTTACACATTTATATCCGTCCATAAGACACGTTCGCCGTCTTCTTACTGTGATGAAATGAATCCTTTTTATTGCGTTTTGATTTGTTTTATAACAGGCATGTGGGCACATTTTACTAATGAAAAAAAAAGCAATAATTAATGTTTGCCGAACAAAACTGTCAGTGGGAGTAGATGCAAACTGTAGGGGTTTTGTAATTATTTAAACCAGTTGTTTCAAAAGTTTTCAGATATTTAGAATACATATTAAAACAAAAGTTGATGAATCACAACTTGTTTGTGAAAAGAACACGGATTTTCCACCCACATTTTTGTAGTGAACAAGACCTATTGTCGCAACTGATAATGACAAAAAGACGAGAAACGACCATAAACCGAGTATAAATACACTTTCAATTCAGATTAAATTGAACTGAAGCACAAAAAACAAACACACAGGAATGAAACTAAGGGAAGACGACAACGATATGCTTGAAACTGAGTAGTTTTTCTTTCTAATTTTCTGCGTACCGACACCATTGTCCAAACGATCCCCATTCACACGAATCCGCGAAATCGAATAAAAACCCTGTGTTCTGCTTCCAGACCATTAGATGGCGATGAAACGTGATAATACGCATCTACATGACGTCATCGTCTTCAGAGATTTGCGTTTTTTGTTGTTTACGCTGAGATCGTTTTCAAAAACATGCATTTTGAAACCTGTTTTCCAAAGTTTACGTTTCAGGCATCCAAAACGCGTTGTCAGTGTTGTAGTCGAGACCACCTCACTCGAGACCGAGTCGACACCGAGACCAGAGAGAGTCGAGTCCGAGTCAAGACCGAGTCCATAGAGAGTCGAGTCGGAGTCAAGACCGAGTCCATAGAGAGTCGAGTCGGAGTCGAGTCCGAGACCAGAGACGGTCGAGTCCGAGTCGAGACCGAGACCAGTGAGGGTTGATTACCTAATTTACTTTTATTTACTTAGAGAAATCCTTTTTTTTTTTTTACTGAATTTACTTAGAGTTTAAAAAATATGATCAGTTTAGGGTAAAAAGGCCACATAGTAGGTGGTGTTAAAAGTAATTTTATTACAATTTGTCATGCGCAGTTGCGCACTAGAAAATCACCAATCACTGGGCGTGTCAATCAATTTAAAGAAATATTTTATTCACATACATTAATAATCATGAAAAATATTTTTAATTGAACTCGAGTGGACTCGGGAATAATTCCGAGTCCTAAAAAAAAAAATGTTCGAGTACGAGTCAATTCCGAGTCCAAATGGACACGAGTCCATGACAAGACCAAGACCATTAAAATATGGTCTCGAGACCGAGTCCGAGTCTCGAGTACTACAGCACTGCGCGTTGTCGTGTAAATGAACGGCCAAAACGCATAAAAACGTACGTTTTTAGTTGAAAACGGTGTCGTGTAAACAGCCCAAAACAGAGTTTTATATTTTATATATTTTCATTCCCTTCACACTATTTGCAATAGTCTTTGGGATCGGTGGTTCATTCCCTCATATAAAAAAAGTACACATTCTTGTGTAAATTTGCTTAAAATTTAGGATTTTGTGATTATCATTGGGGTTAGTTTTCATCTCAGGACTCTTTATTAATTTTTTTTTTAATCTCTGGAAAAAAAAGAGCAAATACTGAAAAATGGGCGTTCACTAGATATGTTTTTACCCTGTTTTTACCCCCATTTTGAGGTATCGCATCAGAAACTAGTGATTCAGCACATGTAAAAAGCCGCATTTTTGACGGTGGAGTGGCTGACACACATCGATCGGATCAAAGTCTTCTCCAGCTGCGTGTGAGAGGGTCTTTTAGGGGCTCCGGGTGCTCCTTTCCCAATTCTGCTCTCTTATGAGCCAGCGAATCCCCATTTCCTTTGTTTCCCTTTGTCTCAGAAAATGCTTTTCAGAACCTGTGTGTTGCCGGTGATTTGGGGGAATTGTATTATTGCTGAGCGTCGATGCCCACCGCTGGAGAGAAATTGGATTGCCTGAACACAGTCATAGTAATTTACTGGTACTGGGAAGTGAGAAAAATGAGCAGCGCACATGCACAAAAGCACAGGATGGGAGGATAGACTGAGTTCACAATGCATCCTGTTTACCTAGAAATAGCTTAAATTAGGCTTAAATAACAGGAAAATGGCTTTTTGTGTTCTAGGTCCAGCTACATGGCCTTAATAATAATGGCTTGGCTGCCATAGTAATATTAGCTGTAAATTTGTTACTTTGAAGTCATTGGCTCAATGTCAACCTCAGAGCGTATTTGCACAGAGTCAAAGGGAAGGTAGATGTCTCAGTAGATAAGTTTGAGTTATTAAAGTCGATACTCATGTGCATGGTATGATTACTAGAGAAACCACAAGATGAAACTGTTGAAATCAGAACCAAATACTCAAGTATTCACTCATTTACTTTCCCTATAACCAGGGGTGTAAAGTAACGAATTACAAATACTCACGTTACTGTAATTAAGTAGTTTTTTTCAGAAATTGTACTTTTTTGAGTAAGTTACTGTAATTAAGTAGTTTTTTTCAGAAATTGTACTTTTTTGAGTAAGTTTAAAATTGTGTAATTTTACTTTTACTTGAGTACATTTTAAGCGATGTATCTGTACTTTTTCTCCGCTATTTTCCTTCTGTTTGTGGCCGTTACTCGTTACATGCTTGTTTTAATGTTATTTTTATCCATCAACGTGATTGGATCGAGTAATCGGTCTCGTGACTGTCATCAATTCAAATTAAGCATCGAAAACTTACCGCCTATTCCTGCTGTTACTCGTGACTGCTGTGGAAGTGCATTCATCACGCATCAATTCAATCCAGATATCAGCGTCTTCCTCTAATATGCTAAGGTACATTTCACATTTCTGCTTAATATGATATTTATATAGGCTGGCCTGTCTACATGGCCTAACATTTGGTCTGCGGTTGGGGGAATTGCGAGACGAGTTCATAATGCGGTGAATTCCCGCTCCCATTTCACAATCACAGGAGAGACGCGCGTCACGATCTGTGCACTGCCGCGTCTCGCGCTCGCCATGCCGACAGATTCAGAATCAGTGCACCATGTCGTTAACTTGAACTGCATTTCTTAATAAGAAATTAGCACAGCTCGTCAATAAACAGCGTTTTTTGATTGATCCATTATATGATCCGTCTTCATTTGGCGCAAAAACATTTTTCATGCTGAACTTTTTTTTTTTTTTTTTTTTTTTTTTTTTTGTGGATGCTGCCAACCCGATCTCACGACCAAGTCGTACGAATTCGACGAATGATTAAAAAGTGGCTAATTCGTAACAATTCATACGACCTCACTCGTACGAATTAATACGATTTTGCTAAATCGTACATATTTTACGAATTGGCCAATTCGTATGAATTCGTACGAATGACCTACCCCTGACCCCGCCCCTAAACATAACCATCACGTGGGTTTAGACAAATCGTACGAATTAGTACGAGTGAGGTCGTATATATTGTTACGAATTAGCCACTTTTTAATCATGCGTCGAATTCGTACGAATTGGTCGTGAGATAGTGATCTCACGACCAATTCGTACGAATTCGACAAATGAAATGCTGCTGATAAAACAGCTTCGCCGAGACTTCAGAGACAAAGTGTGTTTGTTTCTTTTGTAAAAGTTTCCTGGATATAACTTCCCTATTTAATTCACAATTTTCCTTACAAATTATATTATCAGCATTTAATGCTGATAATAGCATTACAATGTGAGTAAATGTAGCTGTGTAAAATGTAAGGGATGATGCCATCCTTCTAGAACAATGCATTTACGTTTAAATTGTAACATATTTAATAGCATGGAATAAAAGTGAGTAATTAGTGTTAGCTCATTATCTTAGCCTTTTTCAGTGCATTAGTTGAGTTAATATGATAATATTAGTGATTCTCATTTATCAAAACACTAACATTGGTACCCTTTTGGAGAGAAATTGGGTATTTTTTTTATTTTATTTAACCCATTTCTCTTGGTGTGTGATGCTGAACTATCATATGAGTTTCTAAAGGTCTTTGAATTCTTTGCACAGTTATGAATATTGATATTTTATGTGCAACAATAACATGCTCAGGCCCAGTGGCTTTTCGCCTAATTTTAAATGCTTTTCCCCCCAAATATGATTTAAATGGTGATAAGTGTACTGATTTGATGCATTTTAAAAAGATGGATGATAGATATTCTTCAATCTTTCTTACAAAGAACAAAATATAATGTGAATTCCAGTATGTGCATTTTTTTTTTAATTTATAAATTGTAGTGCACAGTGTTTAAGGGTTAGAATCCGCACATCAGTACTCACTAC
Organism: Pimephales promelas; assembly: GCF_016745375.1. The sequence goes on along the minus strand of NW_024121877.1, from coordinate 1,116,319 downwards.
TCACTACTCATGAGTACTTTTAAATAAGCTACTTTTTTACTCTTACTCAAGTAGTTTTTTGGACAAGTACTTTTTACTCTACTCACACTACATTTTTTGGAATGTAATGGTACTTTTACTTGAGTATGTTTTTTCAGTACTCTTTCCACCACTGCCTATAACCTTCCTATATATATATATATATATATATATATATATATATCTCAAATGAAGACTAGTAAATGATGATCAAAACCTCAAAAGGAGTCTAATCGGAAAACAGACCAAAATGTCCCTTGTGAAAAAGAAGTGTTGTATATTTAACACTTTCGTAAATAAGTTTAAACTATTCTAGCTGCCATGTTAGCTGTCATATCAAGTAAGCAGCCATGTTTTAAAAAACATATTTCAGTATAATATGCAGCCATCTAATAAAAACAAACATGGCTGCGTGCATCGGATGACCGTGTTTCATTGATCTATTTACATTATTGTGCTTATATGCCCAATAAATGTTTGTCGTTGTACTTCAGTGAGAATTTGAGTGTCTGTGACATGAAATGAACACATAATGTACCTGTAAATGACAGCCATTCAACCACCTAATGAAAACAAACATGGCTGCGTGTATCGGATGACCGTGTTTCATTGATATATTGACATTATTGTGCTTGTATGGCCTATAAACTTTTGTCATGTTACTTGTGACAGTTTGAGTGTCTGTGACATGAAATAAACACATAATGTGCCTGTAAACACTGCTTACCCAGACAGCAAACTGACATTGAATCAACGTGGAAACGACGTCATTGAAACAACGTTGATTTTGCTCATCGAATTAACGTTGAACCAACGTCAGACGCGGCATTCTTCAAAGCTAAATGAAAATCGAAAATTGGTTTGCTTTCATAACGCTGAAACAACGCGTTGATTTCAAGTTGATTTTCCGTTAGTTTTGAAAGAATGACGCGTCTGACGTTGGTTCAACGTTAATTCGATGAGCAAAACAATGTCAGATCAACGTTGTTTCTATGTCATATTTCCACGTTGATTCAATGTCAGTTTGCTATCTGGGTAAGCAGCTAATAGTGCGAATATGAATGACAGCCGCTTGTGTAGATCGCCTCCCCGTGTTGGCGCAAAAGCAATTTGAATCTGGCATCCACCAAGTGGGACTGTACTGCTCGACTGGTTAAAAAACGACTTGGCTTTTGTTTCTGCTCTGACAGCTACAATACCATGCCGAATGCTTGTGAGTGTGTTATAAATCAGCAATAGTGAGAGAACATTGTGTTTGATATGTTTTTCGTCTTCACATCACATTTGGGTCTTCAGCCGACAAAGTTTAAAGGGGTGATGAACTGAGAAATCCAATTTTCCTTGAGCTTTTGACATCTAAGAGGTCATCATATTATAAGAATATCCTGTAAGTTTCAAAACTGAAAACGTTCTTGTTAGTCCAATAAATGCTTTTATTGACACCAGGCTCAGCAAACGACTCGTTTTTCAAAGTGGGGAACTATGACGTCAAAGAGGGTAAAACACCACCCCCGTAGAAGAAGATCAACACCTACTTCAACATGGCCATTTTAGCCCCGCCCACCGATTCGCCTGTTACACGCATAGCTAAATAACATAGAAGCCTACGTCGCGATGACAAACCGGATTAAGCTACCGAGCAATACAGAATATTGTGCAGTGCCTGCCCAGACAGCAAACTGACATTGAATCAACGTGGAAACGACGTCTCTCATGACATTGAAACAACGTTGATTTTGCTCATCGAATTAACGTTGAACTAACGTCAGACGCGGCATTCTTCAAAGCTAAATGAAAATCGAAAATTGGTTTGCTTTCATAACGTTGAAACAACGTTGATTTCAAGTTGATTTTCCGTTAGTTTTGAAAGAATGATGCGTCTGACGTTGGTTCAACGTTAATTCGATGAGCAAAACAATGTCAGAGCAACGTTGTTTCGATGTCATATTTCCACGTTGATTCAATGTCAGTTTGCTATCTGGGTGGTTGTGGAAGAAGACAGTCGCTGCATAAGCTTCCTCTGGATTCCAATAGGACTGCATGGATAAACTTTATTTTTAATGACGTTCCAGCTGATGAGGTAAAACATCGTCGTCTGTTCGCTTCATTTCATTGAGGATTGTTTTGTAAACAAGACTGGATTTGCAGACCGATTAAGAGTGAAGAACGGTGCTGTGCCGTCTATATTGGATCTGACAGGAATTGTGCAACACACAGACTCTGGGTCGAACATGTATGGGCGAATCCAGTTGCCATTTTACAACATTGGACGTTTTCAAAACAATTTCCCCCATGTGGATTGACGGGTGAGTTGAAACTCATTATAAAATGCTAAACTGTTATCCACTCACAGCAGTGGGCGTTTACTAGCAAATCTTCAGTGCGAGACTCCCATAAAAACCGAGCGTTTTTCAGCTAGACTCAAAGCTAGGGTACAAAATAGCCTATTACTTATTCATTTTGATGTTTTTGAATGCAAAAACCAAGTGAACATACAACAATATAATACAATTTAAAAAGCCAGTTCATGACCCCTTTAAAGTCCGTCTGGCTAGCGCACTTCCCATAGTGTTTACGTGTTAGGTCAATAGGCGGAGAGTAGGACGGTCTTTTGTGGCTGTTTAAACACATGAGCGACACACACTGCAGGGAGGGCCAGAGGACAGGGTCCCTAGAGGACTTCCAAGCCTCTCTGGCTGGGGGAGTAATTGGGTTAGCCAGGTTACAGCTGTTTGGATCCTTGTTTGTGACACAGACAGGCCATTAGCACTGGCAGGAGGATCGGCTAATGATGGATGCAGCAGGACTGCTAATGAAACGATGACCCGCGACTGCTACGCGCTTCCAAGATGTAACATCCCTGGTGCAAACTAATGAATTCTCATACTCATTCAAGCACTTCTGGTTTTATTGGATGCATATGAACGGAAGAATGCTGTAGATATAAGAACAAAGACTTAGAGAAGCAGGGGGAATTTTAATAAAACTATGAAAAAGAGAAATATGCACAGTGTCCTTCAAAATGTCCATCTGCCTGTCAGTCAGTCACTCACCTCCGCGTCTAATAACCATCATTTCATCACCTCTCCTGATCACATATGTGGCATCACTGTATTTATGAACGCATTAAATTACACTCGGCACAAGATGCTGAAAATATGGAGGACAGCAGACGCACAGTGAGCGATGCCTTTGTTTCTGCCATGCAAACAGGACGCAGGGGCTGTGCTGGAAACATAATAGGACATTTTTGAAACAGCAGCCAGATTGTGAAATCACTGGTGCAATTCTTTATATGGGCTGAATCGAGGAGACAAATAACTTGACATTGAGTCCAGGTTTGTGTCCAAACAAACCCACCTACACAAAAACACAATATTTGTCAACCAAGGATCTTTTATATCGCTTTTATATTCAGTGTATTTAGAAGATTGTAACTGAAGCAGTAATGTATATAAAACGCTAACCACTCCCCTGGAATATTTTTGAAATGTTTTGTAATAAAGGTTATAAAGTAAAACAATTTAATAGTAATAAAATGTAAAATCGAATGTTTGCAGTAAACTAGAAATACTTTTTAACAGGTTATTATTCATATTATAAGAAATGGGAATGTTGTTTGTTTCATGCAAATCTTGAATTACTAAGTTCTGTGGAATAAATGTGTTTGTTGATGACTTCCATTGCTTTCAATTTATATGGCCCAATGTGTCCAACTATACACTCACCTGTTCAATTTTTCATTAATGCAATTATCTTATCAACCAATCACATGGCAAAAAGGCGATTTAAGCAATTTTGAGCGTGAGATTTTTAAGCAATTTTGAGATGCAACATTATTTTATGATAAATCAGGGATGGCCCACTTTTTTGGCGTGCATGATCTAAAAATGGTTATTGGTGTATACCTTCCAAATAACACATTATGTGAATTGATTTTAAATCATTCATGTACATATATATGTGAATTTTTACTGTCTGTTGAAAACGGGAAAACATTTTATTTAAAATTAATATTTTGTACTGTTCCCTAGTGATCATGACAGTGATAATAAACCGAACGATGATTAAATAAGGAATACTGGGGAAAACTGTTATGACCTCATATATTCAGACGCACCGTGTTGTTGAAAACAATTTCAGCTTTTTAAATAGCCAATTCTGGCAACATTGGTTGAGAGACGCTGTACAGTCCCAATAAAATATGCCTGTGTTTGGGCCGTTACCTGATTTGCATAATTCCTTTCGTGAATTGGGTTCTAAAACAACATAGACAGTGTCCGCAATTCATTCTTGGTGATTTGCCTCAACAGTGTTCCAGTCTGCTCTGGATATCATGGCACCAGCGAACACCATCGCTATTATCCGGAGAGATACTTCAGCAGGTCTCGTGTAATTGGAGGAAATCGAGTAATTGAAAGGCAGAGCACAACACTGACTCTCTTCATTACTACCCGTCTGGAGGAGTATCTGGCATCCTCTAAAACGATTTCCACTCTCCCTGACTTGCATATTTTTGATAACACACAGGCAAGAAATGTGGATTCATTATAGATGCTTCTGGTGTGTGCAGATACTTCAGCGTAATCTCTGTTTTTATCTATTTTGGCTGGTATTAGGATGTCTTAAAGGTGATATAAGACGATATAAGAGGATAATGAAGTAATCAATGTACACAAGGATTACATCTGAGAATATGTAGCACTCCAGAGATTTTAATTTTTTCAATGTTTACCGACCTCCCATGGAGAGGTTCTACCTTGATGTCTGAAACCGAATCCTTTATTGTCACATCACTAACAACACATGTGTCTCTTGTGTCAATGCTTGCCGCTAATTAGTAGTCATAAGAAAGAAACAGAGATCTCTGGAGGGAACTTCAAGCCTTTGAGAGATCATATACCTCCACTCCAAATACACATGCACACACTTTTCCTGATGTTTCAGTTTTAGTGTCTTATGGCAGCAGCATTTTAGCTTGATCCACTGATTTAGGCTTACTGATGGATTGTGCCAGTAATGACTGGAAATTTTGATTCATTTGTCACATTTTTGTCCAACTAGGTTAGGAGCTTGTTCTAAAGGCCTAAACCTAAGTATCCCATCAAGTCCCCCTGGGAATTGCGTATTTATGAGTTGGGGAGTCGTAACTTGGGGGGTAAAAATCATTTTGGTTGGAGCAAGTTGGTGATGAACCTTCTTGGGTTTGGTACAATGTAATTATGGCCTAAATCTACGTGGTGGTCAACTCGTAAATACAATCTTTCTGACATGAACCCGCCTCTACACTGTTTATGATATAGACTTGAATTATCTGTCAAAGTGTGTCTTTTATTGAGGTGAGGTGTCCTGTCAAACGGACGGCTGAAGGCAGAGGAATTAGGATTAGGAATTAGGTTGAGGTGAAGTTAAGGGGACAGCGGCCAGAGGCGGAGCCCGGTCGAAGATGGCTCAGATTGGAAACATCGAAGACTGGGCAGGAACTGGAAGAGGAGGAGGATGGGACCAACGTGTCATATCCACTCCACTAACACTCCCTCCACTGTAGACAATGGGACTGGCTCGAACAGCAGGTCATACTCGAGGGGTTCATAATCTAGGATGATGGTTGGCTCAAATGTATTTCTTAGCGCTGGCAGCTCCATCACGGTAGGCACTGGCACTCTGTCTGCTCAGTGCCGCGAGGTGGTTCTGGGCTGAGAACTTTTGGCGAGATGGCAGATATACAGAGTGTAGTCCAAAAAATGATGGCCACTTCAGGCCAAGTCAGCGAGCTGAGCTTCCATTTCCATATTGAGGTCGGTTATTCTGTCACATTCAGTCAGGTCCAAAGATGAAGGAAATTCCAAATGTCCTTAACAAAAGTATTTAATAAACAAAATAAAAACAGTTGATCCATAAAAGACGTTAGCAATTCAACAGTGTGTCTAGCACAAGCTCAAACACAAACAATAACCGACAATGAATGCAGGGAAACTAGGAACTTAAATATACACAGATACGAATTAAAGAACTAACAGGAGTAATACTAATGATAATGTGACAACAGTAAACCATTGACGCAATTAGTTACTTTTTTAGGAGTAGCACAATATTGTATTGAATTACTTTTAAAAGTATCTTTCCCCTACACTGTTTGCCAGCAATGCTCTAAAAACAACCAGAAGACCCTAAAGCACCAGTCACATTTTCTAAAAGTAACGTTTTTTATTCAGTACCAACTATACTCAAAAATCCTTTTGCTATAAGTGTCAGATGATTGTGGCAAGGCTCGCCAAAACAGTAATGATAATACATGCTACAATAGCAGAGTTGTTGAATTGAATCAGGATCAAACAGGATTAAAGAGGAGATGCACAGACGAGAATCAGCTGTGCTCAGCATTTTCCTTTTGTAATCCAACTATTTTCCAAGCTCACTGGGCGTGATTGCATTGGACAAGTATGTAGAGAAGAGGTTCTTAACTGGTGTGTTGTATGCTTGTCCTGATAGAGTGGTGGAGAATGCGGGCAAATACTATGCAAGATGCAATTATAATGCAGTGTTTTTGTTGTCGACATTAAAGGTTGTGTTTCCATTGGAAGTCTATGGTATTTTGGTTCAAATTCGATCTACCAATGGTAATACTGTATGGCTAATACTAATATGGTAATATTGTACGTATTTGGCTCAGAGTTTCATCCAAACTAAAGCTTGAGTTTCAGTTTAGTTTCATGTAAACTGGGAAACTAGACTTCCGATGTTGTCTATGTATTTACAAAATAGTCAGATTTCATATTCAGTAGATGTAATCTTAAAGGGATAGTTCACTTTGAAATTCTGTCAGTCATATAATGGAGACCTATGGGGACCACCTCAAAGAGCATGCTCAGAGAAGTACAAATTAAACATGATTTAATGACTCGTAAATGTAAGTACACATTGATGGCCTAAGACACGAAACGAGCGGTTTGTGTGAGAAAACAAACAGTATTTATATCGTTTTTACCTCTTGTAACCACAGCCACGTCCAAGTGTTCTGATGGCGTGGACGCTTCTGTCTGCGCAAGCGCCGGAAAGTCCCGGAAGTGATCTCTCACGCGTGTACGTCACTCATTGTTTACACAGAGATTTCAGAAGTGTTACCCTTCACTGTGAAGATCTAAACATATTTAGATATACAGGAAATTGCAATGGAAGACGATTTCAATATATCAACAGACAACGTTGATTTATTTTATGCAACCGTGCGAGAGATCACTTCCGGCACTTGCGCAGATCACTTGGACGTGACTGTGGTCACAAGAGGTACAGTAAAAACGATATAAATACGGTTCGTTTTCTCACACAAACCGCTCGTTTCGTGTCTTAGGCCATCAATGTGTACTTACATTTACGAGTCATTAATCCCTTTAATCATTTTGCACATTTGTTACTATGGGGTTACTTTTGCATAATAAAAATGTTGGCACTGTTTAGTCACCATTTGATTCTCCAATAGCAGTGTTTCCACCGTCGGGCCAAACGTGAGCAGGCTAGTGCGTTCCAGTGCCAGTCGCATTTCCACTGTTACTTTCGGGACTTAATCTGGCCTCATCTGGAATTCCTCAGGAGTTTTTTGTCCAAAAGTGGCCTACTGGGGCTTGTGGAGTGGTCATGAACAAATGCAGAGTATATATGATAAAGGAAAGGGTCTACACCAGTGTTCATTCCCCATAGTTTTCTTATCAGGCTACCAGCTAGCCTCAACATCTGCTCAAAACTCACTTTTACACACCAGCGAGTTTGCAATACTTCCGATTGCAATCCAATGGGGATTCTGACCACCGTATGAGGCATATATTTATATGTGATGCTAAATGTTACTATAATAAATACACATATGCGTGTGTAAAATACCAGAGACTGCTTGAAGATCTTGAAGACAAATCATATACACTAAATAAAACATTTTGTCAGTTCTACTTAGAACATGTAATTCATGTGGAAACATCTTAATAACTGGTTTTGTTGAAATGAAATACGTTAATATGTTAATTAAATAATATGTTAATTCATTACCCTTACTTAATTTAATTGAAGAATTTATTTCACACTATTTAATTTAGTTTATTAAAACTAAATCAGTTTAGTTGGGTCAACACACTTTGGTGGATTTAGATCAAATGAAACTACTTGACTAATGATTGACTAAAGAAATCATTTATTGAGGTTTAATTTTCAATCAAGTCAATGTATATGCTAAGTAAAAACCATCCCAGAACTGCCTGCTCTCTCTTCCGTGAAGTTATTCCAAGCACTCGATGATGGTTTAAAGTGGGGTTTAAAAGGATGCTTGTAAGCATTATAGATAGTTTGTGTTTCTGGTGTAGTACCAAACTTTATTCATCTTAATTTACTGTGGCATGTTGTGCAGCGGACGAGGTTAAAGCCAAATGGAAAAAGCTATGAGATGCATACACCAGGAGAAAGTCGGTCAGTGCCACCTATCCTGCAAGCGTAAATTAGGCGAAAAGCGATCAGTCATTTCGCGTATGGTGTGAAAGCATGTTCGTCAGCAATTCGTTAGTGCCACGCTAAATGTGAAAGAGCCTTAATGGAGTTGATTTGTGCATTCCTGTGATCACAAAGAAATAAAAAGCAGGCACAACTGAATAAGCATGTGTGTTCTCCTGACACAAATTAATAAATTACTGTCACTGTAACGTTTTTTAAGGTACATTTTTGGTCACTCTAGTTGCTGGAATATAAGGGGTTTTCGCACCGGAGGAACCTTTTCATAGTTCCTCCCATTTTTTGGCACGTTCGCACCGCAGGAATTAGGAACGACTTTAGTTCTAGCAACTCTTTTGGAGGAACTAATTTAGCTACCACTTCAAAGTCAGTCTAAACCAACACTTTAGGAACTATCAGTGACGTTAGCGTACACTGATTCGCCAAACGCACACGAAACACCAGCACCCGCCATTTAAAAAAAAAGCTGATTAAACACACAGATTATAGCCTTAATTTTAACTCTACGAACATAGAAAACAGTGAAAGATGGACCTCTTAACCTTTACGCCGAGGAGAAAGTCCAACGCAACAGAGAAGAGGAAAGACATGACCAGAGACAACAACTTAATTATATTTTTAGACACCGTACAGCGTTGAATCAAACCATCACTTATTTTGTAAGCTAGCTCTCGATGTTAGCCCCGGCTCGCACCGGCCCGACAGTGGAAAAGCAGCTAATGCAACTCCTGAAATGAAACCAGTTGAGGAACATTGAGATAAACAAAGCGCTACAAAATATACAAACAAAAAGGTCTTATCTATAGGTTGGATCGAAGTAATGGAAGTATGTTGAGATCTATGTGGATGGCTTTGATCTGCAGTTTATGATGAACGATGAATTAAACATGGCTGCTATCCTGTTCAACAATGCATTATTAATTGGGTCTTGTTAATCTGATAAAACACAACCAGAGCATAACGGTGAGACAAGACAGCGGAGAAGAAAGTGCTGTGCTAATGGATGAAGCAGGGAGTGTTAGACACTGAGGGAAAGAGAGAGAAGGACAAAAGAAAGTCAGAGAAAGGAATAAAATAAAGAAAAAGAGGAAACCATCATTTATTTTGTAAGCTAGCTTTAGTTTCATCACACACACACACGTATGCATGCATACATACATGTATATATGAAGACATCCGATTCAAACGCCTCTAAAAGCCACCTTTGTCATTCTGACATTCAGTTTGGAGTTCAGGAGATTAATCTGATTCAGGAGATTAATTTTGTCTTGATCAGGACCACACCCCAAAATGCATTGAATTAACTGCCATGTGATTGGTTGATTAGATAATTGCATTAATGAGAAATTGAACAGGTGTTCCTAATAATCCTTTATAGGTGAGTTTCTATATAGGCTAGTTTTGACTGGAATTTGACAGACACTCCCTTCCAGACAGATTTTTTATTAAACTTTTTTCAGTGCAAGTGCAACTTAACAATTTGAAATAACATCAAATCGACAATATTTGTGGTATAGACTTTACGACATTAAAGCAGAACTAAGTAACTTTTTTTACCTTAACTGAACAGCTTTGGAGTCATTGTAATGTTTATATTACTGATTTCGTGTTGAATGGTGATCGTCTCGCACCCCCCTGGTGCCTGTGAGTCGCAAAACCACCCTTGCAACTTTGGGCCGGTGGCCCGCCGACCTCAGTGTTAGGAAGTATCGTGAGATTTCAGGTCTCGCGAGGTAACGAATTGCTTTACGGCACTATACGCGCACACGCATGCGTACACGCCCCCATCCATCCAGGAGCCGGCTAGCTATAAGAAAAAGGTAACGCTAGATATTGAATTCTTCAAGTTTTCGTGATGGCTGATGTAAAAGAAGACGAAGAAAGCTCGGACGTGTTTATCAGAGGAACAAAGAAAGAGAAAACGGACCGGCTTTTTCAGAATAGAGAGACTGAAAGAAAGCGAAACCTGCAAAACCGATGCTGACCTGGCCTTCATGCTGTTGCACATGTAAGTATCTTTATAATAAACTGTGTTAAATGTTTGCATTTCTTGTAATTGTGACCTCGGGAGTTGGGATGTTTGCTATTGTCTGTTTTTTTTTTTACTGATACTGTAACTTAGATTTTAGTATTTTCATTAGCAAACAAACTTGCTTGTTTTCTGTAAGTTAGTGTTTTGTCCGTTCCTCTATCAGGGTTTATTTGTGTTTCTCAGATCGCCTATAAATCGATATGAAATTCTACAAAATTTTAATATTTTTTTATATATTTTATCTCCTTTTCACCTAATTTTAACTTCAGCAAATCAGCACAGTGCTCAGACGCTGGGATTACTTAAAAAGTCACACTTTTATTCAACCAGCCTCTCACTGCTTACATTCCGGGGAAGAGAAAACACAACTCCCTACACTCATAAGGATAAGAAAATGCCTCTTCGGGAATCTACTTGCTGCTCTAACTGCCACAGACTTTTACAAAGGATTGCAGTTCTTGAAACAAAGTTAAATTCGGGACCGACAAACCAGACGGAAGGCACAACAGAGCTCCGTCGTGGACGCCCTCAGCGCACAGCCGGTGAGTCCCATGAATCTAGTGCTCCTCGACAAGCTATACTGACTGTAGAGAAACAAGCCGATCGACTTACAAATCGATGGCACAAACAGGGAGCGAGACCCAAAGGCACTCGAGACATCAGATTGTCACGAGCACCACATATTTCAGCAGTAGCATCATCTACCCCAGATATGACTCTGACCAGGATTGCAACCACTGGTCTCCTACCACCGCCTATTCATCTTGAGAACAGATTCGAAGTATTAATGAATGAAGAATCCCTGAATTTGACGAATGTGATCGAACACAGACTGAGTCAGCCTGTAGCTAACGCTGATGCTAACCGGCGCTCAAGGTCGAGCAGACAGCGGCACTCAGCTCAGAGCACAGCGGGGCCCAGGACTCTGATAGTGGGCGACTCCATAATCAGAAACATTAGTATCAGGGATACAACTACATGCTGCCTTCCACAAGCAACAACTTCTGATGTAAACAGGGAACTTCAGAACATTCTGGTGAAACATAAAACTGCAAATCGACTCATCATACATGTGGGGAAGAACGATATTCATAAAGAGCAGTCGGAACTCCTTAAGAAGGATTTCAATGAACTTTTTGAAACACTTAAAAGACTGAAAGTTGAAACATTCATCAGTGGACCACTCCCAGCAAGAGGAACAAACAGGTTTTCACGGTTGCTTGGGCTCAACACATGGCTGCAAAAAACCTGCAATATAAAAGGAGTGAACTTTATTGACAACTTCAATCTTTTCTGGAGTCAGAGGCAACTGTTTCAACGGGATGGCCATCACCCAAACAAACTTGGTTCAAGAGTACTAAAGGACAATATCTACTTCTCCCTCCATCATCCTTCTGCAGTGTGTGCCAATCCATTCAACCTGAATGGCACTCACACACCTGGACACAGTATGAACGACCACAGGACTTCACTTCAACACCTAAATGGACATATTGCTGACACATCACACAAGGACAATGAGAACACCACTCAGCCACAACAACAACCTCTGCTCACGGATACAATCTCAGCAGAGCTCTGCCCACAGAGCTCACCACAGACAGACTGTGACATATCAGAACTGCTCCCAGATTCAGCACCCAAGGACGACTTTCTGGAAAACAACGAGGGAAACCAGGACAGCATTTTACACCCTCCAATAACACCAGAGCAACAGCCCATCTCACCTGACACGTTATCACTCTCTCCAGCATCTCCACTTCTGTGCTTCTCAGAGAAAATGGAACAACTGGTGTCTGCTGGAACCAAACTATCACACTCTTTTGCTGCAAGCCCCCAGATACCAACCAAAAAACGGCAGGCCCCAAAACCACCAAAGCTTTCGGGCCCAGCTCGCCCTCCCCCTCCCCCTCCTCGGAGAGCTCTTCGGCCTCTGCCACAGCGCCAGGGCCCACACTCTCCCCCATCGGCTCGAGGTGAACCAAAAACAACTGATACCAGCTCTAAGTGAAATATTTCGGTTCCTCGCTATGAAAACAATAACTTTATCAAATGTTTACAGAACAAGCGGGAACCCAGTGTGCCTGAATCTTTCTCTATTGCTGTTCATTTACATGATAGAAAATCTAAGGCCTTCAACAGCCGTACAGCAAACCCATCTAATCTGGTGCCCATTACACGCCAAACTAAGACTGCTGTGAGGACAAAAAGTAAGACTATAAAGTTAGCACTTTTAAACATCCGCTCCATTAAAAATAAATCACTTCTAGTCAATGACTTAATAACCACACACAACCTGGACTTCATGTTTCTAACTGAAACTTGGCTAGAAGACAGCTGTAGTGCAACGGTCCTAAACGAAACATCCCCTCCAAATTTTACTTATATGAGTGTCTGCAGAGCGGGTAAGAGAGGTGGCGGCTTAGCTGCTCTTTTTAAAGATGTTTATCAATGTAAGCAAATATCATTTGGGAATTACCCCTCTTTCGAATATCTGGGTATTGTGTTAAAAGGTGCTCCACGTATTTTACTTATCATAGTTTACAGGCCTCCAAAATACTCTCCAGCCTTTGCTGAGGATTTTACTGAATTGCTATCAACAATTGCCTCTGAGTTTGACTGTTTTGCCATTGCTGGAGATTTCAACATTCACATAGATAACGCAGAAAACAATATGGCAAAAGATATTAAAACTGTTTTAAAAACGTTTGATCTGACACAGCATGTACACGGCCCCACACACAATCGTGGACACACTCTAGATTTACTTATCAGTACGGGTTTAAACATCTCATCGATTGTTATTAAGGATGTAGCACTGTCTGACCATTTCTGTATTTTCTTTGATATATTAATCTCTCCTGCCGTTGAAGCTAGAGCTGTGTCTGTCAAGAAGAGATGCTTAAATGAAAACACTGGTGTGCTATTTATGAAGGCTATAGCTTTAAAACCAAGCATATCTGCTGACTCTGTTGATTTTCTCCTTGATTCTTTTAACTCAAAAGTTAAGAGTGTAATTGATGATATTGCTCCTGTTAAAGTCAGGAAGAATAGTGGCAGACAAAAAGCACCTTGGAGAAACTCAACAGCTGTGCAAAATATGAAAAGACAATGCAGAAGAGCAGAACGCATGTGGGGGAAGACAAAACTTGTAGTCCATTATAACATCTACAAAGACAGCATCCACGCTTTCAATAGGGAACTAGGCAAAGCCAGACAGACTTTCTTCTCAAATATTATAAACAGCAATATAAACAACACACACACTCTTTTTGCTACTGTAGAGAGACTGACAAACCCCCCCAAGCCAGATTCCCATAGAAATGCTCTCAGACAGCAAGTGCAGTGAGTTTGCTTCTTTCTTTTCTGAGAAAATCAATAACATCAGAAAGGTGATCAGCACATCCTTGAGTTGCTCTGGGGTCAGGCAGATCAGACCACAACCTGAGAAAGTAGTTACTATGTCTGATTTCGAAGAAATTGATGACACAATTTTGGTAGAAACCGTACAGCACCTTAAAACTTCAAACTGCGCCCTTGACACACTTCCCACATCTTTTTTTCAAAAGTGTGTTAAACTATTTAGAAGCAGATCTCCTAGAAGTGGTAAATGCCTCACTTCGCTCTGGGAATTTTCCGAACTCCCTGAAAACTGCAGTTGTCAAGCCCCTCCTGAAAAAGAGCAATCTGGATAAGACCATCTTGAGCAATTATAGACCGATCTCAAATCTTCCTTTCATAGGCAAGATCATTGAAAAGGTTGTCTTCAATCAGCTGAACAAATTCTTAAGCTCAAATGGATATTTTGACAATTTTCAATCTGGTTTCCGATCGCATCACAGCACGGAGACAGCTCTCATAAAGATAATAAACGACATTCGCTTAAATACTTATACAGGCAAATTATCCGTGTTGGTACTACTCGACCTCAGTGCTGCATTTGACACTGTTGATCACAACATACTTCTTGACAGGCTGGAAAACTGGGTGGGGCTTTCTGGGATAGTCCTAAAATGGTTCAGGTCATAGTCATACTTAGAAGGGAGAGGTTATTTTGTGAGTATGGGAGAACATAAGTCTGAGTGGACATCCATGACTTGCGGAGTCCCTCAGGGCTCGATTCTTGCGCCACTCCTATTCAACCTGTATATGCTCCCAATGAGCCAAATAATGAAAAAGAACCAAATAGCTTACCACAGCTACGCAGACGACACACAGCTCTACTTAGCCCTATCGCCTAACGACTACAGCCCCATTAACTCCCTGTGCCAATGCATTGATGAAGTAAACGGTTGGATGTGTCAAAACTTTCTGCAGTTAAACAAAGACAAAACTGAAGTTATTGCGTTTGGAAACAAAGATGAAGTTCTTAAGGTGAATGCATACCTTGACGCTAGGGGTCTAACAACTAAAAATCAAGTCAGGAATCTTGGTGTGTCACTAGAGTCAGACCTTAGTTTCAATAGTCATGTCAAAGCAATAACTAAATCAGCATACTATCATCTGAGAAATATTTCAAGAATTAGATGCTTTGTTTCCAGTCAAGACTTAGAGAAACTTGTGCATGCTTTCATCACCAGCAGGGTGGATTACTGTAATGGCCTCCTCACTGGTCTTCCCAAAAAGACCAAGACAGTTGCAGCTCATACAGAACGCTGCTGCCAGGATTCTGAGCAGGACCAGAAAATATGAACACATCACACCAGTCCTCAGGTCTTTACACTGGCTGCCAGTTACATTTAGGATTGATTTTAAAGTATTATTACTGGTATATAAATCATTTAATGGGTTAGGACCTCAATATATTGCAGATATGCTAACTGAATATAAACCCAACAGATCACTCAGATCATTAGGATCACATCAGCTAGAAATACCAAGGGTTCACTCTAAGCATGGAGAGTCTGCTTTTAGCTATTATGCCAGCCACAGCTGGAACCAGCTTCCAGAAGAGATCAGGTGTGCTCCTACAGTAGTCACATTCAAATCCAGACTCAAAACACATCTGTTTAGCTGTGCATTTACTGAATGAGCACTGTGCCACTGTTCGTCCGACTGTTACTGCACTTCATTTTATTCTAAATAGTTTTAATTTACTGTATTTTATTTTTATCATAATTTTTATTTTTCATTATTTCTTATTTTTTATTCTAAACTGTTTTAATTATTCTGATTTATTTTGATTATTTTAATTTCTTCTATGTAAAGCACTTTGAATTGCCATTGTGTATGAAATGTGCTATATAAATAAACTTGCCTTGCCTTGCCTTGTGTATAAATGATGTTGATAAAAGATTGATACATTTTCTGTTTCCTTTTTAGCTACAAGCGTTGGCAAGTGTCATCAACTCCGAGTAAGGGCCCCCCAGACCACCAGTACCACCGGTCTCAAGCTTCAATAATAAAATAAACAAACTTGTAATAAACAAATTAAATATGTTTGACTTTCTTTGGTAAATCGTTACGATAGACAACTCGGATCACCAGAAAAATGATAGAAGAATGTAACGTAACATTTATTTTGATAATGCACAATCTAAGTAGCTATAGCTGTAGGCTAAATTAAAAATAAATAAATAGAGGAAATATTTCTTATAGTATTGATTTTTCACCATAATGTTACTGATTACGTTTGGTAACACAATAAAAATATACACTATCTCAACATTTGAATAATATTGTTTTTAGAATCATTCATACCTCAGTGGATATGGCTCGGGCGTCAGTTTGGTTTGAAATGTGCTGGGGACAGAGACGCATTCGGAAGGGGCATTTTTAAAAGTGCTGGGTACAATAACGCATTCATTCTTTTTTTCTCTTTCGAGTAGGTCATGTTTTGAAAGACGATGTCCTGTAGCTTCCTGATGCACATAAATAAAAATGAGCACAATGTCCGAGTATAGTGAGTTATAGAAAATATACGCCCTTGATAGCATGTACAGTGATGGTCCATCCAGAGGTAGAATTCCGCACTCGAATAGTTTTTTTCCCCCCTCATCAAAACCATAATGTTTATCAGTGGTTCAATTGATATAATGTTTATCAGTGGTTTTGTATGTTTTGATGAGGGGGAAAAAATATACGAGAGCGGAATTAGAAACCATGAGAAAAAGGGACACGTTTGTGTGCATTTTGATTTGTGATTTCACCGGAAAGAATCTCCGCAACGGATTGAAGCGCGTTTCCGAGAGAAGACAACGCATTTCAGTGCTAGATCGCCTGTTATTTAACAAACAAATGAAACGAATGCTGTTAACTGGAGATGTTTTATTTGCATTGGTACATCTGTGCCGCAAGATGTTTCAAAAGTGGTGGGGACAAAATCGACCCTGTCAAAAAGTGGTGGGGACCACCCGTCCCCCCTGTAAATGACGCCTATGCTCCGTTTGTTCGCCGGCTTCTCTGAAAACAAATGCACATGGCCTGAACGAGATGGGAGGGGGAGGGGGGGGGCAGAGAGTTGACAACGAGTTTACGACAGTTTTCTCATATATATATACTCTGAAACTGTAGGGGGAGCTCGAGAGAGAAACCTGCGAGAAAACAGCAAAGAAGTTCCCAGTCTTACTGAGCGCTGCTTTAACACACTTATAATAGTAAGTGGGACCAAAGTTCAAATGTTAAAATATAAAGTAAGATATGTAAATAAAAGCACAAGACGTAAACAGCATGAACCTGCATGTGCACTTTCTAAAATGTTAGAACGCCTATTTGTGTACACTAAAATTATGTTAACTAACATAATATTAGTGTACAAAAATATGCACTTTCTAACATTTTCATTATATTTTACAATGTCACTGCAACGACAATGTACTAATTATTTCTGTCGGAAATATTTTGCCATGAATTATGTTGATTCAGATTAACTTGTATGGAAGCCGGAATATTCCTTTAATTTGAGTCAACAGGTACATCTTTAAATATCAGTTGACTGGATGTGGGCACCATGCCTCTGTGTGTTTCTCTCTTCTCGTATTGGTATGTTCTATGAAGGTGACAGATGTGCGGTGTTGATTTGGTGCAATCTTTGAGCTCTAATGAGGAAAATAAAAGCCAAGCATTTAACCACAGCTTATGCAGTGAATAGGGTCATTCAGCTGGACCTCTTCCTGTCTGCTAAACCCAGCCTCATTAAAAAGACAGCTAACATAAACTATTCAGGACAGCCTATCTGTGTATACCCATAACACTCTATTTTTTTTTTTTTTTGAGATCAGCACAGGTACAAAAAGGTCAAAAGTAAACTTTGTGAAATGACATTGTCAAGTGGATTTCTGTGCTAACAAGCCTTCATTTCCTTTCAAAATCACAATTATTTTTATAGCCCCAAGAGCCATTAGAAGTTTAGCGTGCGTATGCACACACAGCCCAACACAGTTAATTAAATTGCTTATTATCTCAGGGGAGAAGCTTTTTTTTCTGTTTGCATGACAAACAGGCACATGCTCGCAAACTACCCGCCAGTTAGTCATGAAAAAGGGGGGAGTGCATGGGCAGAAAGGAAGAGAAGTTGAAGAAAAAAAGTTATTTTGAGAGATGGAACAGGGTAACCCATGGGAAAGACTGGAGAGCCATAAGAGAGGAACACATTGACCCCTGTTCTATTTCACAAAATCCACTGTTGAAATGAGGATATACATCACATTTCTATTGGCACCAAATTCACAGACAAGCTCAGAGAAGATTCTGTGTTATGTAATCAGAGGAGAAAATTTGCAAGAAACAGAGGTAAAAGGGCAGTGCTGAATTGAAAAAAGTGAGATTTCAGACAAGTTTATTAAAATCACAAGCCAAAACAAATCTAATTTTGTAACTTTTTAAGACAACACCAGATAAAAATTGTATTTTAGCCTGTTGGCTTTGGATCAGAAGTTTAAAGGGATAGTTCACTTTGAAATTAATTTTTGATATGTTTTATCTTACCTCAAGGGCATCCAAGATGTAGGTGTCTTTGTTTCCACAGCATTTTCAATTTTGACGTTTTTTGGTCAAACCGTTGTTGTCTCAGTCATACATTGGAGGTGAATGGGGTCCTCAATCAGTTCACCTCAAAGAGCATGCACAGAGAAGTCCAAATTAAACATGATTTAATGACTCGTAAATGTAAGTACACATTGATTGCCTAAGACACGAAACGAGCGGTTTGTGTGAGGAAACGAACAGTATTTATATCGTTTTACCTCTTGTAATCATAGCCATGACAAAATGATCTGACGGCACGGGCGCTTCGGTCTGCGCATGCGATGGAAGTGATCGCTTGCGCGACTACTTTCACTAAACATATTTAGATATACGGGAAACCGCAATGGAAGACGATTTCGGTATATCTAAATATGTTTAGTAAAAGATAAAACTTCCGAAATCTCTATGTAAATATTGAGTGACATCACACGCAAGCGATCACTTCCGGCGTAAAATTGAACTGATTCAGTTCGGTTCAGTTGGACATTGCACAACTGATTCAGATCACTTGGATTACACAAGGTAAAAACGATATAAATACTGTTCGTTTTCTCACACAAACCGCTCGTTTCGTGTCTTAGGCCATCAATGTGTACTTACATTTACGAGTCATTAAATCATGTTTAATTTGGACTTCTCTGTGCATGCTCTTTGGTGGACCCCCTTAGCCTCCTGACTGAAAAATGTCAAAATTGAAAATACTGTGGAAACAAAGACATCTGCATCTTGGATGCCCTTGAGGTAAGATAAAAACATATCAAAAATTAATTTCAAAGTGAACTATCCCTTTAAAGCCTTTCTCTTCCTGGATGAAAAATGGATTAAAAAAATATTAATGATATGTTGTTTGCTGGGGCTTATGAAAAACAAAATTGTCTAATGAAATGCTCTCTAGAAGGACAATCTATTCTGCCCCTTAACTATTGATAATACTTTCACCTATGTTATAGCCACAAAACAGTTCAAAGTAACAGTACAACAGTACAAACTCAGTAGCAAATAATTTGATAGAGTGCCATTTGGACACATTAACGCTCCCAATGACAGACTTTATCAGAAGCATCACCCTTAAATCTTGGCTCAAATAGATATGGCTTTAGTTCAGAAACAAATGCAGGTTTCATCACAGCTTCGACCTCTGGCAGGTCTACAGGTGTAGGTTAAAGGATTAGTTCACTTTTGAAAAAACTTTTGCTGATAATTTACTCACCCCCAAGTCATCCAAGATGTCCATGTCTTTCTTTCCTCAGTCGAAAAGAAATTTAGGTTTTTGATGAAAACATTCCAGGATTTTTCTCCATATAATGGACTTCAATGGGAACCGGATGGTTAATGGTCCAAAAGACAGTTAATAACAGTTTCAGATGCAGCTTCAAATGTCTTTAATCGACACCAGACGATGAATAAGGGTCTTATCATGCGAAACGATCGGTTATTTCAAAACTTATTCCAAAAATGTAACTTTTATAAGGACAAATGCTAGCCTTGCTATATTCTCTGAGGCGCGTTTGTAACGTCACGTAATACGTAATTACGTTCAAAAGGTCACGGGCGACGTAGCCGGAAGTACAGAATCAAAATCGTCCGACATCGTTTTTTTTCCTTTTAATTCCTTTTTTTGTAAACGGTGTTTGAGTTAGTTTTCATGTTCAACCTATGCGTTCAACTTGTAAACACTGACTCTGTACTTTCGGCTACGTCGCCCGTGACCTTTTGAACGTAATTACGTAATATGTGACGTTGCAAACGCGCCTCGCAGAATATAGCAAGACTAGCATTTGTCCTTAGAAAAGTTACATTTTTGGAATAAGTTTTGAAATAACCGATCGTTTCGCATGATAAGACCCTTATTCATCGTCTGGTGTCGTTTAAAGACATTTGAAGCTGCATCTGAAACTGTTATTAACACTATCTTTTGGACCTTGAACCATCCGGATCCCATTGAAGTCCATTATATGGAGAAAAATCCTGGAATGTTTTCATCAAAAACCTAAATTTCTTTTCGACTGAGGAAAGAAAGACGGGCATCTTGGATGACATGGGGGTGAGGAAATTATCAGCAAAAGTTTTTTCAAAAGTGAACTAATCCTTTAAGGTAATTGTGAAAACTCATCCACAATTCCTCCGACATTTTCATAAATAGTGCAAGCTGTCAAGTGTGATTTTGCCAAGCACCAAGCACTAATATGCCTCAATTTACTGTTTTAGTAGGAAATCAGCATAAAAAGAAGGAGATACGAATGCCATTATTAGGCCTTTAAGATCTATGCCCACAAATTTAGTTTTTTGGGCGGATAAAAAAATGATATCACTTAAGTAAAGGGTTTAAGTTAAGTTTTCCCTTAATCCTACACAATACCTAAGTTTAACAACTATCTTACTAACTATTAATAAGCAGCTATAGGTGTTTGAGGCAAAAGTCATATTTAATAGTGAGAATTTGACCCTAATCTAAAGCGTGACAAAAAATATGTATGATAACATTGCAAAATTAAACAATGGACCTCTATGAACTCTTTAACATTTTTCAAAGAGTGACAATTTGTCTTGTGCAAATAGTTGTGGCACAAAACCGGGTTTAGACTTCCTTGCTTACTTATATACAGTAGATCGACCTTAATCTCTCTACAACTTTTGATCTAATTGTTTTTCATAGACCAAATGTGTAAAAATGTTATTTCGGTGTCCTCAGTGGTCCCATGACCTTGAGGTACAGATTTTTTTAAAGAGGACCCAGTGTGAGATGAGACACAACAGACCTCCTCACAACAGGCCAGCTGGGTGAGTTGGACCATCACCCATGGTTGTTTCACCATCATAAAATCTGAAGAATTACCTCAACCTGCAAGTTTTCTGTAGCAAATTTACAAGAACTCCATGAATCCAAATGGCTACATAACAACTGTACAATGCGACTCGATGTTGTTCTTGGACCAACCGATCTTGACGTGGATATTACCGGGCCTGGTATTGGTCAAAATGTGGGACTAGTTCTAGTTTGGGTTTTGTAGTGTTTGGAATTGGTCTAGGTCTTGGATAGTGTAGTCTTTAATCTTAATGCAGGGGTGTCCAATCTTGCTCTTGGAGGGCCACTATCCTGAAGAGATAAGCTCCAATCTTAATTAAACATACTTGAACCAGCTAAACAGGGTATTCACGATTGCAAGAAACTTCCAGACTATTGTGTTGGCGCATTTTGCAGCTAAACTCTACAGGACATTGGCCGTCTAGGAGCAGGATTTGACACCCCTGGCCTAGTGGTTAGTGCTTTTGCAAGATTGAGTCTTTAGTCCTGTTAGTTATTTCCTGATCATAAATCCCCTATGTTCTTCTCCTCAACAGAGGTTTTCAAAATGTTCTTAAAGCCTTCATATTACTGAATATTTGACACACTCAGCTGAATGAATCATAAAATGGCGCTTCGGGAATAGTTTGCAAAGCCATGTTTTACTTCTATCCTCTAGTCCAGTCCTTCTCCAGGTGTGTTTGATAAGGAATGGGTCAAAACTCAACAGGATAGTGCCCTTCCAGTGTGAGGATTGCACAACAGAAGTGTCAAAGAAGTAGTTTCTAAACAGGCAAAACAAGAGCTCTATCCGTCAACTGTTTCCTTTTATTTAACAATGCCTCAAAATGACACTCAAATCTCTTCAGCTCCCACTTGACAGAAGCGAGATGTTCTGGGAGATTTCAGTAGGGTTTGGAGAGATTAACTGTTCTTTTGCAGGCTCCCCTGATGTTTTTAAGGTCACCAGACTGTTTTCCCTCGGCTCATTCACTTCATTAAGGGAAACAGGGATGAGGCATGCGAAGCTCCTTCACTGTTTATGCAATTGTGTTTCCGCTGTCCCATAGAATATAGATGACATGCCTGATGAATGATTTAGAGCACTTCTCACACTGTTCAAGTATGTTAGTTTTGGTGCATATGTGAAGGGCAACTCACAATGAGTTTACATAATAGGAAATATTTTAAAACCACAGTCTCAGTCTCAACCGGAGTTCTTTAGCCCTATTCGTACGGGATAAGTATTATAATTTTGTAATAACTGCAGAGGTTTGTCAGTGATCTTAAAGGGATAGTTCACTTTGATATTAATTTTTGATATGTTTTAGCTTACCTCAAGGGCATCCAAGATGTAGGTGTCTTTGTTTTCACAGTATTTTCAATTTTGACATTTTGTTGTTTATCAGTCATACACTGGAGGCTAAGGGGGTCCACCTCAAAGAGCATGCACAGAGAAGTCCAAATAAAACATGATTTAATGACTCGTAAATGTAAGTACACATTGATGGCCTAAGACACGAAACGAGCGGTTTGTGTGAGGAAACGAACAGTATTTATATCGTTTTTACCTCTTGTAATCATAGCCATGGCAAAATGATCTGACGGCACGGGCGCTTCGGTCTGCGCATGCGCCGGAAGTGATCGCTTGCGCGCCTACGTCACTCTTTGTTTATACAGACATTTCGGAAGATTTACCTTTCACTAAACATATTTAGATATACGGGAAACCGCAATGGAAGACGATTTCGGTATATCGAAATATGTTTAGTAAAAGGTAAAACTTCCGAAATCTCCGTGTAAATATTGAGTGACGTCACACGCAAGCGATCACTTCCGGCGTAACATTGAACTGATTCAGTTTGGTTCAGTTGGACATTGCACAACTGATTCAGATCACTTGGCCGTCACTGTGGTCACACGAGGTAAAAACGATATAAATACTGTTCGTTTTCTCACAAAAAAACACTCGTTTCGTGTCTTAGGTCATCAATGTGTACTTACATTTACGAGTCATTGAATCATGTTTATTTTGGACTTCTCTGTGCATGCTTTTTGGTGGACCCCCTAGCCTCCAGTGTATGACTGATAGACAACAACGGTTTGGCTGAAAAATGTCAAAATTGAAAATACTGAGGAAACAAAGACACCTACCCTTGAGGTAAGATAAAACATACCAAAAATTAATATCAAAGTGAACTATCCCTTTAATCCTGTTTGAATCAGCCATGTCTGTAATTTTGTATGTTGAAATCGAGTAAAATCATAATTTCTCGTAAAATCACAGGCTTCGCTTATCCCATGCAAATGCGCCACACGAAATTCAGATGTGGGTGGGTAATTTCACACGAGGACCCCTGATAACACTAATCCAGTGTGAGTAGTCAGTGTGAACTGACCAATTATAAAGAACATTATTGTTTGTCCGAGACATAATCAGTCATATTTTTTACTCTGAACATAGTCATAAAATTAAGTTATGCAGGAACTGCTAGTGATCTGGACATCTTTAAACATCTTTTTTCACTTTAAAATAAAGGTCCAGATCACTAAGTAGTCTTTGAAGATTGTCTTTTTTTTACACAGAACATGGTCATAAAATGCATCACTAATGACTCAAGTAACTAGTCACTCTTCAACTAGGTAACACAGTAGTTAGTGATGCATTTTATGACTACATTGAGAGTAAAAAAAGACAATAGCTAATGTCTTAGACATAATAATGCAGTGATTAGTAATTAATAAGTAATTCTTCTAATTAGTCATAATTACATTTGATGCCAATCTCATATTGATTACCTAAAAATTAACTATCTTAGTCCTAAATTTGATTTATTACTGATTAGTAAACTTTGTTTCCATATTAGTTAATAGTCCTAGCTAAAGTGTTAATGTACTACTCATTAATCATAAATACTTTTTAATGAGGGACCTTTATAATAAAGTGATACAGATTATGCTACTATATTATCTGGAGAAGATTTCTAAAGGGACAAAGGGTGCAAATTTGCCAATGCAAATATAATACTGAATTATAAAATGTAAAAAAAAAAAAAACAATCTCCATTTAATTAAGGTACATTGCTTGACCATTTCCAGCTTGTGCAGTCAGTAATTGTACCTGAGGTTGGCTGGCGGCCTCAAGGAAGAGGCTGTCATGGTGACAGGAGGTTCTTGGACGAATGAACTTAATCTACTAGACATTGTGCACCTGAGGGGAGTAAGGTGAAGAGATAGGTCCACGGTGATCTTGCATGCTAAATTAGAAGTTCATAAAGCTCCTCAGCTGATGCTCAGTGACATCCAGTGATCTTCCCATCAGAGCGAACCATCAGCTGTGGTGTAGCAGGAGAGAGCCAGAAGAAAACCACACTGTGATCAACACACTGTAACATCAAGCCCAGTTGCGGGGGAAAGTCGTTAATAAAATTTTAGGAGTTCAGAGTTTGAATTTATTTAAATGCAATTTTAGGGAAAAAAATGAGCATGAGACGAGTAAAAGAGCACCGTTACAGCAATACATCCCTCAGTCCAGTGTCTTTATATTCATGTTAATTTATTATTAAGCACATAAAGATTATTTCAAGTCAGACTGAGGCTTTGGATGTGGGTTCACAAACTGTGGCCCCTTAAATAAAAGTATAAGTATAAAGTATAATTAGTTTACTTTTTCCCCGACCAGCGTTTTTGAAAATAACATTTGCAAAACCAGCAACGACAGCATTTTATTTGATGATTTTCACAAAAGTTTCATGGCTCCCAATATTTTGTTGTTTGAACATCTGAATTACCAATATTTCAAAAGGAAAAACGAACCCTCTGCTTAAAGCTACACTGTGTGATTTTTACCCCTATCTAGCGGTGTAAAGATATATGACCATCCAGCGAATATTAGTTTCTGTTTCTCTCAATTCCGATTTCGTTTTAACTCCTACGGTGGCCAATGTAGTCCAAGATTAACATGGCTTCCAGTTCGACCTCGTCTATGAGTGTTAACCAAATGTAAACGCGAAAGGCGAAGCTTGAATTAACGGGTACGTCCCTCTTTGGCTAATGTACTTTCAAGATGGAGGGGCAACATGGCGACCGACATTAGAACCCCTTTCCCGTATGTATTTTCAATGGCATATTATACACTCACGAGAATACTTTATTACTTGAACAAAGTAAATATACATTAAAGTCCCCGTGAAATCAAAATTGAACCTATTTACTTTGTTAGCGCATATTACTAGTCTTGTGGTGAACAATTAATCCGTGCAAGTGAATATATATTAAAAAAATGTTTTACCTTAGTAATCTTTAATCAAAATCTGAAAAGTTACTTCCGGTCTTGAACGGTTTCTTTTTCTGATGACGTAGGTTTCACAGTTTGGGTGGGGAAACGCTTAACCACTCCCCTCAAACCGTTAGTTTGCTGTGAGCGAGAGATGGAGAGGAGGAGCGCTAGAGTAAAACCCTGCCCTCTGTTCAATATTCCGTTTCACTTGGAAATACGTCACAGCACTGGAGAAAAATCGTTTGCAACTTCCGGTTCACGGGGACTTTAATGAGCACATATATTTTTGAAAGAACAAAGTGTTTTTAGCTAAGAATAAACTAAAAGAGTTACATAGTGTAGCTTTAAAAAAAATTGCGTCAGTTAGACGATGCCCTAGGATCCCATCATGTAACTGACGCTAAAGGCTCCCTAAAGCATCGGATATTGAAGCATGGTCAAAATTGTCAGTTAGGTGACGCCTACACTCTAAAAAATGCTGGGTTGTTTTAACCCAACTTTGGGTCAAATATGGACTAACCCAGCCGTTGGGTTAAATTTTTACATTACATTTTTAACCCAACATTTTGGGTTTGTCCATATTTGACCCAAAATTGGGTTAAAACAACCCACCATTTTTTAGAGTGTAGGGATGAGAATGTGTTGTTTATTTATGCTTCATGCATTCTTTTTTTATTAGCACTTGAATGGGTGATTCATTAAAAAACAACATTTTGAGCAAAAAGCTGAGAAAAATCGCATTTTTGACAAAGACTACATTCAGATCGGATTCAGAACGATGGTAAAAACGATGGAGTAGATCGAGTCCATCAACATCCCAAAGCTTCATAATCTTTGTCTCTGTTTATTGTTGATGATCGTGTTATTTTACATATTGCAAATGACAGCTTGTATGCTCCTAATTTCTTATTTGTGCATCCTCGTTACCTTTCCTCGCTTCACGGAAAGAAAAGGACTTTTTTTTTTATACATTGTAATATTTGATCACTCGAGCATCACTCCACAGCGTCATCAGCAGTGCTCACAGGATCTGCCCTTATGTTGTTGAAGTTTGTTTAAGAAATTCATAATAAATCATAAAGCAAGATACCCTGTTGAAATATGTGAGATGTGTGGTTTTATATAAACTGCAAAGGTAAAGTATAAATTAAAATGACTGTGACCGATGTGAGCAGGGAGGAGAATTTATATGTGTGGAACATCGTTTTAATGGTGCATGTACTTTTTAAATCACCGTAACTTGCTCAATTTTCTACCGATTTTCAAGCGGTCTGGTTTGTTATAAATGGCAGAGATATCATTATAATACTGCAAACTTAGGAATAATACGTGTATAAATAAATAATCAACCACAATTATAGCCACGTTAGTAACGTTTGTAAGAAACCAAACCGTTTGTAAATCCGTCAAGATTTCAACGAGATAAGAGTATTTCTTACATCAGATACCACAGAGCCCGCCAGAAAGCCTGTCTGTGACAAGATGGCCACCGGTGATGACGATAAATACTCTGCTGTGAGACATCTAGCCTTTATATAGATATCTATGGGTTTCCGGGTCTTGTTTCTGCTTCTTCTTCGCCTGTGTTTTGATCAGGAGATTCAGTACTCTTTCAGAAGATGCACAATAGCGCCCCCTAACATATAACAGTGAAAACACTGGAAGTGTTGTCTCATAAATGATGGAAATTTCCATCAATGGCAGGGAAAGAGTTAATTATTAAAGGCACAGTATGTAGGTTTTTTTTTCACCACAAGAGGGCACAGTTTTTAACAATAACAAAGGCGTAGGTTTATGACGCAGTGATGAGTTGAATAATGGGACTTGCTGTCAAGCTGATGGATCTAATAATGTTTATGGATGAGTGGAAACATGTTTTTTTTTAACATTACAGTGTCACGATTGCTAAAGAGCGGATATAAAGGAATAAGGACATTTAATTCTACCGAACTTCGTGCAAGTGCTGGATTACTCACACAGGTCAGTTTATTAGACGAATTAAACTTGTTAGGTAACGCAGCGCTGCTTTACTTGGTCTAACGTTACACTATCACAGTAAACGGCATTTAAAAGTGTGTTAAAAAGTAATAATGTTATGCTACGTGTTTGCTATACGTTTGCTATACGAAACTAGCAGTAAGCTAGATCAACATTAGAATAACATACTGACCATATTCTAACATTTCGTCATGTTGAGCTAACGTTACATAACCTTGATTTGTTTTACGTACATTTGCTCACCTGTCTAATAAAGCTGTCAAGTCGTGACTCGTGAAGCTCTGTCAAGTCCAAGTTAGTCGCGGACATGGAGCTCTCGGCATCTCAAAAACGCCACGCGTTTCAAAAACGCCACGCGATATTGATCCTCACTTTAGTTCTCCTTGTTTGTCCCAAAGTCTGCTTGCCATGGCCTATGTTTGAAAGAAACAAGAACTGCGTGCCGCTAAACGTTACGCACTACTCAGTTGTCCACGTCTGTCGCCATGGTTACGGCTTAGCTGGCAGTATGAACATATATATAACGGAAAAAGCGTGGATTTTGCTTCATTGACAGGCAACATTTTTTTCTGGGAAAAAAATGTAAATTTTGTAAATTTCCTTTCCACTTATTTAAAATTGGAATTTCTCTGAAATAAAAAAAAAAATCTTTGGAGACTTTTGGGATATTGTAAGTACACAACTGCAGAAAACATATCGCACTGAGCAAGTGATTTTTGGATGTTTTATTACAAAATTCTTACATATTGTACCTTTAATTGTAATTGTAAACTAATTCAAGTCATTGATTAGTTATGAAGTGACAACAAGAATCATGAAACCTATAAGGTTTTGTTCAATTGATAACAATTTGGAGTAGTGACGAGCCTAATTATTTGGTTTGTCAAACAAATGAAAATATTGGCTGCTCTATTTAAAAACACAAGTGACAAATTTTTGGTGTGGAAAGTCAGTTTGTTATGAGACTTATGAGAAGTTACCCCTCAGAGATTACTGGAGTTGACCTTCTCTTGTCTCTCTGATCAAGATCACGACAGCATCCAGAAGGCGGAGGAAACCCTCACAGATTCATCTCCACCCACAGCCTTCCCTGATCCAGCTCACACTGTGGCAGAGGAAGCCTTTAATCACCAGAGCGCACATACCACGCGGGGCCAGGCCAAAAGTGACAGTAGAGGGCTAAACAACAGTTGTTGTAGCAAGGACGACGATAAACGGCTGAACAAACGGCTCCAATTTACTGCACACCATCATTGAAGCAGTGTGTCTTAGGAATGTAAACAGAGCCACTGATAAGCAGTTCTCTGTATTCTTTTGATTCAATTTGATTTTATCACAATAACATACCATAAACTTCATCATTATCATTGGCAGCACATTCATTTTCATATAAAGCTGCACTGAAACGCTCAACACATTTTAAGGGGTCTTCACAAAGTTTCTGTTTAACTTTAGACACAATTGTCCAGGGAAGTGATCCCCGACCCAGAATTTCCTTTCCTTGCTTTTTGTAAAGCACAGTTCTCTAGATATCTAATGTCATTCATCCATTTACTGGATGAAAAAGTAAAAAAAAAAAGTACATATTCTGTCAGTTAAACTTTTTTCTTTGCGCTCTGCCTTCTTTGCAATAAAACAGCACAATATTGTTGGCTTATAATCCACACACGTTTACCACAACAGCCCTCGTGTTATTCACTATATACAACAGCGTCTTTAACTGCTGTCAGCCTATTGACACTTAAAGTTCCTTCTCTAGGGGTATTCAATTAACCCTTCAATACATGCATACATAAATGCATAACTCTCCTCACTTGACAAAACAGGTGTATTATTTTAAATCATTTTTACTCTGGGACTTCCCAACCCGATCTCACGGGAATTCGTACGAATTTTACGAGGTGGCTAATTCGTAACAATTTGTACGACCCCACTCGTACGAATTAGTACGATTTTACTAAATCGTACATATTTTACGAATTAGCCAAGAATTCGTACAAATGACCTTCCCCCTGACCCCGCCCCTAAACATAACCGTTACGTGGGTTTAGACAAATCGTACAAATTCGTACGAGTGAGGTCGTATGAATTAGTACGAATTAGCCACTTTTGAATCACTCGTACGAATTCGTACGAATAGGTCGTGAGATAGGGTAGGACTTCCTCATGATGGCCAGTTACGCTCTGTGATTCTTTCGGCGCACCTTCGGTGGCTAATTCGTAACAATTCGTACAACCCCACTCGTACGAATAAGTACGATTTTGCTAAATCGTACATATTTTACGAATTAGCCAATTCGTATGAATTCGTACGAATGACCTACCCCTGACCCCGCCCCTAAACATAACCGTTACGTGGGTTTAGACAAATCGTACAAATTCGTACGAGTGAGGTCGTATGAATTAGTACGAATTAGCCACTTTTGAATCACTCATATGAATTCGTACGAATAGGTCGTGAGATAGGGTAGGACTTCCTCATGATGGCCAGTTACGCTCTGTGATTCTTTCGGCGCACCTTCGGTGGCTAATTCGTAACAATTCGTACAACCCCACTCGTACGAATAAATACGATTTTTGTCTAAATCGTACATATTTTACGAATTAGCCAATTCGTATGAATTCGTACGAATGACCTACCCCTGACCCCGCCCCTAAACATAACGTTACGTGGGTTTAGACAAATCGTACAAATTCGTACGAGTGAGGTCGTATGAATTAGTACGAATTAGCCACTTTTGAATCACTCGTACGAATTCGTACGAATAGGTGTGAGATAGGGTAGGACTTCCTCATGATGGCCAGTTACGCTCTGTGATTCTTTCGGCGCACCTTCGGTGGCTAATTCGTAACAATTCGTACAACCCCACTCGTACGAATTAGTACGATTTTGCTAAATCGTACATATTTTACGAATTAGCCAATTCGTATGAATTCGAACGAATGACCTACCCCTGACCCCGCCCCTAAACATAACCGTTACGTGGGTTTAGACAAATCTTACAAATTCGTACGAGTGAGGTCGTATGAATTAGTACGAATTAGCCACTTTTGAATCACTCGTACGAATTCGTACGAATAGGTCGTGAGATAGGGTAGGACTTCCTCATGATGGCCAGTTACTCTCTGTGATTCTTTCGGCGCACCTAAATAACTCTAGACGTCTCCGAGAGAGATCCAATTTTTACCTCAATTGGGAAAGGGGAGCTCTTGCTCGGTTTGGTCAGCTCCCCCAGTACAGTGTAATCCTGGACTACTGTGGATTAACTTAACCCACCAGACTAGCATCTCCATACTAGTCACCATAGTGTTCCCTTGACCATCATGAGTCAATCCCTCTGGTACTGTCCCTTTTATAATTTAAGTTTAGTCTACTTCAGTTCCAGTGGTGTCTCTCTTGAAGCCTGGCGGTCGGCCCCTCGTCTCTCAAGTTAACGAGGTATATGGCTGGAACTGCTCAGGCCAGGTGGCCAAACACCATCCACTCTCGAGTTCAAGAGGCACATCCAGGGAATCCTAAATTAACGGCAGAGGAGAGGGTTGTTGAAGTGACTCGTGGTCTGTAATAAACCATGCAGGCTAGAGGGGTGAGGGTTGGCTGTAGATCTGCAAGGTAAGTGGATGCGGCTCAGATTTACAGGACGGGCAAGTTCATTACACATGCGGTGCGTGTAGTGGTGCAGTGAACAGTGGAGGGTAGAGAAGTATAAATCAGAGCCAAGGCTTAGAGGCCGAGGACGGGGAAGAGCGCAGTCACCTACAGTGTCTTACATAAACACCACACTACCCTCTCTGAACACACGGAGAGAAGACAATACACTTGGGGTTCTCAACCTATTTTGGTCCACAACTCATTCTGTAAGGTATAAAATTCTTATGGCACCACAAGCATTATAGAATTTGAGGAATATTCTGGGTTCAGTCTCAGATAAACTCAATCGACAGCATCTGGGACTTATGTTGATTACCACAGAAAGTATTTCCACCATTCCCAACTTTTCTTTTAAAAAGGAACTGAAATCTGGGTTGTTAGGGAGCCACTTACAATACAAGTGAATGGGTTCAATTCATAAGTGTTAAAATACTCACTATAATGCCAAAATTGTTCAAAACATTTAATCTGGATCCAAATGATCCGGATTTGGAAATCCCATTTTTTCCTATCCAGGATCAGGTAATCCGTCTTACTTATATGCCGGTTTTTCAAAGCAACATTGGACTGGATCACCCTGATCCAGATACACAGTTTTCAAGATAACCAAATCCGGATTATCAGTGCTCTAAATGGGACAACATATCACAATGTGGGCTAAGAACAGGTAGAAGAGCCAACATGGGGTCACTGTAAGTGTTTCTTATTTTGAGACAAAACACAAATGGGGATGATAATTTTTATTTTATTTTTACTTTACTATACTGAATAGCTTAATTGTTTGCCTATATCTACTTTATCACTGTTACAACGGTTACACAAGTCAAGTGCAAAATATAAATAAAAGTATATACACTAAATGATACATTATTTTAAAGTTTTACTACATTTTCTTCCTGAAATCCACCTTTCAAATCCTACCCCCTGTTGGGATCAGGATAATCCTGTTTTTTTTTTGGATCAAAGTTATCCAAATCCCACTGACAAGTTTTGAACACAAACTGAAGGTTTGATCCAGATTAAAACTAGGATTGGATTCCCTGATCTAATCTGATTTCAGATTCCTTACTTACATCATTACTTATTCATTTTGATGTTTTTGAATGCAAAAACCAAGCGAACATAATAAGTTGACCTCAGACAACAATATAATAAAATTTAAAAAGCCAGTTCATGACCCCTTTAAAACAAAAACGTCATGTTTTAACTGATTTTATGCTTTTAAATGCTGGAAATCTTTCTTAATAACCAGGATTTATAATTAAAGACAAAAGCAGTAGGAAGTTTAATGTCAATTCATTTAAATGTCTGATATGTTTCTACATTAACTCACTTTAGATTTTGCCTGTCTGACACTTTTATTGATAGGAATCTATCGTGATGACAGGAAATGACACGAGCCTGAAAACTCATTCACCTTCATGGCATTTGAGGACATACACTATGTTAACCATGCCACAGCTCCATTCTTGTCTTTTCAAAAGGTCACCCAGCACCCACGCATCATTATTCTTTGCGAGGGTTAATGAATTTCGGGCAAGAAACAGCTTTTTTTATATCTTGGAATAATCTTTTCCCAGTGAATTACAGTGATAGAACCAAACACAAAACTGAAACCCGATGTGAAACAAACAAACAAACCCACCAGTATATCTCTATGTATCACTTGAAGGATCTGCTAAGATGAATAGCAGAGTGATTTGACATGTTCCACATTTCTGGTAACTTATCGTGGTATAAAATGACCATAAATCTCCCCCGATAAGTGAGCGTTAAAGAGAGACTGATAAATGGGAACAATGGATATGCAGAGAGCCTTTCAGAATGTCTCTGATATTATCAGGCATTTAAAACACATCTGCTAGGTTTATTCAAGGTCACACCAATATTAAGGGACTTACCCTGCCAAAGTTTGAAAAACAAAGTAGCAAGGACACCAGATATGAATGAGCAAAAGTGTATTCTGAGTTACACTAGTCAAAAAGCTGGCTATGCAAAGTGCTGCATTCATGTCTGTCAGGAAACGGTCCGTCGGGAATTCTATGAAGTAGACAGATGCCTGCTGTCATTTCTTCAAAATGTTTTCAGACAGTCACTGATTAGAAGAGTCTTTCTTCATCAAGGCTAACATCTGAATTTGCAACTACGGACTGACTAATTGCAGATTTCCGTCATCAAGACTAAAAGTTTTAATTATAAAACCAAGCCTTACCCAAATGTTTATTGTCTTGATTGTTACCATCTATTAACATTAGTTTATGTCCAGCCGGTCGCTTTTATGCATTCGTTATGCAGTGACGCTACACTCTCAGAAAAAAGGTACGAAAGCTGTCAATGGGGCTGTACCTTTTCAAAAGGTACACTTTTGTCCATTTTAGGTACTAATTTGTACGTTTTATGTGCTAATATATACATTTTATGTGCTAATATGTACATTTTTGGTGCTAATATGTACATTTCAGGTGCTAATATGTACATTTCAGGTACTAATATGTACATTTTAAGTGTTGATATGTACATTTTAGGTGTTAATATGTACATTTTATGTGCTAATATATACATTTTATGTGCTAATATGTACATTTCAGGTGCTAATATGTACATTTCAGGTGCTAATATGTACATTTTAAGTGTTGATATGTACATTTTAGGTGCTCATACGTACATTTCAGGTTCTAATGTACAGTTTAAGTGTTGATATATGTTAATTTTAGGTGCTAATATGTACCATTAAGGTCCCAATATGCACCCTTAAGGTACAAAAGTGTACCCTTTGAAAAGGTACAGCCCCAGTGACCGCTTTTGTAAAAAAAATTTTCTGAGAGTGTAGTGACATGAGAAAGCAAATTGATACGAAACATATTAACAAATCAGAAATGCATCCAATTTCAGTCCTTTCTTTATCATCACTGAATACATATTTTGTTTTTTTCATTATAGCTATTCATCAAGGAAATAAAGTGTGAGAATATAGATACTTTATACATGTGTCTAATTTCAGGAATATCTGCAGAAGTGTTACTACACTGTTAAAAAAAAAAAAAAAAAAAAAAACGTGTTCAATTTACAGTAAAATGCCGGCAGCTGTGGTTGCCAGAAATTTACCGTATAAAATACGGTAGCAAGAATTTACGGTAATAAGATTTTACAGGCTTAACTTAAAATTTACGGAATTATCTGATATACTGTTAAATTATCGACCATTTGAAGTGTTAATATCTGTTTTATACCATTGTAATAAACTGACATCCATCACTCACAGCAGTAATGAGAGTCACATGATATATGGAAACACATCACATGTAGCTCTTTCACAAGAAACCTAATATTAACATATAGAAGCGGCACAGTGTCATTCACTCAAACATTAAACAGCATGGTGGTAACACACATGAAATTTTAAAAAGGCAATAAACATTAATTTAACAACATTAAATGTCACATAAAACCCTAATGTACCTAACTGATTAGAAAAGACTAAGCAAACTATGAACAAACAAGTTATTTCAACGAAAATACATCAAGTGTGGAGTGTCACGCAGGGAATTGTGGGAATGTCAATTTATGTTTTTTCACTGTAAATTATACGATGAGTTGTTCATTTTCACTTTAAAAACTGTAAATTTAACAGTATTTTACAGTAAAATTACATGAAATTTACCATAAGATCTATCACAGTTATTTACCGTATATAGTAAGGAAAGGTTCTGTTAACCAATTAACAGTTTTTCACTGTAGCATTTATACAGTCTTTTACTGTTAAAATCACGATCATTTTTTACAGTGTTTTTTTTTTCACCTAACTGACGCCTTGGGAAGCATTTGACCATGCTTCAATATCTGACGCTTTAGGCGCCCTTTAGATGACGCCCTAGGATCGTGTCTAACCCTACCCCAGACCCAAACCTACCCACGTCATCTAACTGACGCTTTCCTTTAGCGTCAGTTAGATGACGCCGTAGGATCGCGTCATGGGCGCCTAAAGCGTCAAATATTGAAGCATGGTCAAAAGGTGACACCTTGGGGTGAGAATGTGTTGCGTAACAGAGAGTCAGGGATGAAGCAGAGAGAGAATCCACTTGCAAGCACTACTTTAATAACAATACAATGCAGTTTATAACTGCAAGCAAAGAAACTTAGGACAGGAACATGGTTCAACAAACCACAGCAAGAGAAACACAAGGGCAATTTATACACAGGCTAACAAGGTAACAAGGGGGTGTGGTTGATTGTCATGGGAACACACAGGGGTAACCAAGGGAACTAACAAGACACACTTGGAGAGACTACTCAACATAAAAAACTACAAAACATGGCACAAGACAGGAAATAACACAAAAGTCCTCTCACAAAACATGGACACAGGTTGAGATTGTGACAGATTTGCTGAGGATTACATTCCCAGATCAAGTTTAAGTGATGATGGCAAAGGCATGTATGGAAGCTAAGCATGTACAAAATGAGTCAATACAGATATAAAATAATAAAATAGTTGATAAGCAATATTGTAGCTACTGATATATTTTGCCTCAAAATGTGCATGATCAAAATATACAGTAGGTTTGTATATGTAGCCTACAATAACTTTCAGACTCAGACTCAGTTTACTCAATGATAATAAAAAAATGAAACAATGTTCTCAGACCAAAGGTAAATGGTTCTGTGCAACATTAGTTTAGTTATTTGGATCTGAAAACACAAAGGATGTTTCCTTTTATCTTCAAGATACCACTGTGGTAAACAAGCAATGAAAATAATCCTCAAAATAGAATTTTAGCAATGAAATTCTGGACTGAAATGTATCTAAGGCCATGGGACAGCTGAATCATTGTTTCGAGCAATCAATCTCTTTCTGCCAGCTTGATATTTTTCAGTCCATTTTATAGACAGATACAAGAAACCAGAAAAAAAAAACTTAAAGAAACTTTATTAAATTGTAAATATGCTTCTCCAGCGCAGTCTCATCCCAAGACGTCATATAACTGACGTCTTGTAAATATGCTTCTCTCCTCACACATTGGCAAAGTAAAATTAGCTTTGTGCTAATGGATAGATTCTCTCAGGGTTTTAGTTCGTCCTCTGAATTAATTATAGCCTCCAAAATCACTTACAACTCATAACTCCGGTGAGCCTCTGGGAATAACTAACCTAACAAAGATTATGTTTCAGGTTCTAAATTGCCCAAGCACAAATTACGGGGGAAAAAATAGTCTATTTGTCCTGATTAGGTGGGTGTCATTCTGAAATTTAGGACGGGGCTATTGAGCTACTACGATTGACCTGTATCAGGTGTTCTTGGGTGCAGCATAACAAAATACAGTTTTACATATTCAGTATATCCTGAAACTGTGAAATGTTTTAACCTGCCTGAAATACTGACTAGCAGTGTTCTGAACATGCGTTATTAGTGATAATCACAATCATTAATTAATCTGAACCATAATATGAAAAATTAAAATGTTAAAGGAACAAAATGGATTTCCAGATATTTATATTATTTCTTGAGATTAGCTATTCAAATTTAGCTTTTTTTTAAAACTTTGAACTTTTATTTATAAACAGGATAATTGACCATCCACATTTTCACTCAGTGTTAAAATCATTGCCAGTAGTATAGAGATGCAGGAAGCAGCTCACGCAGCAATCACTTTCAAAGTAACAATTTTGTTGGTCAACACAGCAAATTCTACAAAGGGAAGACAGCACACAATAGCGT
This sequence comes from Pimephales promelas, assembly GCF_016745375.1. Next base: position 1,079,381 of record NW_024121877.1, on the reverse strand, counting down.
CAGCTTTCTGATAGGCTCTCTCAGACATTCAGGAGGAGTGGCAAAGGGACGCAGCGTTACATCCGTAACCTGAAACAACCCGGTCTCATCCCAAGACGTCATATAACTGACGTTTTGGGACGTCTTTTGACCATACGTCAATATTCGCCTTTTTTAGGGCCCCCTTAAACGTCGGTAGATGAGGTTATGGGATCTCTACCCCAGACCTAAACCTAACCCTAAACCAAACCCGTCACCTAACTGACGTTAAAGGTAAAGCGTCAGTTGTATGACGGCCCGGGATCGCCATCTACCGACGTTTAAGGGGACCCTAAAAAGGCGGATATTGACGTATGGTCAAAAGACGCCCCAAGACGTCAGTTATATGACTTTTTGGGATGAGACTGTGTTACCTGAAACTCACGCTGCATCGAATGACAACACTTAAGGGAAAGAAATGCGCCACACTGACTATGCTTACCCTGGAGTGAAACCTGTTTGGGCACAACTCGGGCCGGAATTATTTGAAAACCCAGCATGGAAGAAAGGTCCAGACTGTAAAATCGTAGAAATGTGTATGGGGAGGCCGAACCCCCAGGATCACAGACCTCTTGGAGGGAGACCCTAGACAATAGGGGATTATTCACGCTGACACATTCAGTGATCTTTGTGCACTGCCACTTCTGTTGAATCACCGATCACTCTGATGACGGACTACACTAGGTTTATTCTACGCTATTTCACGACCAATTCGTACGAATTCGTACAAGTGATTCAAAAGTGGCTAATTTGTACTAATTCATACGACCTCACTCGTACCAATTTGTGGGATTTGTCTAAACCCACGTGACGGTTATGTTTAGGGACGGGGTCAGGGGTAGGTCATTCGTACGAATTCATACGAATTGGCTAATTCGTAAAATATGTACGATTTAACAAAATCTTACTAATTCGTACGAGTGAGGTCGTACGAATTGTTACGAATTAGCCACCTTTTCATAAAATTCGTACAAATTCCCGTGAGATCGGGTTGGTTTATTTATACAGCATCCCTGGTAAATTAGTCTGATTCACTGAAGTGCCGGTGTCGTGTTGAAAAGTGATGGTCCGCTGAAAATTGATGTATCGATGTATCGCCCATTCTCTTTACGAATGCAGTTGCTTTTATGTGGATCAAACAGACATAAAGTGCAAATAAACACTCACCCAGTACTTTTTCCCTATTAAAATACCTGTAAAGGGCCAATACAACCATTATAATCCATGTATTTCAACTACCAAAAAGTGATTAAAGCCTCTACTTATTAATTAAAAGGTTATTTCTGCCCTGAAATTAGTTGATAATATTCATGAGGGTTAAATCTGACTGATTATAACTCACCTACTACTTTTTACTTAGTAAAGGGATACTCCACTTTTTTTGGAAATAGGCTCATTTTACAACTCTCCCAGGGTTAAGTTGAGTTTTACCGTTTTCGAATGTATTCAGCCGATTTTCTGATATTTAGAAGAATATCAGTAACCAGACAGTTTCTGGTCTCATTGACTTCCATAGTATATTTTTTTCCCTACTATGGAAGTCAATGAGACCAGAAACTGTCTGGTAACTGACATTCTTCTAAATATCAGAAAATCGGCTAAATGGATTCGAAAACGGTAAAACTCAACTGTTTAACCCTGGGAGAGTTGTGAAATGAGCCTATTTCCAAAAAAAGTGGAGTATCCCTTTAAAATACCTGTAAAGGGCCAATACAACCAATAATGCAGCGTTATTTCACCTGCCAAAAAGTGATTAAAGCCTCTACATATTGATTGAAAGGTTATTTCTTCCCTGAAATTAGTCCATTATATTCATGAGGATTAAATATGACTGATTCTAACTCACCTACTACTTTTTACCTATTAAAATACCTGTAAAGGGCCAATACAACCATTATAATGCAGTATTTCACCTGAACAAACGCGCTACCTTGTTTTATCCCGACAAACCACTTTAATCCACTTCTTCCTTATACTCAATTCAGTCGGGAATCCATGAAAACTTAAGTAGGGTTGGCGTTGTTGGTTAGATTTAAAAAGTGGAACAGAGCAGTGACATCTGGCCTTCGTTTCGACCTTTTGTTGAAGTGGACATGCACAAAGTTGACAAATCCCGCCCATGAAACCTGGAAGTGTGGAAATCCCCTATACAGCTTTCGAGGCTGCCACACTCCTCATAGAGTGTGCCCTGATCATCAGAGGCATAGGCATACCACACACCTCATACTTTGTTGAGATCGCCTCAACTATCCATTTACTGATGTTGTGCTTTGACATTCGGGAACCCTCTTGGGAAACTCAAAGCACACTAACAGCTGGAGCTGACTAGACTTCCTCCATGGAGGAAGGAATGTCTACAGCCAATCCAGTGAGGATTGCCTCAGTCAAAAGGATGGAAGTTCAAGTTAAGCCTTCATCATTTATTCGTAACCTTGGTGTCTTATCTTTTGGCTCACATATTTCTTGAAACTCTTTTTTCCCAACTTCATAATATTGCATGTCTTCAATCTTCTTTCACTTTTGCTGATGCTGAAACCTTAATTCATGTATTATTCACATCACGTCTGGATTATTGAAATGCTCTAATTCTTGGTCTGCCCAAAAAATTTTAATACAAGATTACAGTATGTTCAAAACTCAGCAGCAAGAGTTCTCACCTCCACCAGGCGTTCTGCTCACATCTCTCCTCTGCTTCATGACCTTCACTGGCTACCCGTGGCATCACGTATTCACTTTAAGGAATTACTTCTGGGCCATTCCACCGAATGGGTGACATTTGCTTGTTGTAACTCTTCAAAAATAAACTTTATTTTTTATCTTTTTCAAAATTGAATCTAATACATATTTAACTACTGTATTAAAAAATGTGTATTGGTCAATCTCAGGCAACTTTAATTACTTTTTTTTACAAGGTTTAAGCAGAAAATGGACGCATGTTTTCTCAATCCTGTTACCGAAAATCATGTGTCATTTAAAAAGCAAGTTTATAAGCATGTCAATTAATTCCTTTGTGTTCAGCAATGCAGGAAAAATCAGATTTCTGAAGTATTTTAATCATTATATTGCATGGTAAAATTTAGAGATTTGACACATGCAGAAAATGCTATTTTTTGGTGTTCTGTGTCGTTTTACGTTGTAAATTTGTAGTTAGCTTTATGTGCATGACATTTTGCTTAAAAATAAAATGTATTTTAGAGTTAATTTTCATGCAATTTTATACATATAATGTCCTGGGGACAGAAATGTCACCCTTTTGGTGGAATGGCTCTTCTAACGTTTAAATTATTAAATGGTCATCTCCATATCTGTCTGATCTACTTTAATCTTATGTGTGCGTGTAAATGTATTGTAATGTACAATGTAAAACGATATTAAGCTATGGAAAGTCACTATATAAATAAAACTTCTTCTAAAAAAAAATATATATATATATTTGCTGGTGCAACAGTTTGCATATTACTTTCACTTTTCAATTCACCATTCGCAGGTAGTTTGATTGACAGACGATCTGACCAATAATAATTCGTCATTTTTGTCAGAAAAAGTAGTGAGGAGAGTCAGAAGATTAACGTTGGTGGATTTGAACTTGAAAAATGGCTTGAGGCTCCTGACGTCTTTCTGCGCGTAAAACAACAGTCCTTCTGATGTTCATTTATGTTTATTTAATGCTATAAATTAAATAAGGAAGAGATAAGTAGTTCGCAGCTTTAACTGAGGCAATTTGCCATGACACATTAAAGAGCCAAAACAGTAGGCCTATTTATGGTTTTATTTTATTTGACTGACTAAATTTAAAAGTTGAGACTTGTTTCATATTAAATGTTACCTCCTCGGTCCTGTCGGTCAGCGTGTTGTCAGTGTCCTCTATGTATTTTTCTCATACTCGAATTATGCTTAATGATTATTTTGGCTATTCTGATTACCACATTAGGAACTAATTAAAAGTCTGTAAGTTTTTAATGTATTAGTTCATACATAAATTGTTTTTAATTAAATATGTGATTGTGGATTAATTCCATAATAACTTATTTTTTAACTAATAGTGTTAATTATTATGTTAATTACCAGAATGAGCCAAAGTCTTGAATTCCAACTTCCAGATAATATGACAGGTACACTAATATGCATTAATACATGATTAACTACTACATTGTTAGTGCAAATTCATGTGCAAATTACTACAATTACTAAATGACTAGTTAATAATGATGTGCCCCAACAAGTAAAGTCATAACATAATGATACCTTTGCAAATCATTAGCTAATGATTAATTAAAGCAGACAACTGGAAGGTGAAGTGCATAGCTTTGACTAATTGTGGTAATTAACACATTAATTTACACTATTAGTTAACAAAATATGTTATTAAGGATTTAATACACAATTACACATTGAATTAATAGCAATTCATGTATTACATAATCTATTAATCATATATACTCTTTATTAATGGCTGATGCAGTAATCATTAATTAATGGTTCTTCACGAGTTATACATTAACTCACGATTATCTGTGCATTAGTTAAGTATGAATTAATGCATATTAGTGCACCCGTATTGTAAAGTGTTACCGAGCATGGTCATACAACTCAAGAAATACAAGAAAAAAAATCGATAATGCATTCATTGCGTTAAATATTTTTAATCTTTAAACAGATTTTTTGTTTTGTTTTGGTGGGTAAGTGATGAAACTGGTCTTGCGACTGAACACCGTGTAGCAGCGATAACACTGACTATTGTAGCAAGCCTATCTCTACCCTTGATATATCAAGGGCAGGGAGGCATAAACTGCTCACTTGTCATTATTCTTGCTGAAGACTGACACTATTGTGTGCTGGCTTTCCAGGCGTCACACGCTATGTCACAATGCAATACCAATCAAGATTCACACATGCTTCAGACGCTGTCACGCTGAGGCATTCCCCAAAGTTTCATCATTCAAAGCAGTTTGAGTTCCCTCAAAAAGGGCACAGTAATTCTGTTCTGTTCTGTTACTGGGAGAAAGAAACAACCTAACAACCACAGAACACCTTAGATTTACTATTCCTACTATTCCTAAATTTTAAGTTATCACACCCAAAATGGTCATTGCACAACAGAATGAATGCCAATCGTCTTCTCTTACACTCACACTCTAGATAATAAATTCTAATTCAGTAGTTATTCGGCTGTGGACACTGCTGTGCTCAATCTAGACGGGTAATTACAGTCCGATGTTCAGGAACCACTGTCAGAAAATGAGCAGGGTGCCTCTGTTTACTCTGTCAGAACATTGCAAAACATTACATCTCAAGCTCACAGCTTCCATGAGGAGTAATTTATAATTTATTTGTTAAAATTGGATTTACTTTCTGATCTACCTTGTACTGCTGTGTTTGCGATTTATGTATATTGATCCATGTTTTTTTTTTGTGATATGTTACTAGGCAGGGAGCAATAGTAAAACATCAATACCTAGCACCAAACCTGTAGCTTTAAAACTTGAGAAAAACCTCTCATTTTCACTCAAGGAACAAGAGAAGAATTTAATTTACTTCCACATACACAACATTTGTGCTTTCTCTTGTAAAAGGGCAAAATGGAAATTGACTCATCTTGCTTTAGCTGTCTCAAGAGCTTCATTTGAGACAGATCATGTTCTGGAAAATGCCAGGGTTTTACATTCAGATGTAGTGCCAAATGTGGTGCTGTATTGAGTGTAATGTTAGGATTGGGTAGGTTTGGATAACGCCTACTCGGTTCATACAATTTGGTGGGTCACAGAATTTGGCACAACACTGGTATTTGTTTTTAAATGATTCACCATTAACAAGTGCTTTACATGGTGACAGTGTGTGTGCACATGAAGAGTTCAGATGCAAAAGCCTCTAAGTGCCATTTGAAATTTTGTTCTAGAATGATCATTTTTATCAAGCTTGTATATTTAAGTTCAGTAATTTCACTTAAATTGCAATGAGGATTATCTATTAATTGTCATTTAAGTGAAATTACTGAACTTGAATATATAAGCTTGATAAAAATGACCATTTTAGAAGAAAATTTCAAATGGCATTTAGAGGCTTTTGCATCTGAACTCTTCACATCTTGATACGTTTCGTTTTTTTTTTTTTTTTTTTTTCATGTGAAGTGAGCAGCGGCAAATTTGTAGAGATTGTCATACCTGACAAATATTCCATTGACATTTTTTTATTTAACCAAAATATTTAAAATACAGTTTTTTCAGACAGTAAATGTTTCATATCCACAAGTAAAGCTGATGTTGTTTCTGAACAAAATAGATGCAGAGATGATGTAACTGCACCGCTGGACCATTCTGCTAATCATGGAAGTGTTTCCCAAAGGAATCGTTAGCCAACTATGGTCGCAAGATACATTGAATTGTGTTGGTAACGACAGAGCTTGCGACCATTGTTGGCTTTGGAAAACACATACCAGGATAAATGGAGACATGAGTGACGGGAGTCACTCAGAAATCTATGTAATGGAAGAGGAAATGATGTTGTCGGTGGGAGAGAATATGACTGATCAACTGAATTACATTTGGTCCCAATGTAGCTATAGTGTATACGTGACGGAATAATCAACTAGGCTGTAGTTTGGGCAGTGCAGAACATTGTGAATAAAGCTCTTATTTAGTTGTGCTACCTTCGTTTAGTGACGTCATTGTTTGATCTGGGAAAACAGAAGTTGTATGGTCACAGCACTTTTTACAAATTAAAGTTAATTAAGTAACAAATTTACAAATTAAGCACTAATCAAGAGTGACTGAGGGAAGCAGGCTGCATCTCAATTAGCCTTTCGCCAAGCCCCGCCTTCCTTAGTTACTGTTGCTACGTCAGTCAAAAAAAATGGTCAAACACGGCCAGCTTGACAGATTGCCATGACAGCAAAGGGTATTCCCGTGCAAGTCAGTGACCGTTTTTGGTGCAATACCTATGCGATATCATCCAGATCGAGGCAAAAGGGGTTACTATAGAGCTGGTAAGTCCTGCCCCTTCCGCTAACCCCGCTGGACCTCTAGGTTGAAAAATCGTCAATGCAAGTGAATGAGAGAAAATGATTATTTTCTAATCCCGTTTGAATTTTGCAATGAATGTGAACATATGTTGTCTGTGAATTTTTTATATAATTTTTCTTGTAAAGAATGCTACAATTTAGCGGGTAGAATTTACATACGGTTAGACTTTGTGGACTACAACTCTTCGCTGCTTTCAACGCTTTTGATCCCGCTAAACATGCCTGTGTCTTTGGTGCACTTCACCGCCTTCTTTCACCGGCATCTCGATCGAATTACTTATATTATCGCACTGGGATTTGTGGAGGGAAAATGTGTTATGTGGCGACGTCACATATGCGACGTGTAGTCTTTCTCGTTATGTCTATTTCACAACTGCTAGCCAAAGAATCATACAATATACTGTCAAACTCGTTACATGAGAAATTATATAAAAAATTCACAGACAACATATGTTCACATTCATGGCACATAAATAATTATTTTCTCTCATTCACTTGCATTGAATTAACACAAAGTGCTTTTTAAGCTTAAATGGATATTTTGACAATTTTCAATCTGGTTTCCGATCGCATCACAGCACAGAGACAGCTCTCATAAAGATAATAAACGACATTCGCTTAAATACTGATACAGGCAAATTATCCGTGTTGGTACTACTCGACCTCGGTGCTGCATTTGACACTGTTGATCACAACATACTTCTTGACAGGCTGGAAAACTGGGTGGGGCTTTCTGGGATAGTCCTAAAATGGTTCAGGTCATACTTAGAAGGGAGAGGTTATTTTGTGAGTATGGGAGAACATAAGTCTAAGTAGACATCCATGACTTGCGGAGTCCCTCAGGGCTCGATTCTTGCGCCACTCCTATTCAACCTGTATATGCTCCCAATGAGCCAAATAATGAGAAAGAACCAAATCGCTTACCACAGCTATGCAGACGACACACAGCTCTACTTAGCCCTATCGCCTAACGACTACAGCCCCATTAACTCCCTGTGCCAATGCATTGATGAAGTAAACGGTTGGATGTGTCAAAACTTTCTGCAGTTAAACAAAGACAAAACTGAAGTTATTGCATTTGGAAACAAAGATGAAGTTCTCAAGGTGAATGCATACCTCGACACTAGGGGTCTAACAACTAAAAATCAAGTCAGGAATCTTGGTGTGTCTCTAGAGTCAGACCTTAGTTTCAATAGTCATGTCAAAACAATAACTAAATCAGCATACTATCATCTGAAAAATATTTCAAGAATTAGATGCTTTGTTTCCAGTCAAGACTTAGAGAAACTTGTGCATGCTTTCATCACCAGCAGGGTGGATTACTGTAATGGCCTCCTCACTGGCCTTCCTAAAAAGACCATAAGACAGTTGCAGCTCATACAGAACGCTGCTGCCAGGATTCTGAGCAGGACCAGAAAATATGAACACATCACACCAGTCCTCAGGTCTTTACACTGGCTGCCAGTTACATTTAGGATTGATTTTAAAGTATTATTACTGGTATATAAATCATTTAATGGGTTAGGACCTCAATATATTGCAGATATGCTCACTGAATATAAACCCAACAGATCACTCAGATCATTAGGATCACATCAGCTAGAAATACCAAGGGTTCACTCTAAGCATGGAGAGTCTGCTTTTAGCTATTATGCCAGCAGCCGCAGCTGGAACCAGCTTCCAGAAGAGATCAGGTGTGCTCCTACAGTAGTCACATTCAAATCCAGACTCAAAACACATCTGTTTAGCTGTGCATTTACTGAATGAGCACTGTGCCACTGTTCGTCCGACTGTTACTGCACTTCATTTTATTCTAAATGGTTTTAATTTACTGTATTTTATTTTTATCATAATTTTTATTTTTCATTATTTCTTATTTTTTATTCTAAACTGTTTTAATTATTCGGATTTCTTTTTTGGATTATTTTAATTTCTTCTATGTAAAGCACTTTGAATTGCCATTGTGTATGAAATGTGCTATATAAATAAACTTGCCTTACATTGCCTTGCCTTGCCTTGCCTTGCCTTGCCAAAGTGGTCAAGCGTCAAACTAGACGCGCCAGGCGCGAATTTGACGCGCTATTCGCGTCCGGTGATTAAGGACCTACCTGAGAGGTAAGACTTGAACCACTGGAGTGTGGTTCCTGTGATGCCCTTCGTCTTTAGGATTGACAGAACGATCTGGTGGTAACTGTGTCAAAGGCAGCAGACAGATCCAGCAGAGCGAGAACTGAGGATTTGGGAGCTGCTCTTGCCATCTCAGACTGATTGTTGTCCAGGAGGTTGTTCTGTGTAAGAAAGGAGGAGATCTGGTTGAAAACTCAAAAATAAGCTGAGTGATACAAATAGTGAAAAGTCCCACTGCTGTTGGGGTCCTATGGTTGGAGACCAGAACTACCTGTATAAAATGTATTAACTTTTTATAGTGGATATAAAAATTACATCAATTTGAATTACACAGAAAGAAAAAAAAAACAGTTTTAGCAGAAAGTTCTAAATCAAGTTAAGAAACTGTCTGAACTTTCTCCATCCATCTAGCTCTCCAACCAAGTTCTAAGTAAAGCTTTTGGTACACCATATATTACTTTCCATTCCGTTATGATTATAATTCACACTTCAACTTCACACTTGTACCACAGCTGGACGTACTTTATCCTGAGCTGATGATATCAAAACACTTTGAGAGCATCTATGCCTTGCACTTAACTAGAGACCTCTAAGCCTCGATTGTACCTTGTATAGCCGCTACAGTATATACCAGGAGGAGGAGGAGTGCATAAGAAGCCTCAGTTCCAGCAGCTTGAAAGAGTCGCTGTGTGACGCCTCACTTAACTAGTGCACTGGGGGGATTTTCCCCATGGTGGTTCATAGATGGCATGCAGGGAACTTTATTACACTGGCATGCAGAATGCAGCTTTGCATCTAGAGTTAACCACAGGATTTTTCACGCAGAGGCCACAAACACGATAAGCGTCATTTACGATGTGTCATGTCCCCATTCTTTCCTTTGCCATGGCCGATTTTGTCCCTATCACTTTATGAAATAGCTCACAGCAGGGATTTGTCTAATAGAAAAGAAGCATCTCCGGTTGTTGAGCAGTTTTCATTTCATTCATGATGAGTGGCAATAATGAGTGGCAGTTCAGAGACATTTTTGTTTTTTATTTCTAATATTTCGTTGTTATGAGTCACGGAAAATAATCTATCCAACACACAGCTCTCTAAGCAGTCCAAAGCAGTCTGTCTTTTTTTTCCCCCCCCAAACATTGAGATTTTAATTGGGATTTTAATACATATGCCTACTTCCCCGCAGTATTATATACAAGTTTGTGAAAACAGTATGTTAAATGAGCAGTATGTCTGAATTCATATTATTCATAAGACAGTAGGCAAAAAAGTACCCAGATGACCTACTACTTCATGAGATTTCAAAGTCTGCACGTTATGGACACTTTACCATGAAAGGAGGCCATGGGAGAGGAATTGTGAATGGCAGTAAAGTAAAAAAAAAAAATAATTACACCACAGATTTCATTCATACTATGTGGAAAATACTTTTTTAATGGTAGCAAAATCCCCATCAAATGTAGTAGCTATTTAAACAGAATGTGATTTCGGAAGTAGCTTCCATCTCTAAATTTTTACTAAATCTCGTTGTTGGCAACGGTGATGGACAAAATATGTGTTCGCTCACAAAGAATTCAAAAGGTTTGTGTGCTGACACAAAGTTTCTCAATGGACCCTCGTGAAAAATAAATATACCAATTGATTTGAAATAGGCTTACATTTATTTTATGCTAAGTATGCACTACATTTACATATTTATGTACTTAATATAAATACCCTGAATTTATACTTTTGGTATACTAAATTCATATACTTAAATTAACACACCTAATTTTGTACTAAATGCACTTTAGTTATCTGTAAATAGTGCTGCGGTCCAACTAAAGATATACTTTAGTGCATTTTATTGTGCTAAAGTGGAAGTATAGCTACACTTTAAATATAATATAATATATACACTTTAAATATATTGCATTTAAAGACTGAAATTTTAGAGTATCCTTACTAATAGTGATATTACAACACATTTTAGGCTCAATATTAAGAAATGTGCATCGTGCAATAAAGAAGTTCTCCAAATAAAGGTTATTTTGATATTTATATCAGTAAGTCTCAAGCGATATATCAGTAAATATGTTAATGGGTTTTGTATACTTAGTATGAAATAAGTGTATTTTAAATACATTTTGGTAAAGGTTTTGATTTTCATAGGGGACTGCAAAATATTTCTGAGAGAACGCAGAAGTATTGACTTATTCTTTTTCCCTCGCATCTCATATTTTTTTCTCCACAACCATGTCCCTTTAGGGCCTCCATAGAAGCTGGATTTAAGAGAATCAGTTGAGTTTCTTCTGAAAATAATCTTTCATAAGAGGCCTTTTGTGATTTCTTGCAGCTCCACAACTTTGCTGTCAAATTGTATAACTAGAAGTTTTGGGCCTTCAACCTATTGTATAATTCTATAAAACTTTAAAGAAGAGTTCATGAGCAATTCACTGCCATTTGGAACTTGAAATAAAAGAGCTCTAAACTTTACCCTGAATTTATATTTGTTCATTTACAATTGAAGAGTTCAGATGCTAAAGCCTCTAAATGCCATTTGAAATTTTCTTCTTTAATGATGATTTTTATCAAACTTGTATATTTAAGTTCAGTGATTTCACTTAAATGGGAATGAAGATTACCTATGAATTGTTATTTAAGTGAAATTACTGAACTTAAATATACAAGTTTGATAAAAATCATCATTAAAGAAGAAAATTTCAAATGGCATTTAGAGGCTTTTGCATCTGAACTCTTCAATTACTTTTTTTTTAAACTACTGACCCGTCATATTTCTCAGCACCCTAAAACAATTCATATCACATTGCTAATCACATCTGCAATGTGATCTTTAAATTATATATTTCAGACACAATTGGCTAATAAATGTCTTTGCTATTCACAAATCATTCTACATGGTTTCCCACAGCTGATCTGTTGTCATTTTATTTCTTTTCCAACCCCCAGTGCCAGGAAGCTGAAAATTATATATATAATTTTTTTTAGAAGACTACCAGGCCAATCTTTCGAAAGCATGAAAATCGATGCCCTCCTTGTCCCCCCTCTGCATGAATTATTCACCGTCTCACACTTTGCTTGGCGAGTGCAGAGGACTGATCTAATATGCCTTGACCCACTAATGTTAGAGCAGCGAAAGTTCAAGGCTTTGCCAGTATGGCATTAAATATGTGTTTAGGAGAAATTGAGGCCCAAAGTAGTGCATTAATAGGTAAGAAAACATAGATTTTCGTGTTTTCACAATTTTGGACAGAACATTCTGATTTTGATACATCTGTCTCAAATAAATATGACCCACAACTAAATACAACTCCCCAATTAATATCATAAAATGCAAATAAAAACAAAATACAAGACTTGCAAATCTCACAACCCCTTGTGTAATATAGAACATGGAAAACATATAAAATGTTTAAACTGAGGAAATGTACCATTTTAAGAAAACAAATGAAGGGACCTTTGAATTGGAAATGGGACACAGAAGGCTGGAAAAGTAACATTTAGCAACTAATAACATGATTGGGTATACAAATACCCAATAGTTTTTGCATTGAAGTGTGGACTGTGAATATGGAGGTATTTGAAAGCGATGGGCCCTATTTTAATGGTGCATGCACTTCGGGAGTGTCCGAATCCACTTTTGCTAGTTTAATGATGGTAAAAATGGTCCGTGCACCTGGTGCATGTTCTATAAGAGTTGTCCCTATTATTTTAATGAGTAATGTACGTGTTTTGGGCATAATATGCAATAAACCAGAGTCAGAGTCTCATCTCCCCTTTAAAAGCCAGTTGCACTCACGCCATGGCGGATCGCTATTTACATGTGGAAAGTCTGAAACGATTCTCCAGAGAGAACACGGATCTTCTCGTGTGGAAGGTTAAAGCACGGGCAGACCATCTAAGCGACAAGCCGGATTCCACCATATCTTCATGTACACAGTATTAATCTTTTACATTGTAATCTTTTTATTTTTAATATTTGACATGTTTGTGTGCTGGTGTATGTAATAAGCAGAGTGTATATACAGTATAGGCTCATTGCTAACATACTCTTTAAAGAGTAACTTTTTTTAGTTAAAGATCTGTAAGAATGGATCTTTATTGATACCAGTCATTGATTCGAGTAACTTTTTTGACATTTGTTTATAAAGTGTTTTATTTATACAATATATGGTGTAAAAACGTCTAAGTGCTGCCCTCTTCAGGTTGAACGGTGGCTACTGCAGTTGAATTTTCCTATTGGATGTTCCGCACTTCGTGACGTACGCAGGTTTCGGCTCACCACGCTCTTGGTACGAGCGGCAGTATAAAAAACAGCTTTATTCCTCAAAACCACTGTAGCGAGTCAGGAGTTGGAATTGCGAGCATCTATTTCGTCCCCTCTATCTCCGCTGCGGTCTGCCAACTTTTCAGCATTTTTCAAATATTGCCAGTGGGTGGAGTCAGGCTCTGAACAGGGGTTTAGTTACCCTTTAACTAACAATTAAAATACTAAAATAAATTGATTTCAGTTGCCTCAAAATAGCAACGCCCCAACAATGAACCTGAACACACCTTGTTTTCAGACCAGCATCCTATGGGCGAACAGATGGGCGCAAATGCATTTGCTATTTAAACAACTTGGTACAGGACATGGAAATGATAACTGCGTCGGGCTGAAATTAGTAAAAAACACTTGGTCGCGCCTGGCATCGCATTCCGCATGGTTTATAGGGCGCTATATGATGCATGTTTAGTCATCTGACGCACATTGTAAGTTTGTAAGTAAGTTTGAACCACTTGAGTGCTGCCTTAGTGCAGAGTTTGAATGTGTAGCGTGTGGGTGACGTAGATGTCACCCATTGGTTATGTCAAATGAGGAAGTGCGTATTTAAATGAGTTGCGCCTGTTTGGTAATGTGATCGGTTATAACACCCGGCCTATTCTGTCGTCATTTTGTCTCAACGTACTGCAGGAAAAAGGTATGTGTAAGTGTTTGCGTTCGATCTGTTTTCTTATAATATGTCTATTAATATCATGTATTCATTGCATTCATCGCACGCTGCAATGATACACACTATAAGCGCACGTACACCAACATTGAGCCCATGAAGACTTCCCTGCTGGTTGCATTGGCCTCTGTCAAGAGGGTAGGAGACCTGCACACATTTTCGGTCGACGAATCATGCCTAGAGTTCAGGCCAGGTGACAACCATGTGGTATTAAGACCCCGGCCTGGCTATGTGCCCAAGGTTCCTACCACTCCCTTCAAAGACCAGGTAGTGAACCTGCAAGCGCTGCCCTTGGAGGAGGCAGACCCAGCCCTGGCTTTGCTCTGTCCCGTTCGCGCTCTGTGTATATACGTGGACGTAACTCAAAGCATCAGGACCTCAGATCAACTCTTCGTCTGTTATGTAGGCCAGCAGAAGGGAAAGGCTGTCTCCAAGCAGAGGATGGCCCACTGGATAGTGGATGCCATCGCCTTGGCTTAACAAGCTCAAGGCGTGTTCTGCCCGCTCAGGTTGCATGCACACTCAACAAGAGGCGTTGCATCCTCCTGGGTGCAGGCACATGTTTTTTTGCTAACAGATATCTGTAGAGCTGCGGGCTGGGCGACACCTAACATGTTCACTAGATATTATAGCCTACATGTAGAGCCGGTCTCCTCCCGTGTTCTCGCCCTAGACGGGTAGAAGCACCGAGAGGCCCGGCTCTGTCGGCTTGCTGCACCCTACTGTGCAATCCTATTGCTCCAGAGTTAAAAACCTGTCAAGTCCTCCAAATCCTTGAGATCCGGATCTGGGCTGGGTTCCATATGTGTGACCCTATGTGGATCCCTTATGTGTATTTTTCCACGGCTGCTCCTAACGGAAGCCCATTTCTTTCCCTTGGGTTAAGTCACCCATTATTCACATGCAGTATAACCTTCGGGTTAGTCCATGTATTTTCCACATACTCTTTTGAAGAAGTGGCACGCTTTCCCAGTGTTTTCCAATATCTCACTGTATAGGTTATCATGGAACAACAGTGTTAGTGTAACAACTCACTCTGTGTAAGCCTCTACACTGTAAATGATTTCTGTTGTTTTCACAGGATTATACTGTTTTTCTCAACAGTTTCTTACTGTATAATCTATGTACAGTAAGTTACAGTAGATTTAGTTGTTTTCACAGTATTAAATTGTTTTTTCAACAGTTATGTACTGTGCACACAGTTGACAGTATGTTACTGTAGAATTTCAATGCATTCTGGGAAATTATCAGTTACTGTTAATCTAAATACAGCAGTGCAAATTGACTGCGAAAAACACCACACACAGTTCCACGAGTAAAATTGCTAGCCTACTAATGTTATTCTTACATTTAAAATAAAAATGTAGCACTGGTTGACCATTAACAGTCATAATTTATGATTTATGTCAGTGGGGTGTGCATGAGAGCATATTTGACTTTGGAAGAGTTTCTCTGTCGTGTCAGTGGTGCTGCTGTCTTTTCTGCCGACCTGGAACTTCTTCATCTGGTAAGTAATAATTCTTATAATGTGTATACGGATTCTAGCTAGTAACTTTAAAGTTATTTAGAATAGCTGACCACGATTTCTATATTCAATTTAATCTATTCTAGACATTTTAATATAATATCATGTATATGATAGGCTACTCTTCAATGTAGCCATTTGGGATGTTACTGTAAATTCAAATACATTAGTACGAAATGACCGCGAAAAATAACCACAACAAGCTGCCATTTTATGAAGAGGTTAGAACTCTTCAGTTCCCTTCCCTCTGTAAGAACACGCAGGCCGTGCATCGCGTCGCTGTCGGCAACGTTTTCGCCATACATATCTGGTTAGTAATTCATATTTTTATTCAAACCATATGAGTTACTTACGTTAACAGATTAACGTTAGAAAGAACTGGCCGCGGAATGTTCTATAACGTCTGTATAGGTAAGACGCGGATTTCTTTCATGTTGATAGCCTAACTTACTTGATTAAATGTGATTTTATTGACATATATTTCATATGTAACCTCTTATAAGGTCAAAATGGTCTAATCATTTTGTTATTTACCACGTTAAGTCGGTGGAAGCGCCTGCACGTTCACTATTTTATAACTTATAGGGGTTAGGAATTGAAAATCGATAAATGTGTCCTGAAATCAGATATCCAAGGTTAGGATTCGGATTTATTGTTATAAAGAAGTGTCGATTCCTCTTATTGATCTTTTTACGCTTATTTTCGTGTAAATCCTATAACGTTACATCAGTGATAACTGATGGACCGGACCGCGGAAAGCGCCCAAGGTGTATTTTTGTCCAAAATACAAAGCTATGTGTGACATTTACAGTATTGTCGGCTATAATATCATTGTTTTTTTTTTTTTTTTACTATGTGTAAACTGACATGTACTCATTTGAAGGGAACGATGCCTTGTCAAGCTTTTTTTAAGTCATGCAACTTACCCAGACAGCAAACTGACATTGAATCAACGTGGAAACGACGTCTCTCATGACATTGAAACAACGTTGATTTGCTCATCGAATTAACGTTGAACCAACGTC
Organism: Pimephales promelas; assembly: GCF_016745375.1. Next base: position 1,062,677 of record NW_024121877.1, on the reverse strand, counting down.
AGACGCGGCATTCTTCAAAGCTAAATGAAATCGAAAATTGGTTTGCTTTCATAACGTTGAAACAACGCGTTGATTTTAAGTTGATTTTCCGTTAGTTTTGAAAGAATGACGCGTCTGACGTTGGTTCAACGTTAATTCGATGAGCAAAACAATGTCAGATCAACGTTGTTTCGATGTCATGTTTCCACGTTGATTCAATGTCAGTTTGCTATCTGGGTAGTATCACACAAGCAAGATTTAGCCTACGTTTTCACGTGATCGTAAATGAATTGATTTTAAACAACAGTCCAACAAACAAGATTTTAGTATTGAATTACACTTTAGACATCATTTTGTCTGTTTTTGCTGTTTAGCCAAAACAACAACAAAAACGTACTGTATTTTGACTGTCTTGTCTGTTCTCCTTTTCCACAGGTGTGAGCTGTGCATGTTAAAGGGGTCATGAACTGGCTTTTTAAATTTTATTATATTGTTGTCTGAGGCCAACTTATAACGTTCGCTTGGTTTTTGCATTCAAAAACATCAAAATGAACAAGTAATAGGCTATTTTGTACCCTGGTTGTGAGCCTACCTTAAAAACAGTCGGTTTTTATGGGCGTGTCGCACTGAAGACTTGGAAGTAAACACCCACTGCTGCGAGTGGAGAACAGTTTTGCATATTATAACTCACCCGTCGGTCACTCAATCCTCACTCATCTGGATTGGTGGTTTACTCGTCAAAGCTAGTTTATATGTGTCTCCCAGCCCTGCAAATCTGGTCCCTTAGATAGAAAGCAGCCAAAAACCCTTTAAAATCAGCAACTGACCAGTTAGACAGTCTATCTCAAACCAATAGACAATCTTAGACTAGTTTAAGCTGTTTTACCCCAGCAGGGAGTGGGTGGATGAGTTGTTATGAACTTCTAATTATAAGTTGTTATAATCTTTCTAATAGATTGATCAGATAGCACCCCTTTAATCTTTTCTATCTTACCTGTTCATGATATTTTTTTTTGCATGTATTTATGCATAATTCTTCATGATTGTCATGCATGATTTTTATTGTATTATATTACATTTTTATTATTAATGTATTTAATTGTATTTAAATAATTATATTTAAATGTATATTATGTAAATGTACTAATGTGTTTGAAAATACACAATAAACCTTGTGCAGTTAAAGCTTCAATTGTTCTTTTTTCTATTTCCCATTAACAGTTAAAATAATATTTCTACTGATTTTCTACAGGTTACACAGTAGCACTATAAAATAAATACAATAACATTTCATACTATACAGTATTATTAAAAATTTAACAGTGTAATACTGTACTTTAATATGGTAAGAAATTACAGTAAAATAATGTTATTAAATTAGCAGTATGCTTGACAGTACTGTAGTTAGTGTTACGGTAATTTTACTGTTAAATGAAATACAGCAAGTACTGGATAATTGTTGCCAGTAAGTTACTGTTAATTTGACAAGACATTTTTTACAGTGTACCTATCATCCTTCCAGGCAAGAAGGTGTAGAGGCTTGCATGGGGCACTGGATGGGGCTTTGGTAGGGATTCCTATTATGCTTGGCTCCTCAGCAAAAAAAACTAGTGTGCAATTGCAACATCTGCTCATTAAATACCCACACTGCAAGGCTGCACAGCTGATGCAAATCAGCTGATTGCACACCAATGTGCATTGGCTTGTTTTAGTTTGAATCAAAGTAGATTAGCCCCTCTAGCGAGATTTCTATTGGTCAGTCATGACCTACGTCTCCGTTCCCTCCCTCAGGGAATGAGGCTTACCATATGTAACCGAGACGTTTCTCTCACACACTCCATATAGCAAATGCACATTTTCATCACATAGCATATAACCAATACTTTAAAATGGCTGTATGCCATGAGCGTGTTTGTGAAAGTTGATGGGTGTTTTTTGGGGAGTATGAGCTTAAAGAATATGTGTGATTTTCTCATCTCTATTCATAATTTCCCTTTTTAAGCAATTTGCATCAACTGGTGTGTGGCCAGAGACCTGAAACTTTCAACCTGCAATGCAGCTTTGTACTCTTTAAAAACAGACTATGCATTGTTGGATAGTTTTTTTAGATATAGTTTGCCATATTTGCCATACATGTAGAGTTTTTTCCATAAAATCTAGATATTTTTTTTCATAGTGCAAGGTACCTTGCAGTATAGTATAGAAACATCATGCAATTGCAGCTCCTACGTGGGCGACCATGTAATATTTTATTTATCCAAAAATATTTAGAGATTTATCAACTCTCTGATGATATCTGGAACTCAAGAACTTGCTCACATCAATCACTGGCCCCAAGATATAGAGCTGAAGAGGTCCATGAAATTAAACACTCTGCATTTTCTCTTTCATTATATATTTCATCCGTACAACCAGCAAAAGACCAACAATAAGTACATTGTCACCGTTGTGGTGCAGGCTGAGGAACAGGAGGAGTCCAGATTCACACGAAGATAATATATTTAATTACAAATACAGACCAGAAGACAGGTAAACTGGTGCAATACAAGGTTACATTCAACATCGACCGACAAAGACAGGGAGAACTAAATACAAGGAGGAATCAAACATAACGAGGTGCAAACAGGTGATACAGATGAAACAGGACGCTGAACGGGAGGCTGATGAGGGAGTGAGTTCAGGTGTGCAGACGAGAGGATCATGGGAAGTGTAGTGAAGGAGACGCAGACAGGATGGTGCAGACGCAGACTGTGACATACATATTATGAACCCCTACTTTCAATGAGTATCACTTTGGCTATGCATTTCAATTCATTTTTTGGTTCCTTCTTTGTTTATAATGGGGTGAATGAAAGCACAAATGCTCAAAGCGGCCCATACTTATGCTGGTCTATCAGAAATTGTCCATGTAAAACCAGCACATCCAACCATAAAAAAAAAATATTCATGCATCTTATCAAAAATGCATTTCTACATAAACCGCTTATTGCTAATTGCAACCAAAGTGATAGAATGAGTCACTGATTTGTTATTTCAGTGGTCTAATTAAAGAGGCATAAAAGGTGTGGGTCACTTCGTGGGGGCAGCCATGTTGAGATCACATGACCTCCCGAATACTCACTTTTTCTTGGTATCCCATTTATTATCTGACACTTTGTCTTATAAAGTATAATTTAATGTTAATGATCTGCTAATAATGCATTTATGCATTTATTACAACAGCTGCCCATCCATTTTCTTTTTCAGCAGCCTTGATATTTCCCATTCTTTTCCCTATTGGGATTTTTATTTTTTTATTGTTAAAGCATTAGAAGTTAAAAATCAGGCCAACCAGCTATGAGATGAATCACTGCAAAAAGTATGATTATAGAATCATGGGTAGTGTAGTTTTTCATGAGGAATTCTGCAAATTAAACAAATTATTTAAAAAAAGATGAAATAATGTGCTGACAGCTTCAACCGAAGTATAGCATACAATAACTACCTCGTAGCTCACAGTAAGTCGGTCTTCAAAAGTTATTGCTACAAAATCAATTCCCTTATGGAGAAAATGAATGGCATTTTTACTGCAATCTATAGCACTATTGCAAAGACTATTGCTTTTTGCAGGATAGAAAAATAGATAAATTAAAACGGGATGTTTATAATTTGTTTGTCTAAGTAAAAAAAAGATCCATATCATGACCTTTACTCATGACTTCAATTGAAAGTGTCTTTAAAAAAAGACCTTTGTGATCTTTTCAGTGTTATTTTAGTAGCATTGATATACTATTACAATATTTATTTATAATTTCTTCATAAGTATATATATATATATATATATATGTGTGTGTGTGTGTGTGTGTGTGTATCTTTGTACGTAAAACACTGCACTCAAAAGTGCTGTTGCATTGAATTCGCTTTGTGTTATGGAGATAAACTATAAATAAAGAATACAGCAAGGCATTGTGTGAATCTTCCACTCCTCTAATCACTCTAACCCAAATACTTGTTTTAGGACATATATAGGACCAAATTTGGGCCATTTTATTGCCTGTAGCGCAAGCCTTTCTTGCTTTATTCTGTCAAAAGCAGAACGTCCAGGACTTTCGCTCTTGAGTGTCCTTTAGAAGATAAGCACATTAAAACGCTCAAAAGAAAAGCATAGGGTTATCAGTCTCAAAGACAAATGGTTCATTTAAGCCCAAGTGGATGTTGATGAATTAAGCAAGGTCACAAGGAACAGGGCTGTTCAGACAAGCTTCCTTCAAAATTTAATTAGCAAAAATCTGACATTCCCTTTCAAGGGAACTCGCGTTGCGTCGAGATGGTGCTGTGGGAATGCTCTGCGTGATTGCTTTGTGTAGCACTTGTGAAATCATCCCAATGGCGTATAGCCGGGTGACGTCATGGCAGGAAGCTATAAAACGCACCCAGACCAAACATTGTCTTCAACAAGCACTCTGTGGTAAAACTTTCTCTGTCTATTTATTGTTGTTTTAATTTTTGAGAAAATCAAATATGTAATTATCTGATCTTTGAGGAGTTAGATGTCTGTGTTTATAATAGTATTCAGCCTTTCATCCAGACCATGTTTACTTGTCTGGTTGATATTTGGCTCCATTCGGTGCCCTCCTGGGCCGTTTTGCCAACCCCATCATCTTGTGTGCTTTGGTACGCAATGGTCTCCGGCGAGTTCTAGTCTCAGGCGAGCCATTATCTCATTGTCCACCTGGAAATGTAGTGGCGCTGGGATTCTCGCCCCCCCTCTCAGAGCAATCAGCTGTTCCCTGATGGGGCGCCGCTTCATGGCACCAAATTGGTCGCTTGAGTAATACCAGAGACCAGTCTCGAGAGGCTGGCTCTCTTGATTTCCAGGGGGAAGTGGTTAACGTATAGGTGGCTGCACTGGGATGTTCGCCTATACGCCATTATAGGCGAACGTGCCGGCACTGGGATGTTCGTCTACACACCATTGGACTGATTTCACAAGTGGTTCATGACGCAATCATACAGAGCGTTTCCACAGCGTCACCTCGACGCAACGTCTCGTTCCCTCTTCAGGAAACCGAGGTTAGAGACGCAACCGAGGCGTTCTTTTAGGCTCTGGGTTCATTCTATTCAATTAATGTTTTCCTTTGTCTGCATTGAACTAGGGGATTAATTTGTATTAGGCTCATGCTGAATACCCACTGTTTACCTCTGAGCTCTAGCATACCTTAATCAATTTCCTGTGAAAAGAAGAGAAAAGACAATGGGTGGTTTTCTAAAAAAAAAAAAAAAAAAAGGCACATAATGGCAGTGCACCACTAATGATAATGCAGGACTATCCTCAGGCTCAAGATAAAGGCAAAGATTGTTGAAAAAGACGTCCAATTAAGTGTATTAAAAATGTATTGAAATATGTATTTAGTACAATACAAATATAATGTAATCAGTCCCTCCAGAAAAACGCGATTATGCGATCGCTGAATTCAATGCAAAATCAGCCAAAGTCCGCATATTTATGCGGGGGCCGCATTTTTTCGAATAAGCCGCACTTTCGCCGCATAAAATGCCGATTTCCATGCAAAATATGCGGGGCTTGCATGACTTCATAATCCTCGCATTTTCGTTGCAAAAAAAGTCACATACTGTATATCTTCGCAGAAAGTTGAAAAATGTTGCGTTTGCTTCATACAAGAGCAGCCATTTCCTCCTGTTTCCATGGGAACGTTATGAAGTGACGCAATTACGCGACGGGATAGCTCACAGCTGAAGTTATTGCAGAGGCCAGAAAGACTCACGGAGGCGATTGACATCTCACAAATCGAACTCGTATAACTGTCTGTCACACGTTCTACCATCACATTGTTACTAAATAAACAAAATAAGATAAAAGAATAAGCATCAAACAGAAATTACCCGCACACATGGGGTGTTTGAGGCGCACACACTGCAGACAGTTCAGCGCGCAGCTCTTAAAGGGGCCACACCTTATTTACACTCGTTACAGTCTGAAATAAAACATTGCTGATTTTGTAATTGTGAAAGAGAGTCTATTGTGCACTTATTGTTTGAATGTCCCTATTTTTCAATCTTTTGGAATGAGATGTCTCAATTTCTAGGTTTTAAAATGAATTGCAACCTTGTCTTAAATTTGTCATCTTCATACAAATGATTTTGACTTTCCTATAAGAAAAATATCGATTTTTTCTATTATTAGGAAAATTTCATATTCATCAAACTAAGTGGAGTAACTCAAAACCCAACTTTGCTCATTTCAAAACAGCCTTTAAAATGTATTTTGAGTTTTTAAAATTAAAAAAAAAATCGAAAAGCCCAAAAGATCTGTATCTCTGCTAAAGGAATTTAATATGTCTGTGAAGCCCTCTATCTTTTTTTTTCCTTTTTTTTTTTTTTTTCAAATTATTGTTTCATGTTTTAGGCTACTTCTCAGATGTTATACTTATCAGAAAATGTGTAAAAGAAATGTCAAGAACTTGATATCAAACTCTGTGATTTTGAAAATTTAATAAAAATAAAACAAGATGAGAAATTAAATATTCCCAGCACTTTCTATGATGTAGTATGCTTGCTACATCATAGAAAGTAATAAGAAATGACTCTTTACATTAAGGTAGTAGCCTAGTGAGAACAGGGTGTTGGGGGAATCACTTTTTTTCTCTTTTTCATCAAACCGCAGTTTTTGCAAGTTCCCGCAATTTTTGCAAGTTCTCGCAATGTCATCGCATAAAATTGCATAAATATCCCGCATATTCCATCGCATTTTTAAAGAAAACGGGCCGCGTAATCAAGGATTTTTGCCCGCAACAATCACAAAAAAACTCCGCGTTTTTCTGGAAGGACTGTGTAATGCATTTTTAATACACTTACTTGGACGTCTTTTTCACCTGTGTTGAACTAAAACAGATTATTTTTCGAAAGCATGAGCTACTGTCAAGTTATCTCAGAATAATACACAGTGAATTCACATGTCTCTGCTTAGATCAAGGGGTGTCAAAGGAACGACTCACCTTTAAAGTTTGTTCATGTTGCTCAGGAAACAATGACATGGACAGATATGAAAACAAATATTTCATGTAAAAAGTGAATTTCACATATGTTTCTATGTAATAAGCTGACATTTCATCCTTAAATTAATTTTGACACCCTTAGTGTAGCTTTTAGATGACAATATAAACAGCTTCAAGTGGCTTCATCAAAACTCATTCTGCCTTCAGCAGTTAACCTTCATTTGGGTTAAGGATTAGAATAGAAGGTATTCTCTGATAGAAGGTTTTGTTCTGTTCTTGCATTAAACCGAGCTGATCTACTGATTGGAAAGCTCCAAAATGGTGAAATTGTTGTTAAACATAAGTATCGGCTGTTTACATTTTGCCCCGTCAGGGGAGTGCAACCACTGTTCCTTTAAACCTCACGGGATGACTTTCGCACCGGCATGTCAAAAATAGCTTTTTTCTGATCAGTGCGAAAGAGACTCAAATAACTCTGATGATTTTTGTCATACAGATAAGTGTTATACATCATTATAAACTGTTAAGTGTCTCATTATTTGTATACACTCACAATAAAAAACGAACTGTTGTGCTTTTCACAAAATAAAGAAAACAAACATGGTGCACGTTCTCAAATGCATCAGAGGAATTACTATAACTCAGCGAATTCTTGCCACACAGACATGAGGCATATGTCTTCTGTGTAGTCAACTATTAAATTAAGTAATTCATATAAAAAACAAATCCGTGATCCGTATGAAACCGTCTTCGGCTGGATTTCCCGAAACCTTGACACTACTGTACATCATTCTTAAGTTCTACCTTAGGCTGTACCTTTTTGTTAATGTGTCTTTACCAAACTGCTCTTAGTTAAAGGATTAGTTCACTTTTGAAAAAACTTTTGCTGATAATTCACTCACCCCCATGTCATCCAAGATGTCCATGTCTTTCTTTCCTCAGTCGAAAGAAATTAAGGTTTTTGATGAAAACATTCCAGGATTTTTCTCCATATAATGGACTTACATGGGAACCAGACGGTCCAAGGTCGAAAAGTGGGCCGCGAGTTTGAGACCTCTGTTCTAACAACTCTAGGAACGTTGCTATATTTTTGGATCCTGTTCCTTGTTTGTGAAGGGCGATGATGTCTTCTCTTAACTTTTTGGACCATTCTTTTGACTTAGCCATATGTCTAACATGCAGTCAAACATGACACTAAACAACCCCCCTAGCCAGTTCAGATATTTCATGTGTTCTAGCTCAAGCACAACTGGTGCAACTAATGAAGCCCTTGATTAGTTGCATCAGGTGTGCTTGAGACAACACCTGTTTTGCAGATGTGTGCTGTTGTTAGGGATTCTATTGTGAGGGATTCTATTCTATTAACAATATTAAATCAAGTCACATGCAAGAACCAATAAGGTTTGATGTTATTGACAAATTACCATACTTAAATTGGGCTTTGTATTGTATGCAAGTTAATAAATGATTTGATATATTGATAATGAATAAAATAACTTAGACTTAAGTTAGGGTGTTTATGTTAACAGGTAAAAATGTGGCTAAAACGTCAAAAGTAATATATATATATATATATATATATATATATATATATATATATATATATATATATATAGTCAAACTCATTCAGGAATATACGGCATATTATATTATATATCATCAACCAATACAGTATATATATATATATATATATATATATATATAATATCATTCCTGAATGAGTTGACTTATATTCCTGAATGAGTTTGACAATATTTACTTACACCCAAGAAAGCCATTTTAAAACCTCACAGCTCATCTCATTATGTTACCAGCAACATATTTTCCTGTCAGAACCACCATAAATAAAGCCAGTTGACATGTGTCGTGATTTGGCTCTTGCGTCAATTCTCTCCCACACCTGATAAATCCTAATGGGATTGGGACAGATGTACAGGAACAGGAGATGAGATTTCCTGGCCCAATTCTTCCCTCATGATTGCTGTTACATTACTGTGCTAACCACTTATTAATGCTGAAAGTTTGAAGCAAATATTTTCTCAGCACCCATTCACAGAAACATATCTTGCACCCAGCACAATCGACTTTGTACACCGACGCATGTATCATTCCTATTTTTGTGGACTTTTCCCTCCACAGACGCACACCCCAGATAGCAAACTGACATTGAATCAACGTGGAAATATGACATCGAAACAACGTTGATCTGACATTGTTTTGCTCATCGAATTAACGTTGAACCAACGTCAGACGCGTCATTCTTTCAAAAATAACGGAAAATCAACTTGAAATCAACGCGTTGTTTCAACGTTATGAAAGCAAACCAATTTTCGATTTTCATTTAGCTTTGAAGAATGCCGCGTCTGACGTTGGTTCAACGTTAATTCGATGAGCAAAATCAACGTTGTTTCAATGTCATGAGAGACGTCGTTTCCACGTTGATTCAATGTCAGTTTGCTGTCTGGGACTGGTAAATTAGGGAATTAACTTGCGCTCATGGGGCCGTTGAACGAAAAGAGACGTGTTCTGTCGCAAACGTTCCCTGGTGCAATTTCATTTAGCAATTTCAGAAAACAGTTCTGTGTTATTCAGATGCTATTTTAAGGGCGCATTCTTGGCCATAATGTGTCACCGGGTGAGACAAATAGGAACTTTAAAACCAGGATTTGTTGCACGGGGGAGCGACTTCCGGTGTAACATCGGGCCAGTTCCGGTGGCATGTCATGGCCGCCCGTGTTGACGAGCGCCAGCTGTGGACAATTAATCGGGCCGTTATCACAACAGGTAATATACCTGTTGTTTTGGTCCTCGGTTTTTGGGTCTCACGTTGGGTCCCCCATGGCGTCTCCCGTGGCGTCCAACGTGGCGTCCCTGTCAGCAGAAAGCAGCAACTGCAGTGAATACAAGTTTGGGAATGTCTATTCATTGAAGAGGGGTGAGTGCCTGACACATGGAACAGAGAGAACAGAGTGATTAAGGGCAGCTCTGAAGATCCATGCTGCTGCCAAGGAGAGAAGTTAAGTACACTTTTCATCAATGTACCAAAGAGTGATGTTAATAAGATTTACCAAGAACATTCTGAATACTGGCTTGCACTGGCTGGCAGTCTGTATTTCTCTTGCTGTGAGTCTCAGAGACCAAGGAAAGAACTGTGCTTTCTAGGATCGCTCTTGAAGCCTGAAACCCCCATGTGGAAAGCCATCTGTGGATTGTCTGACCCTGCGAAGGACGGAGTGAGGGCCTGTTGTTCACTGGAGGTGATGTGACTTTGCAGTGTCTGAAAGTGTGAAGTGAGCAAGTGTAAAGAGTTATAGTGTTGACGCATGCACGACCGTGGGAGACTAAATCATTACCATCACTCTAAATCTTTGTTCGGGGAAGCAACCAGTGGGGTGCCAAATTTAATCTGATCTGTCGATTGTAAAGCTGTGTCCAGGTTCCTAACCACCTGATTCTACGTTGGAGAAAGGAGAAGCTGAGAGTTGTTGCTGACGCTCTGATGTTCAGAGCTGGAGGAACCATTGAGCCGGTGAGCGAATGAGAAGCTATGAGCTGTTACTGACCCTCTGTTGTTCAGAGCTGGAGGAACCATTGAGCCGAGAGTCTGCTGACTGCTGCCGTTCTACGAGCGGAGAGACCCTGTGAACCAGCTGCCCTCTTCAGGTTGAACGGTGGCTACTGCAGTTGAATTTTCCTATTGGATTTTAGCGGTTCTTCGTGATGTACGCAGCTTTCAGCTCACCACGCGAGCTACGCCCTTGGCGATATAAAAACCATCTTGTGTCGTCAAAACCACTGTAGGGAGTCAGGAATTGGAATTGTGAGTATTGAAAACGATCAGGATAGAGTGTTTTAGCATCTATTTCGTCCCCTCTATCTCCACTGGGGTCTGCCCACTTTTTCAGCATTTTCAAATATTGCCAGTGGGTGGAGTCAGGCTCTGACCAGGGGTTTAGTTACCCTTTAACTGAGAGACCCTTTGAATCGTTGTCCTGAGAAGAGGAAGAGCTGGTCAGTAACCATTGAATTTAATACTCACCATTGTGTTCCATGTGCATAGAGAGTCTGCTGACTGCTGCTGTTCTATGAGCTGGGAGATCCTGAGAACCATTGCTCTGAAGGAGTCTCCTGACTGTTTGATCCGATCTGTTGCTGTCGAGGAACCGAGGAAGCTTGCTGAAGAGTCGGTCCAGTAAGAGAAAGGAGTGCACGGCTGTGCTAGAGTTACGAGCCCAGAAATCCATCCTACGTTACTTACCTTCCACTGCCAACCGCCACAGCCCCCCTTTGACCTCCCGTTGGCTGGAGGCACCTAGAGAGAAGCAAAGGAACTCAGAGACATTCCTCTGCTGTTTTAAGTGCTAATTAATAATTAATGAATAAAAAGAAGAGATTTTTATATTACCTGTTGTCCGTCTGATTGGTGTCCTTGGTGTCGGCTCCTCCGGAGTGTGGTTATTGACCCCCTAGTGGGGAACGGTCACAGTAGCGTGTGAACAACGCACATACACTTTGCTTCTCTCCTCTAGGGTACATAGACGCAGTAGTTCCCATTTTTGCAAACCATACATAATTACAAGGGAAAATATTACCACATGAGGGAAATCATTGGAAAAAATAGGCATAAATCTAGCTTGCATATTTACCCAAATTATTATACGCCTGTTTAACCGAAGCTAATTTGGGTGCGTTTCTCCCATCCCCATACATTTCTGTCTTTTACAGCCCTGACGAGAATGTTTGTGTCTCCTCAGCTGTGAACCACTCCTGGCATGTGCCTGGCATATTCGCGCCTGCTTTTAAAGGGAATGTGAGATGATGCTTTGATTGGTTTATTGGACGTTACGCCCAAACTACACACTTGAGTAATGTAGCTACTTCAAACCAATACATATTAGATTTGCAAGATCTGCCCACAAAGTTACTTGCATTTCGCGTTTGATACTTGCGTTTCAGATCATTAAAATAGGACATTTTTGACAATAACCTGAATGCTTTAAGGAAGCCAGTGCAAGTCAGTTCAAGCAAGCGAAACAGTTAAACCTTCTGAGAGAGAAAAAATTGACTGAGATGGAGAAAAAGATGAGATCCTGGTGAAAAGACAGGCAATAAACAGAATGGGAAAAATAAGATAAAAAGGGGAAATGAAAGCCATTCACAAAACAATAGAGAGAGCATAAAGAGGGTGGAAAGGGCTGATAATAATGGGTGATAAGAACAGGAGAACTAAAGAAGAGAGCCGGCTGAGATGAGATAGGATATATTGTGCCTGTCAGGATACAGATGAATGCGAGAGGAAACTCTCAATGGTGGGGCTCACAGCTGCTAGCTTTTATTGATCTGCAGAGAGCTGCGAGCTGCCAAATCCATCCGACATGTTTGACAACTCTGACACATCAACGTCGTGTCGAATGCTGCATTCAATGCAGGGATTCGAAGATTTCAGTTTCATAGGGCTCAGCTCAACTGAGTTGGTGGCTCAGAGGATTTCTTGCCTTACGTGTGAGAGGTCCAGTTTTAAACTTGGTTTTCCGCCAACCTTTTCAAATAGGCTGTAAAAAAGCTGAGTTTAAGAGCCCTATTATGCTTAGTTTAAATTATCTTTCATGAAGTGTGTGATACAGATGTTTGTGAATGTAAAAGGTCTGTAAACTGCACAATAAATGGAGTTATTGTATCCCAATATGACGAACTGATTCTGAACTGCCTGAAACAAGTCAGTAATTCCAGTCTCACTTCTTGCATGAACCTACGTAGATTTACGTAATGCCCATCTCTGGTCTCTGGTCTCGACTACCCGTGAACAAAGTCAACTTTGAATCACCCTCAAACATTTTAGTTGTACCTGAGGCCTGGAAGAGTTTGGTTTGTGTTGTTGGCCAACTTGGCACTTTTTGACAACTGTTTTATGAATACTGTTGTACATACAACTCTTTTCGCCTATACACTCACCTAAAGGATTAAAACTGGCTGTCTTGTGGGCAACACTATTGTTTATCATCTTATGTATGCAGACGATCATCTTATGTATCTCAGTATGGCCTTGATTATGACAAAGTTTAACGCAAAGAAAAGTCACATAATGAAGGAAATCAACTTTCTCTACCTTTTATTTGTCCGATAGCCCTCTTGCTGTATGTGAGGAAGTAAAATATTTAGGTCATGTTATATCCAATGACTGGGCGGATGACAAAGACCTTTACCGTCAGTGCTGTAAAATTTATTCTCAAGCTAACATGCTTATTAGGAGGTTTTCTATGTGTTCTGACATTGTGAAGTGCTCTCTGTTTAGAACTTACATCACACTGCTATATACTGCTCAACTGTGGTCTAACTATAAGAATAAGAGTATGCAGAGGCTCAAGGTAGCATGTGATGCAATGAGGCTGCTGCTTCATGTCCCTAGGTGGCATAGTGCCAATCATTTGTTTGTGACTACTATAGTGCCAACTTGTTAGGCACTCTTAGGACAACTGATGTTTAGTTTTATGTGTTGCTTGGACAAGTCAGTGAACCATATAATTGAAGCCCTAGTCAGTCCTCTGAAAAGCTGTTACAGATACACTTCTAGATTAAGATGACATTTGTTATGTATGTATGTGTTATATGGACCTGTATCTGGAATAAAGCTTCATATTAGTAACACTGCACTAATACTGTGTTTGGCCCCTTTTCGCCATCAGAACTGCCTTAATTCTACGTGGCATTGATTCAACAAGGTGCTGAAAGCATTTTTTAGAAATGTTGCCCCATACTGATAGGATAGCATCTTGCAGTTGATGGAGATTTGTGGGATACACATCCAGGGCACGAAGCTCCCATTCCACCACATCCCAAAGATGCTCTATTGGGTTGAGATCTGGTGACTGTGGGGGCCATTTTAGTACAGTCAACTCATTGTCATGTTCAAGAAACCAATTTGAAACTATTCGAGCTTTGTGACATGGTGCATTATCCTGCTGGAAGTAGCCATCAGAGGATGGTGGCCATAAAGGGATGGACATGGTCAGAAACAATGCTCAGGTAGACCGTGGCATTTAAACAATGCACAATTGGCACTAAGGGGCCTAAAGTGTACCAATAAAACATCCCCCACACCATTACACCACCACCACCAACCTGCACAGTGGTAACAAGGCATGATGGATCCATGTTCTCATTCTGTTTACGCCAAATTCTGAATCTACCATCTGAATGTCTCAACAGAAATCCAAACTCATCAGACCAGGCAACATTTTTCCAGTCTTCAACTGTCCAATTTTGGTGAGGTCATACAAATTGTAGCCTCGGACCAGCACATACTCAGACCGTGTGCACATACTCGGACGTCGCAATGAAAACTATGCAGCTATATATTTTTGTCTAACAGGGTAGTAATAGTTTAGCTGGCTAATATGAGCTGTTGTGGCTGAGCTGGGTAAAGCGTAAAGCCTTGTTTATATTCGACGCGTCCGCATGAGTCCAAAGGTCGGAGGTGCGCGCGCTGTTACAATCATGCCATTTTTGCCACGCGCGCACCTCCACATCCCATAGACACCATTTACTACACACAATGGCTTTTTCTCTGATTTTGAAAACTCTTCGCGATCAACTTAGATCTCTTCCAAGATCAACGGGTTAGTGATTGCTGTAACATACTGTTTTACGGTCAATGACATGAGTACTAATCAGCTGTCTCGCGAACATAACAGCACATTTATCCCCACATAACAAACCCATAACACAGCGAGGGAGAACTAAGTTACATGAAACAATCCCAACTACATATTTTACACCACTCACAAGCATAGGCGGAAATCGCGGGGGGGTCGGGGGGGTCAGGACCCCCCCTATCTGAGGGTTGTCCCCCCCAAAAAAACATTAAAATATGTGTATTGTAAATAATGTAATGATATATTCTTAAAATAATTAAGAAATAAAATAACACAAATGCAAACGGGGCAATAACGAAAAAAGCGTTCTAAACATTTTGAGACCCCCCTCCCTTGCCGCGCAGTGTGTTGGTCCACCGCCTCCGTCCCTTTTACCTCAGACACACACATTCCGGTGGCGGGAGAGAAAAACATAGTTTTTGAGTAGTTGTGGAACTCCAGTAAAGGGTGTCGCACATCGGACGAGAAGCGTCGCGTCGCGCAGCGCCACGTCTTTAAAATTCGAACACATTATTCTCTATGAATGTACACACACCGGCGGCGCCGTTCGGCGTCTGTCCGCGGCGCCCAGCAACGGCGACCGTGTTCAAAACCCTGCTGCGCCACAGAGCGCCATTTACATAGTTTTATATACAATTTAAATTATTTTTGTCTCAAATCGGTGCTGACGGATCCTGACTTCGCCCTGTGCTGCAATATGCATTTAGTTTTGCATTCATTTACAGAAATCAGTTGAATGACAATTGCTGGTGTTATTGGATTTTTTTCAAGTGAGATTCTCAATTAATTCAGTAAACGGATGCTCTGAGGTAAAGTTTTCAGACTGCAGACTCAGGAACGATTGTATTTAATTGTACAGTACAATAATAACTTAGAACAGACATTATCTTCATGTCATTAAACATTACAATATTGCTGGCCATACACTGATGAGAAAGTCCGGGTGCGCCGTGCGTTTAGATTGTAACGCTTTCACTGTGATTTAGTTGGTTTATATCATTTAATATAGTTAAAGAATGAGTCAATAAATGAAATAAATCGCTGCGCTGCGTGAGGAGAGTAACGTTATGTAAATAGATTCGCCGCTGGCTTAAACCAGAAAGAAATTAAGAAGTATAGCCTAATGAAATGGTCTCCATGCTACACTAATAATAGTAGTAAGGCTTTCCTCTGTATTCCTCTTTCCTTTTTGCCTGTATTATTGGTGTCCCCTTCAAAATTTGCTCTTGAGAATTGTTATGTTTATTGTCCCCCCCAACATTTTGATGAAATTTTCGCCCCTGCTCACAAGGGAAAAGTCACGACTCACGGAGTGAGTTCCAGCTTTCTGCTGTTTCTCTTTCAAGGTAGTGATGAAACGCGTTCTGTAGCGCTGTTTGTTCGCGTTTGGCTACGGTAGAAATATAACGTCACAATATGGCGACCTTCGTAGAAGTGGATTCCCGCGGTTATGTAGATATAAATGTCTCATTATAAGGTAATAAAAACATTACGGTTAATTAAGTAAGTTCTTTATACACCACTGTTAGCATAGTTATGGATGTCATATTGCATTTCTGTTAATAGATACTCAACTTTTTTACACATTGCACCTTTAATGTTGTTTACTGACTGATAGCTTCCTGCAGCCACTGCATATGTGAAAAAAAGTAATGTCCTAACATATTATTGTGGGTGCTGCTGACAACAGGGTTATTGCAAGGCTTGGTAGCTTTACTGTTATCACCTTTGTTGATTGAAATGATCTGGATGAAAATAATATGGATAAATCATTTTACTGATGTATGGTCAATGTTAAATAAAAGATTATGTTAAATGACAAGTAAAAAACCCAAGGTTGGAGGCATGATACAATGAGAAATTACTGTATAACTTGACGTCAGAGATGCTAAGAGTACTAAAGAGTCGAGAGGGTCAAGATGTGGCTTTTGTGAAGAGCTTATATAATCTAGTCAGTGCTGGCTGATGAACTCGCCTTGGAGCCTTCAACAATGCATTTGTTCATAACCCTGGTGAGCCTAAACTTGACATAAACTTTCAACTTGTCACTCAAATCTCGTTGATTTGAATGTTGTTCCATGATCAAAAAAGACATTGATCCAGGATGTTGTACTTGTGGAAATCATGTTCACCCATTTATTCTAGAAACAACATGGGTATATTAAAGATTATAATTTATTTTAGTTTTGTTTACAATCCCTTTCCTGGTTTCTCTTACTTAGATGCCCCCAATTTCATTTGCTCAGTCCTAGTTTCTCTTCAATTAGCTGTTTATTGATTTGAGCAAGCCCTCTGTTGATTAACCAACGTGTCACTGAGCCGTGTGCTATTGGGCCCTGACTGGTGCACAATATACTGGTAGACTTTGAAGCTGCCTGATGTTTGCAATATGTGTGTTCATTAGAAATGAAGACAGATACTGTAAACTTTGCGTATACAGGCAGGAGCCATCTTTGGAAAACAGTCTCAACCAGTCAAACCACGAACGTATACCTGAAGTGGACTGTGTTTATAAAGTATCTTCTTATTAAACTGTCTGTACACTTACAAAGTTCTCAATGCGACGGTTTGCTTAGGGACTCTCATTAATTTACTGTGTTAGTGTGGGTCTATTTTGAGCTTTGTTAGTGGTATTAACTAGCGATTTTTATTTTTCATTACTCTTTGCCCTATATACTAGCCTTATAATATAAACATTTTTTAGAGATAAAACTCTTTACATTCGATTATCATGAAAACAAATCTCAGAGAACGGTTGACTAGGTACCGATGTGTTATTAGGCCAAAGGTTCATTTTGCGCCGGAGTTCTCCTTTAAGCCTATCCTCCAGTACACTGGGTGTGCAAGTCCAAAAGCTAGACAAGCACCAAACTCACTCTAACCAAAAGTTCAGGATCTAAGCTGAGTAAATTAAAGGGTCTAAGCTGCAAGTAAATTAAAACATCTTCACTACATAAAACCACCAGTAAAATAACTCTAAATGGGAATATTCTCACAGAGAATATTTCAGCTGCTCTGTACTACAAAATGCTCACTAAAACTATTCACCTGGAATGGACCTCTGAATAGTGAAGACCAGCAACACTCAAATCATTTCACGGCTGACTGAAAACACCTCTTCAACCTGAAGGACAGACATAAATGCTTGCATTTGTTGCAGGATATTTCATTCAGTCTTTTTGATTTTATTCCATTTATTCGGTGTCACTTGTCAATAACATAAATGAGTAGAAAATAATCCATTAGAGCAAGTCAAGTGTGATTAGACTCTGATGAAGGGATCTGAACAGTTTTTCATGACAATTGAGGAGTTGTTCAATTTCTGGCTTAAGCAAAAGCCAGTTGGTATATGCATGTCCGTTTGTTATGAATGGCAAGTTTCAACCTCCCTTTCAAAAAGCCTTGCTAAGTGTTCCCATAATACTCTGAGGACGACCTTAAGGAGAATTTCATGTTCCTGGCTCTGCACTTTTCAGCTCAAGTCAATAGCTCTCCTTGCCATTTCCCATCCAGCCTAATTAAAATATAATCTTCTCTGCAGTGGGCTGCAAAAAGGAAAAGGCAAGGGACGGAGATGGTGGTTTCTATAAATAACAACTGAAATTAGCGTTATTGTGGAAGATTGCTCACTCAGAGTACAATAAAAAAGACCTGGCTGACTGTAAGGCATGGGGGCCGGGGTGATAGAACTAACCTAATTTATTTGTGAAATAGAGTGAAACAATTTCTGTCAAGTCGCTGCTGCTTCCCTTTCTCAACTTTTTGAATATTTATAAAGGACTAAGCAAAGAATGTAGCTGTCCAAGACAGGCAGTTTTATGTAATGTACAGTTGAATTTTGTTGCTGGTGTTATACTTTACACTGATCTTGTTACATAAGTTACATACATTTACCATAATAACAGTAAATTAGGATTAACTGCATGCAATTTACCCTCAACCAAATCCTACCCTAACCCTACAGTTACCTGTTAATTAATTTTACCCAGGACATAAATATCTAATTGCACTGTAACAATGAGTTTGTGTTCAAGATTTAATAAAAATGTACTTTCCATATCATATAATTGATAGTAATTGGCCACCACAATAGCATATTAAAGATCACACTGAAGACTGGAGATTGCTGCTGAAAATTCAGCTTTGCTTTCACAGTATTCTTGTATGATTATCCTTTTACAAAATACAGATATTTTAAATTGTTATAATATTTTAGAATATTACTGTTTTATTGTGAAATAGTTTAGAAATGCATCCTTGGTGAGTTAAGAGACTTTTATCAACAACATAGAAAAATCTTTTCAACTAGTTATCAAGTTACTATTAAATCTTAAAGCATGAATAAAAATAATTTAATAATGTATGCTTGGAAGTTTTGGGGTGTGTACAGTTGCCAAGAGCCTTAGGAGCCGTACACAACAACGTTTCAAACTAAAAACTGAAAACTTTTTGTGTTTTGGCGTTTTTTTATTCTACAACGTCGTTTTGGGGGCTTGATTTTTTTTTTGAATTATATTTTTGTCTCTGTGTAAAAAAAAAAACATGAATTTGTGAAACTGGTGATTCGCATGCATATTACGTGTTCAGTAGGTGTGGTGTTTCTTCACGTGACATCACCAACTTCTGGACTGGCAGCAGAATACAGTGTTTATAGTAATTTTTTTTTGCAGATCTGTGTGAACAGGGATCATTTTGACACCGTTATTGTCTGTACATGAAAAACGCAAAGGAAAACTTGAAGTATGTCATGTAAATTTACCCTTAGTTTCCCTTTCAATTGAAGCAATAACTAAAACATAACAAACAAACAAAAAAGAGCCCAGATGATTAATATAATTGAGTTTAATGTACTTGCTGGTTATTTAATGGTTAATTTCACTCTTTGAGAAGTCCACATTAGGCAAACTTTATGATCAGGAAATTTCCAAGTATAAGACATGTAATTCCAAGTCCACTTAAGCAAACAAGCACATTTAATATACAGTTTTAAAACATTTCCGTGGCATGCTTTTTTTCTTAAGTTATGTCAACCAATACAATTTTACAGTGTGGTAAAATCTATTATCTTCTTAAAGCAGTTTCATGGGCACTTCTCAGTTTGACAATATGAGACTATTGCTCCCCTAAAAGAGATTCCAGCACAGGCAAGAGTGCTGATCATATTACAAGGACAGTGGCCCATTTGATTATCTACTTCACTCTTGTATCAAAAATTACAGATGGAAAAACAGCTTTGGTTTCCTCCATTCATTGTCTTGCATCGTCTTTGCTCAGATACTTAGCTTTACTGTTGGTTCTGTGGTTTTTACTAGAGCCATATCGGCAGACCGATATTATCGGCCGATATTAGGCATTTTCCAAACTATCGGTATCGGCAGTTATAATGGCCGATAAATGAATATTTCAAAAACAAAATAAAAACGGACGAAACACGCTTAAACCATGTCATGAGTGTGGAGTTGTATAGTTTGTACACCGTTCCTGTTGGCAACACTCGTTGAGTGGGTCACGATACATACATTGCTTGAATAACAATTAAAAGAACATCCCCATTATGGGATTAAAATCCTGCCATGATTCAAAACTGAAAATAAAGTTCTGAAAGGTTGAAACTAAATGTTCAAAACTTCAAAATGTTACAAAAAAATGTTTTGCAAGATCGAAAAATAAGATTTGCAAGCTTGCAAAATATAAAAACATTAAAAAAATATCTGCAAACATTATGTTGTTTTTGAGATTTCCTTCTTCAGAACTTCAACATTTTTTTTACGATGTTGCGCAAACAAATTTTCAGAGTTTCAAATTTGTCAGTGTTCTCCCACTGTATTAGTTTGTTTTCCAGATTTGAAACCATGCAAATGGTGATCTGAAAACTGGTGTGCGAATGAGTGAAAAACAGGTTTGTAACTCTGAAAACATAGTTTTGCAGGCTTGAAAAGTGATTAAAAAAATAAAATCTCTGCAAACATAATTTTATTTTTGAGTTTTCCCTCTTCACAAGTGCGACACTCTTTTTTTACGGTGTTGCACATTAATTTTTTCAGAGTTTCAAATTTGTCAGCGTTCTCCCACTGTATTTACTTTGTTTTCCAGATTTGAAACCTTGTAAATGTTGATCTGAAAACTGGTGTGCGAATAGGTGAAAAAAGTTATGAAACTCTGAAAACTGAGGGTCGACAGGGCGAAACTTATTACTTTACATTACATTTGCAGCATATTTTTCAGAGCTGAGTTTACACAACACCCACTTCGCGGAGATACGCCCTCACAGTTGCGAGCTTGCGACTCGCGTGATTTGTGGCAGCGTTGTCACGCAGCTCTACTCCAAAACTCTGAAACTCAGACTGAGCGCAAATGAAGCATCGCAACCTCGAAACTTAAAAAAAGCCTGGTGGGCGGGCCTTCTGCTCTTGCCCAATGCTTCGCTGTCTGCTGACGTACAGTCCAATCACAATTCGTAATTTACTGGAAACATCAGACATGGGATTGACCGACTGCTCCGCCAATGACGAAAGCGCACAGGATACGCAAAAGGATGCACGGCTCTCTGGTCAGTAGCTCAAACAAACCAAAGGTGCGACGAGACAGCGGGGTTTACCACAGAGCTCGCGCCGCGCTGACATGTCATCTGCGCGGTTCAATGGTCCGAGCCGCGCGGCCGATTCGTCAACGCATCAGACGTGTTTCCTAGCAACACTCAATGGTCAGCGCGGCGCGAACAATCCTCACCAGCGCTGCGCTGACCGATTTAAACAGCAGTGCAAACCATACATAGCCTAGGGCCTACATGCAAATAAATGTACAATAAAGAAACCCCTCCTTCCTTACAAAAAATTGGTTCTCTGCTGAAGTTTAGAAGTTTTTCCTACAGAAGACAAAGAATAAGAAAGACAAGATGAAATGCATATTTCTTATATTTATTATCTTTAATAGTGTTAGTAAAGAGTAGTGCTGCGGAAAAAGTGTCCCTCCCAAATTGAATACACAGTAGGCTATGTGTGAACTTGGATGCACACACACACACACACACACACACACACACACACACACACACACACTATCTATCTATCTATCTATCTATCTATCTATCTATCTATCTATCTATCTATCTATCTATCTATCTGTCTGTCTGTCTGTCTGTCTGTCTGTCTGTCTGTCTGTCTGTCTGTCTGTCTGTACATACATACATACATACATACATACATACATACATACATACATACATACATATATATATATATATATATATATATATATATATATATATAAGCATAAAAAGCTTAAAGTGATACTACAAATGATGGCTGAATGCAAAAACTTACTACAATAATAATAAAATACATTACCTGAACATAAACTGTCTGATATAATTACCAGAAGGTTAGCGTGCTCCTCAAGACGACTACGATATTGAAAGAAGTTTCTGCTTTGTGCAGCTCTTGTAGCAGGTCTTCAAAATATCGACGCACAGCACTACTCTTTACTAACACTATTAAAGATAATAAATATAAGAAATATGCATTTCATCTTGTCTTTCTTATTCTTTGTCTTCTGTAGGAAAAACTTCTAAACTTCAGCAGAGAACCAATTTTTTGTAAGGAAGGAGGGGTTTCTTTATTGTACATTTATTTGCATGTAGGCCCTAGGCTATGTATGGTTTGCACTGCTGTTTAAATCGGTCAGCGCAGCGCTGGTGAGGATTGTTCGCGCCGCGCTGACCATTGAGTGTTGCTAGGAAACACGTCTGATGCGTTGACGAATCGGCCGCGCGGCTCGGACCATTGAACCGCGCAGATGACATGTCAGCGCGGCGCGAGCTCTGTGGTAAACCCCGCTGTCTCGTCGCACCTTTGGTTTGTTTGAGCTACTGACCAGAGAGCCGTGCATCCTTTTGCGTATCCTGTGCGCTTTCGTCATTGGCGGAGCAGTCGGTCAATCCCATGTCTGATGTTTCCAGTAAATTACGAATTGTGATTGGACTGTACGTCAGCAGACAGCGAAGCATTGGGCAAGAGCAGAAGGCCCGCCCACCAGGCTTTTTTTAAGTTTCGAGGTTGCGATGCTTCATTTGCGCTCAGTCTGAGTTTCAGAGTTTTGGAGTAGAGCTGCGTGACAACGCTGCCACAAATCACGCGAGTCGCAAGCTCGCAACTGTGAGGGCGTATCTCCGCGAAGTGGGTGTTGTGTAAACTCAGCTCTGAAAAATATGCTGCAAATGTAATGTAAAGTAATAAGTTTCGCCCTGTCGACCCTCAGTTTTCAGAGTTTCATAACTTTTTTCACCTATTCGCACACCAGTTTTCAGATCAACATTTACAAGGTTTCAAATCTGGAAAACAAAGTAAATACAGTGGGAGAACGCTGACAAATTTGAAACTCTGAAAAAATTAATGTGCAACACCGTAAAAAAAGAGTGTCGCACTTGTGAAGAGGGAAAACTCAAAAATAAAATTATGTTTGCAGAGATTTTATTTTTTTAATCACTTTTCAAGCCTGCAAAACTATGTTTTCAGAGTTACAAACCTGTTTTTCACTCATTCGCACACCAGTTTTCAGATCACCATTTGCATGGTTTCAAATCTGGAAAACAAACTAATACAGTGGGAGAACACTGACAAATTTGAAACTCTGAAAATTTGTTTGCGCAACATCGTAAAAAAAATGTTGAAGTTCTGAAGAAGGAAATCTCAAAAACAACATAATGTTTGCAGATATTTTTTTAATGTTTTTATATTTTGCAAGCTTGCAAATCTTATTTTTCGATCTTGCAAAACATTTTTTTGTAACATTTTGAAGTTTTGAACATTTAGTTTCAACCTTTCAGAACTTTATTTTCAGTTTTGAATCATGGCAGGATTTTAATCCCATACCCCATTAGTTCTCTTAACTCAAATAAGCATGACAAAATTTGTGACTATCATGTCCAGTTTCAAATAAATAATTAAAATATCGGCCGAAATATCGGATTTTAAAACCCACAAATATTTGTATCGGTATCGGCCTTCAAAATCCTTTATTGGTCGGGCTCTAGTTTTTACAACACACACTACTATAAGTAATTATTTATGTTTTGATGAATTGTCATGTGACTGTAATTTATATAGCGCTTATTACAATACAAATTATTTCAAAACAGCTTTACAGTGATCATAGGAAAATTAATGCAACAAAGTTTGTTTTGGCTGTATAGCAGCTCTTGAACAGGGCTCTCAAGCGTCACGCATTGAGCGTGACAGTCACTCATTTCGGTCTTTTGTCACGCACTCCCGCCACACATTGTATTTCTCACGCAGAAAAACTATTTATATGCTGCAGCGCCCAAATTGCCTCTGCCGCGCTACTCTCACTGTAGAACGCGGCCGCGCGCGTCTCCCCTGCTCTCGTCTCGAGCCTGTCACTTATCAGCCAATCAAAAAGAAGGGATACACAAAGGCTAGCCAATCAGAAAATAGCACTTTTGTATCTGGGTAAGATTTAACGCAACAAACAAAAAAAAAAGCATTTCCTGGAATTGTTCACGTGATTCCGCAACAAGATCTCTTCCAAAAGTTTCGTTCACCCGCAGAGGAAAGAAATCTCCGGAGCTCAGAGGATCACTTTGAGCAGATTAAGTCATGATCTCCTTTTTTAATGTTGCAACAAATTTACAAATTGTTTGATGACAACTCGACTGCTGTTAAAGAATCATATTTTATAATTATCCTGGCCATGGATGCATTAATCATTGCATCTGTCTTTCAAAGATGTCAGGTAAAAAGCAAACAAGTAGCTCTCATTCGCCCTGAGAGGAAAGCCCCCTAAAATGTGTTAAAGTGGCTAAAGTGTTTTAAATGGCCTGTGAGCCAACAGCACAAATGATAAAGGAGTCCAAAACACTTGCAACAAACAACCTGTCATGATCTCTCTCTCTCTCTCTGAAATTGAATAAATACTTTGCATTTGGTTGAACTGTCAGTACCATGTGTCAAACACTTTCTGCAATTAATAACAACAAAAACACTAATGATAATATTATTAATGATGATATAAGGGGAGATTCTAGTTGACACGGACCTCTGCTGACATTTCAGGCCTCCGTCGTAGTCATGTCTTGGCGCAGGTCCTCCATCTGATCTGGATATGGCCCAGATCCGGCGGACTACATCATGGGTTGTGGTATTGTCCAGGTGCAGGTCCTTCATCTGATCTGGATACGGCCCGGATCCAACTGAGTACGGTAAACCTCGGGATAAACAGAGAAATTAATAATAGCGTTTCCATTCTTCTTATGATGTAACGAGTACATCAGGTGTTATAGGAAGTGTTCCCGGTTCCGGCTGACCTAATTTATGCATCCTAGTAATCATTTAACTGATATGAATGATAGAAATTGATAATGTGTGATGTGTATGCCAGGTTGAAGAGATGTGTTTTTACTCTAGATTTAAACTGACAGAGTGCGTCTGCTTCCCTGACAATGTTAAGGAATTTTTTTTTTTGATTTATGTATTATTAACTGGCCAGAATTTTGAGATCGCAATAGATGTGAAGGACTATAATGCTTTAAGAGCTCATTCAAATACTGGGGAGCTAAACCATTTAGTGCTTTGTAAGTAATAAGCAAGATTTAAAAATGTATACAATGTTTATTAGGGAGCCAGTGCAGTGTTGACAGAACCGGGCTGATATGGTCATACTTCCTGGTTCTGGTATGAACACTAGCTGCTGTGTTTTGGACCAGCTGTAGTTTGTTTATTATGCGTGCAGGGCAACCACCCAGTAGAGCATTACAATAATCTAGCCTTGAGGTCATGCTGGCATGAACTAACTTTTCAGCATTTGTCATTAAGAGCATAAATCATAATTTAGATATATTTTTAAGATGGAAGAATGTGGTTTTACTGATGCTAGAAATGTGGCTTTTAAATGAAAAATTGTTATCAAAGAGCACACACAGGTTCCCAACTGACGACTTGACAGAACAAGTGTTAGACAGGTATTCTAGGTTATTACATGCAGGTGTTTTTGGTTAGAATCTCTGTTTTTTCTTTTAGAATTAAGTAGTAGGAAAATACTAGTCATCCAGTTTTTATATCAGCTACACATTCTGTTAATTTTGTGAATTGGTAAGTTTCGTCGAGACGCAAAGAAATATAGAGCTGAGCATCATCAATGTAACAGTGAAAGCTAGTGCCATGTTTCCTAAAGAAATCTCCCAATGGCAGCATGAACAGAGTGAATAGCAGCGGTCCTAGAACTGAGCCCTGTGGTACGCCGAACTGAACTTTATTTACTGCTTTATTGAATCTCTTTATTTACTGCTACAAACTGATAACGGTCAGATAAGTGTGATTTAAATCATGCTAATGCAGTTCCACTAAAGTCTATTTTAAATAATATTGTGGTCGATAGTATCAAATGGAGCACTAAGATCGAGCAACACTAATAGAGAGATACAACCAGTCCTGAAGATCATAGGAGCAAATCAACTCTAATGAGAGAAGTCTCAGTGCTATGGTGCGGTCTAAATCCGGACTGAAAATCCTCACAGATACCATTTATTTCCAAAAGGGAACATAGTTGTGAGGATACTGCCTTTTATAGAATCTTTTTTTAGTATAATTTTGGTGTTGAATTCATATCCGTTTGCATATGAAAATGTAGTTAGTACTTTAACTCTCCTTTGTACATTTTCGTCATTAACACGAATTTGCCACCAAGTCACCAAAATGAAAAATATACTTGCATTTGACTGTGTTCTTATAACGTTCTTAATATATATATATATATATATATATATATATATATTATACTAAGACATAGGCAACGGAGGGCTTTTTTGACCACACTAATCAATAATTAATGATATCAAAGTATAACACTTATAAAAGTAAATGCCTATATGTTTTATGCTGCAGGCAATGTATATAGGCAGTGCATATACAGTACAACATTCATGTAAATATGCATGGTCAGACAACTCTGATAAGCAAGAAAACAGGTCCCACTTTATATTAAATGGCTTTAAGTACTATATACTTACATTGATATTGGTCCAATCTATGTTTTTTTTTTACAAATTCAAAGTATTTTATAAATTATATATCTTCCACAATGCCTAATATGATGGTATGCTGTTAAAAAATGCTTTTGCACAGTGAAACTGCATAAGATATTTAGACAGGTTTTTTATTACTCCATTGGCAAATAGTTAACTTTCATTAAAATTGTGTTTAAATCAAGAAAACTATTTGCTAAAGGGATAAATGAAAAAAATGTAATTGCTTCTCAAATAAATACTTCTTGCTTTAATAATGTTTAAATAGTTCTATTGGAAACCGAGTACTGCTTCATAAAGCCTTAATTATATTATTAGCAACTCTTACCAGCTGAGTTCCAGTGATGTACTGTATCTGCCTTGAGTTATCATCAAGGGTATTGTGGTGCAGTGATTGTGCTATAATGGTTTGCATCATTACTCTAAATCATTTCATTACATGGAATTACACTTCATGATAGGATTTTAAATCACAGAATCCAGCTAATTCTGTTATTTTCTAATACTGAGACTTTAAGTATCCTTTTGCTGCATCGTTTCAGTCCAAATGAAGTTTTAAAAGCTTATAAATGCACACAGGCAGGTGTATCTTTTTTGTGGAGATGATCGACAAATTATGTATTCAGAGTCAAAAATATGCACAAGATGTTCTTTTTAAACTGGAACCTTCTATTTGATGGTGCTTTAATTGTTTATTCCTGTAAAACAAAATCACAGATCCTACAATTCATCGGAAATGAAGCTGAGCTCATTTTAGAAACTGCCATGCACTGCATAAATGTACAGAACGTTCTGAAGAGATGGATAGAATAAATTCACACACTCACTGCTATTAAAAAAACATTATTTTAGAAGTAGCCTATTTTCTCTATACTTGCAAGCTGGGCTTTAAAAAAAAAAAAAAACATAATTTCAAAGATAAAATGGATAACAACAAATTTAATGCAAGTGAAAAAATATCCACAGTTGCTCATAATGACACTTTGATTTGCAGACTGGAAAATGCAATTTTATGCTGATTATATTGAGCTTCCCCCCCAAACAATCACCAGCTCTTTGCAATCCTTCAGATTTATGAAGCTTTATTTTACACATTTGTTTCAAATTTGTATTTTCAAATGTGTATATAAATCACACCGTAGGTGATGGTGGGGTAGGATGTGCAAGAAGTCATGGGATGTGTCCGAAATCGCTCCTTATACACTTAAATAGGGCACTATTTGAGGGGGCAGCCATTTGTAATGGTATTTTAATCCATAGTGAACGTCATTGAGTGCACTCATTCAATCCCACAATGCACCACAATAACGAGTTTACAACTGATGTACGCTGCATTGCTCACTCAGTGTACGAATTCACTCAATTGTTTTCATCAACTCCTTCAAGTCGACTATATTAGTGGAGTGCATAATTTTTCCTCTGTGGCGAAAGCAAGGCGGGGCCGAGAGCCGTGGGAGCGGAGCGAGAGGCCAGTGGCCGATCTTGAGTCCCATGGAGGAATTCCAGCACGATAACATTAGCTATGTCCCATCCATCAAAGGCCACATTCAAAGGCGGAATGCATCACAGCGGAGGAACGAAGGCTGTCTCAATTTTTAGCCTCCTTCAAATGCAGCCTCGAAATACATTGTTTATTTCCCGGGCAATAAAGGATACAACCAGAGATGGTTAGTCAGAGATTATTAGGAGATGCAAGGGTCCGTGGCTCAAACATTAGAGAGTGTAACAGCTAAATTGGATCACGCATGCCTTGATAACCAATCACATTACAGCTTTGATGTCATTGAATTTCGTTGAGCAACAGTCAATCCAACCCGATCTCACGACCAAGTCGTAAGAATTCGACGAATGATTAAAAAGTGGCTAATTCGTAACAATTCATACGACCTCACTCGTACGAATTAATACGATTTTGCTAAATCGTACATATTTTACGAATTGGCCAATTCGTATGAATTCGTACGAATGACCTACCCCTTACCCCGCCCCTAAACCTAACCATCACGTGGGTTTAGACAAATCGTACGTATTAGTACGAGTGAGGTTGTACGAATTAGTACGAATTAGCCACTTTTTAATCATGCGTCGAATTCGTACGAATTGGTCGTGAGATAGTGTTGGTCAATCACTGTTAGTGAATACCATAGAAATTAATGAGAATTTTCAACTCAATTATATGTATCATTGCAATTGTCTGTGACTTCTCTTAAAAAACAGCATATTTTTTGGTGTAAACTTTAATAATAGATCAATCCAAAAGGAATGTTTACTGTAAGAGCCAATATGTTGACGATTAGCTGATGGGCTGTCGATTCATTAAATGATAAGCCATTTTCCCACAAAAGCAGAATATTCAGCATAGTAAAGCTCTTCTTCATTAATGAATATAAAAACAAACAGCCTCTGTTTTCCTTGAATATCAGCATTTGTTGCTAATCTTATAGAAAAAAAAACTAAACAAAAAAAAAACTTTAAAGATATTTATATGTAGACATATCTTACTAAGATGTGATTTTAGTTTGTACTCTTAATTACGCATACAAATGGACCAAGGTGAACATATTTACATGTAGGCTAGACAAGTCCTATTTTGTTTTCAGACAGTTATAGACAGAATATAACTTTCAAAAAAGTCCATCACAAACGTTAACCATCGCTCATCAACGGAAGCTTCTGTAGGCTATGGCTGCTATTACACGACACCGTTTTAAACTAAAAACGTAAA
This sequence comes from Pimephales promelas, assembly GCF_016745375.1. Next base: position 1,033,289 of record NW_024121877.1, on the reverse strand, counting down.
ACTTTTTGGCCGCTCATTTACACGACAGTAGCGTTTTGGGTGCCTAAAAACGCAAATTTTTGACATCCGGTTTCAAAGTGCAAGTTTTTGAAAATGGTCTCTGTGTAAACAACAAAAACATGAATCTCTAAAAAAAATGTCATGTATATGCGTTTTGTGTGTTCAATCTATAGTGTTTCATCGCCATCTAATGGCCTGGCAGCAGAATATAGCTCTTTGTTTGCTTACCTTCAGTCACATGTCTCCTTTTACACCACCACCAGCAGCCTGCACAGTGGTAACAAGGCATGATGGATCCATGTTCTCATTCTGCTTACGCCAAATTCTGACTCTACCATCTGAATGTCTCAACAGAAATCGAGACTCATCAGAGCAGGCAACATTTTTCCAGTCTTCAACTGTCCAATTTTGGTGAGCTCTTGCAAATTGTGGCCTCTTTTTCCCATTTGTAGTGCAGATGAGTGGTACCCGGTGGGGTCTTCTGCTGTTGTAGCCCATCCGCCTCAAGGTTGTGCGTGTTGTGGCTTCACAAATGCTTTGCTGCATACCTCGGTTGTAACAAGTGGTTATTTCAGTCAAAGTTGCTCTTCTATCAGCTTGAATCAGTCGGCCCATTCTCCTCTGACCTCTAGCATCAACAAGGCATTTTCGCCCACAGAACTGCCGCATACTGGATGTTTTTCCCTTTTCACACCATTCTTTGTAAACCCTAGAAATGGTTGTGCGTGAAAATCCCAGTAACTGAGCAGATTGTGAAATACTCAGACCGGCCCCTCTGGTACCAACAACCATGCCACGCTCAAAATTTCTTAAATCACCTTTCTTTCCCATTCTGACATTCATTTTGAAGTTCAGGAGATTGTCTTGACCAGGAACACACCCCTAAATGCATTGAAGCAACTGCCATGTGATTGGTTGATTAGATAATTGGATTTATGAGAAATTGAACAGGTGTTCCTAATAATCCTTTAGGTGACTTTATATTTGAAATGACAATTGATCACATAATTCCCAGTGATTTTACTTAACCCCCTTGACATGACACATCTTGGAAGATGCAACACTTAAAAAAAAAAGTTATTCTAATTCCAGCTGATAGATCCTGGCATTTCATTAAAAGGCCCCCTATTGGTTCTCTTGCTGTCCTCTAAATCTAAGATCGACACCACCTTTGAAAATTCTAAAAATAAAAATCACACTGAGCCATTATTCTCATATTCATTGTTGTGTTTGTTATGCCTGCCTAACATAACACATCCTCTATGGGCACGGTTATAACAAAATGACAGTGAGAGGTTGGATTTGACACACCAGCTGAGTTACCAGGCCAGTAGTTGGCCATGTCACTTTGTAAAGAAACATTATGGACCTATAAACTGATTATGCATGCACATGACAATTTTTTTTTTCACATATTCATGTTTCTGGAGTTTGCACCTAGACAATAACACTATTGTTTTCAAAAACTTGCACTTTGAAACGTTAAAATGCAAATGTTTTTGGATTTTTAATGCCTGCTACAGACGATTTCGGCAATCCTATAAGATCACAACAATCCCACTGTACGACATGGATCTAATAAACTTGGGGGACGACATGTATGTAAAGAGTATTTTGCAATTTTGCAAATGGTGCTTGTGAAAAGTATTTTTAACTCCATGTCATAATGATCAATACAATACGCCATTTCATGTTCCACTTTTATTGGATAGTCAGTAGACGTAGGTCGTAGCACAGCCCAATCTCATCCCAAGGTGTCATATAACTGACACCTTGGGAAGCATTTTGACCATGCTTCAATATCTGACGTTTTAGGCACCCTTTAGCATCAGTTAGATGACGCCCTAGGATTGCATCTAACCCTTACCCTACCCCAGATCTATACCCGCGTCATCTAACTGACGTTTTACCTTTAGCGTCAGTTATATGACGCTCTAGGGTCGCATCATATAACTGACGCTAAAGGGTACCTAAATCGTCTGATATTGAAGCATTGTCAAAATTGTCAGTTAGATGACGCCTCGGGATGAGAATGCATTGCATAGCAGCAACCACACTGTAAGATGATCATGCTACATTTCTGACACTGTCAGAAAATTATTGCATCATCTTTGAACCTCTCACACTGGACGACGTAGGACCTTTTAACGTACAATGAGTAGAGGCATAAGGCTCCCAAAATGCTGTTGTTGTTTAAATGAACAAAATTGTTGTTTAAATGAACAAAATGCTGTGGTTGTTTAAATGTTCATAGAGCTTTCTCCTTACAAGCTGATGGGTGTGTAAAATAATGGAGACATACAGATCGTGCAGAGTTGTGGGTCTGCAGGAACAGGATTGATAACCACTGTCATTATTCAAAGAATCCATATCATATATTTTACAGAGAATATACATCGATTTTTTATGTATATTTGGAAACCCAATACTTTTCTTTGGATATAGCAGGGATACTTGCTAAAAATGAATTTACTTTTGAACCTGAGGACATGTATACACTCCCTCTTACGTTTGCGGAGTCCAAATAACATACCCGAGGCTGTGAGGCTGTAAGTCCTCCCACTCACAGCACACACACTCACCCGCCAAGCTAACCTTAAAACCACACCACATAAATTAATGAAAGGAAGCCTTCTTTATTTTGTGTAGATCCTTATGGTGACTGTCACACTTCAGCTACTATTTCAGGCTTGGCGATCTCTCAAGGTACCAAAGATTAAAGCCGAGTGTTGCAGTACAACAGAAGTTTCGCTCATAGCTAAATACTAATGAGTCTTTTTCAAACTTTACTTTAGTTTAGGTCTCGGCTCAGTGCTGTCCCTGTACTTCTATTAGAAACATCTACAGGCTGGGCTGGCACAGACTGACCTCGGGCAAGAGCACGATGATGAAGCCAGAAGATTTCAGGCAACCCGAGCAGACGAGAAAACAACAAATCGTGCTTTTGTAACTACTGAAGGAACGAGGGTTAACACTCTGAAACACATTACAGATGCTAACGAGAACACAAACCGGTGCTATTCTTTGTAATAAAGATCGATGATGTATAGAAAGGTTAAATAACCTCAAAAAAAAAAAATATTTTTCTAAACTCATCTGTGAATGTGAATGCTAGGAGCAGATGGAAATACGTACAGGAATCGGTTGAGAAACTGGGGCATTTGCCATGGTCAAGTACGAACACTGCTCCTAAATTTAGGTGAATGTATTCAGACACACAAGTACTATTCTTTAGACCATAGAGATTGCCACTGCAAAACCGACTTTCAGAGCAAACTTTACAGACTAGAGTTTTACATTTTCTGAAAGAAATGAAAGTGGAACTTTTCCGTAATAAAATCAAGGCCATGGGGCGGGGTGGTTTCAGCGTGTTCCTGGGAATAAAGTCCATCATCAAAACACTCAATTATTGTAATCAATATTTGCATCTGTTTCATGTCCTGCCATGCAAAAAATCACAGGTCCGATTTGCGTTATATCATTCACATGAAACTCTAGATGTTGCAGGCTGATAGGTCCTTTATGCAATTTGCTAGGAAACACATATTTACTACATGGCACAAGAAGATTGTCCACTGCTGATTCTGCAGCCGATGAGATTGCTTGCTCAACATTGAAATAGTCTGGTTCAGTGTTCGCTGTAAGTAAGTCCTGCAGCTCACAATCAGTTTTACTCTTAAATCATATTATTTACATTATATACCGATTAGTTAAAGGGATAGTTCACTTTATAATTAATTATTGATATGTTTTAGCTTACCTCAAGGGCATCCAAGATGTAGGTGTCTTTGTTTCCACAGTATTTTCAATTTTGACATTTTTCGGTCAAACCGTTGTTGTCTGTCAGTCCTATAATGCAGTTTTAGGGGGTCCACCTCAAAGAGCATGCACAGAGAAGTCAAAATTAAACATGATTTAATGACTCGTGAATGTAAGTACACACTGATGGCCTAAGACACGAAACGAGCGGTTTGTGTGAGAAAACGAACAGTATTTATATCGTTTTTACCTCTTGTTAACAGCCGTCGAACTGATCTGAATAAGATGTCCAACTGAACCGAACTGAACCGTCTCCAGACGTTACGCCGGAAGTGATGTCACGCATTGTTTACACGGAGATTTCGGAAGTTTTACCTTTCACTAAACATATTTAGATATACGGGAAATCGCAATGGAAGACGACTTCGATATATCTATATGTTTAGTGAAAGGTAAAACTTCCGAAATCTCCGGCCAGAGACTTACAAAGAGACATTCAAAGATTCTTTAATAATGTAGTTCCACAAAGCTTTTATTATCAGAGCATGTGAGCAGATAGCAGGGAGCAGATCAGTGAGTGAAAGGGTAACGTGAGGGTAACACATTATGGTACAGCAGTAGGGCTATTGCAAACAGACACAAGTCCAAAGAATCTGACACACACGGAGTGGATTTGCATTTTGAGTAGGACTGTTGCTTCGAATTTGTGCATCTTCGTAAGTGAAGCCATGATCCGCAAAACATGCTGTGCCAGAGTGCAACCTAATTGCTGAACGTGGCGGGACGGCATATTTTCAGCTTAGCCTAAATTTTCGGCCTTTTTTTCCTCCTGACAAAAAACAAAAATGCCATTTTCGGCCGATAATTTTCCCTGGTTTAAAGCATCTCTGTTTTATTTGAAAATAAAATCAAAGGCGCCTTTTGCCCTGGGGCGCCTTCAGGCCTGTTGTACCTTTTTGTTTTATTTGTAATATTAAAAGAATTGGTAATAGGGTTTAGTAACTGGTGTCTGAACCAGTTTGAACAAGTAACACAGATGTTACCTGTAAATTGTAGTAAAAGTACGGTTTGTCACCTACAAAAGTAGTCCAACTTAACTTCAGTAAGAATGCTTTTGACTTTACAACTAAAATAATAATAACTGCTATAATAAAAAATATTTCTCATCCCAAGAAAGAAAATCAGGTTTGTAGTGTCATCATGTGCTCTTCACAGCTGAAGGACCAAACACTTAGTGGTCTTAGTCATCCTCATCCCAAACTAACCGGTGCAGAGTCAACCAGCTCTTGTCTGCCAGAGGCCAGAAGTGTACGCTTGCCCTCACCATGATTGTGATTATCTCTCATCTGAGCTCGGTGCGAATGCCAACGCTCAAGAGCATACTAATGACTTCTGAAACAATGTTCCTGAACTTGTCATCTTTGTCCAACAATGTAAGTTTGTTACCTTTAAAGAGTTGTCCATCCAAGATGAAATTTGATCCATCATTTACCCTCCTGTTAATAATCAGTATGAGTTTCAGTAGATGTTTGCAATCCAAAAACATGGATTTACTTGTGGTACTTAGTTCCATGTATTGTGGTCCTTTAGGAGCAACTTTGCTGTCTGCTAAGTTTTGAAATGTAATAATATATATATATATATATATATAACCAGGGCAGGAATAGCCTGGTATTTGATTAACTTCCCTGGTGATTTGCCCTTATGTTTCCTTTGACTCAGCTGCGCGCGCTGTCCCCTTTAAGAGTGTGTGCATGCGCAGATAAGAGAGAGCGCGTCAGACTGAATGAGAGCGCAGTTTGAGACAGTAGCCATGTTTCCATCCACTTGTCAATTGAATTATCTGAAATTCGGTTAAAAAACTCATGCGGATAAAGCTGGTGAAAGTGTGTTTCCATCCAACGGCTTTAAAGCGAATAAAAACCTGTACGTAATGACGTCACATGCTGTTTTGCGATCAAATTGGTATATTGAATTGATTTGAGACATTTTAAGGTGTTTCCATTTATTTTCGCACTGAATCGAACAACATTCAAGCAAACTTTTGCGAACAAAGTTTTGTTAGACAAAACGGATCGCGCCAGCTACCAAAAATGATCAATATTTCACAAGTTGAAGTCTAATAATGCTTATGTGCCAGCTGATAGCGACATATGAATGGGATAATGTATGCGAGGCGGTTGTTGGTTGTATTCGCTATAACAACCGCCTCGCTATATATTATCCTGCTTATTAGCCTACATACAAATCAACCAAATAAATAAATAATTTGACACAAAATATTGACTTAAAAACGAGTTTATTGATTTAAAAACGAGTATTGCTTCTGCTAAAGAAAATAGTCTGTTCTGTCTCTGAACTGCGTCTATGGCAACGGTGTGTTATACTAGCAGCGCCGCAGTCTGTTAACTAGAAATAACAGACCACATTCTACATTACAATTCAACCAAGCCACGTAAAAACAAGCAAAACTAACCTAAGAAAACAGCGACGCTATAAACATTGCTATGATGATGACGATGCACGTATGCCCGACGACAGCCGAGATGACTGTGGTTTGGGAATGACAGCGCTCCATCAGTTCTGGGAGATCGTGGTTCACGGAAACCCTTTGGTTGAAGCATCTTTTTGCTTTGTCCACTTACATCTGTCTTTGTTGACATCCGCCATGTGTGCGCAAACAGACTGGCCGGAAATGAACTCGTCTTCTGACGTTTTGCAACCATGAAAGGGCATAAAACTTAATCGCAATTCATTATTTATTCGGCAAATAACGTTTCCATCAGCTTTTATTGCATTAGCCGTATATCGATCAAGAGAAAATCAGATGAGACCGAACGTATTTCATTTTTTTTTTCATTTTTTTCATTTTGTATTTCATATTTCACGAGTCGATTTTCATGAAATTTCATCAAATTTTACTGTTTCCATAAGGCATTTTTCATTCGATATCACTTAATTCGGATAAAAACGTGTCGATGGAAACATGGCTAGTCACACAGAGGGAGATATAGTCGATTAAACTGTTAAAGGAAGAACATTTCCAGTTTAATATTGACTTGTGAATCTGTGGTGACAACAGTCGTGTGATAGTGTGGAGTCTATGGTTGATTTGGTTGCTTATACGAGTGCGGTGTTCCTGCACGTGAGAGATCTTCCGTGGGGGAAGGGAATTCAGAGACGTCGAGGAAGATTGAGCGTGACTTATTCTGTAATATGTTACAAAAAGTTGTTGAAATGTTAAATAACACTGTTTATTTAATATATTAATGTAACATTAAGTAATTATTGTTCTCTATGCCGTGTTAGAGGGGAGAACAGCCACACGTGATATTACACGTGCTCCAGCTACTACATGAGCTTTTTCTGTGCTTCAAAGTCTCAATAAGAGTGAGTTTTGATCATTTTCTTCTCCTAAAGTGTTTATGTATAAGTTACGACGACTATTTGTACCTACTATTTTCTTGAGTGTATTTACTGTTTGATTTGAATAGAAGGGTTCAAACTGTGGATTGTAATGTATTTGTGTGGTGAAATGTGCAGATTTCTCATGTATGCTGTTAGATTTCTTTCATTAGGCACATACAGGCCACTACCGTTGTTCTTGGCACTCATTTTATTTGTTTTTGAGATTCTCAATGTAGAAAACCACCTTTTCTAGCTGTTTTGTTTTGTTAAGACCCTTATTTCTTTGTTTCCTGCACTCATTACAGTCAATTTTGACAGTTAATTTTGTTTTGCCAATTTCACTTATTGGAAGGTTTTTTTTATAAAACTGCTTTTCTCCTGAACTAAAAATATACATTAATGCTGTGTCTCTTTTGAGGCTCAGTCAGGAATTAAAGAACCCTTTTCTTTATATGCTATGGCTGTGTCTTATTTCCTGATATAACGTTTGAACGGCCACATCACTAAAGTAGTACAGTCATCATAAGGGATCACCCATGTATAAAAGCAGACTTACACTATTTATCATTTGAATTTATTCTTGACACTCAGAACTCGCAGCTGAACATCAAACATCCAGATTTGCATGGCACATTTTCCAATTATGTCATTTCATTAAAAGTTTAAAGGACTGATCTAAGAAGTTAAACTTGCCATTGGGAATCATTCTGAAAAGGATTTATCCAAAAGCCTGGATTTCTTTAGATCCAAAACTAGTTTATACAGCTAAAAATTTCTGGCTTTCATTTAAAAAAAAGTCTCTTAGAGGAGCAGTAAAAGACCCTGAGATGACTTGTGCAGGTTTCTTTTTTTGTGTTTCCTATTGAAATGGGAAGTATAGGTGGGACACATTGAAGTGGCTAAACAGGACTACAGAAGCTAAACTTCATCACAATGATCAGGTACACTCATCTACAGACCAGTCCGTTTTCACAGTATCGTTGTGTTTATAACAATGCCCTTACAAACTGTTTCAACTCAAAACACTTTAATGGGGAATGCATTTTAAATAAAGTCTACACGAGCTGTCGGAAGCTTAATGGTGGTGGTATTGAAATCATGTGACAGTGGTGTAGCTCATTAATAGCCAACGCTCATCTTTTTACTTATTTTTTAATCCTCATAAGGGGCAGTAAAGATGTGAAATCCTGCTTAAATTAGTGTCTACCCTCATCCCAAAGCCCAGAGCTTCACATCTCTATCAAGCCGACAGACTTCAAAGTAGTGATTGTGAAGCCTTTGTGTAATTATAAGGGCTTGAAATAGAGGAAGACAAGAAACGAATAACAGCTCTGGTACAGTAGAATGGACCTGAATCTGCCGCTTTGGTTACATGAGGGAAAATAATGAGGTTGGTCTGAGGGTATGGGGTGGTGACTACCAGAAAAGCTTGTTAACGGCATTGTTTGTTGCAATGTACCAGTCGGAGGCGGATGTTGAATGAAACAGCGCTGTGGATTCTACTACCAGATGAAGTGGTCTGTGTTTTGCACTGACAGGTTTTGTCCACTGTTGCCACCTTGCACAAGAACACACATGTTTTAAGGGGACTTTCCATAGACATGATGATTTATACTGTACAGCTGACTCTACAATTGCATTGCACACTCTACAGCGTACTTTTACATAAACAACATCAACAAACATAATTTAGTATGATTTATAAGCCACTTTCCTCATGGGGACCCCCCAAAAATTGATTACTAAAATAAAAAGCTTCTAATGTGTTTATTTTTTTCCCTTTATCACTCATTGATTCAACACTCTAACATACAAATATTGTTTTGGATTTTCATATCAAGTACAAATTTGGAAAGCATTTAACGTCGATTCAAAAATTAATGAAAGAAAATTAATACTTTTAATACTAAAATTAATACTTCCACCAAGGAAAGAAAGTCATACAGGTTTAGAACGACATGAGGATGAGTACTCCTCATGTGTTAAAGGTATTACTTTAACACCCATACACATACAATGCATTGCAACAAACGAAATGAAGAAGCCACTCAACACTATATTATATCCACCCCCACACTATTTCTCCACTTCACTTTGGTAATAACTCTCAAACTCCTCCGCAATTCATATTACATCAGACATGTTTTGAGGAATCCAAGGATTTAGTCTGATAAGTTAAGCAAATTAGCATATATATTACACTATGAGTCAGAAAGTGACAGAGACGGCATTAAACACTGGTCAAATATATAATTTCAGCCCTTACAAGTGAGAAGAAACTGAACATGTTTTGGTTTTTTTTTTAGTATATTTGTTCCACCTTCTGTTTAAAATCACTCCCTGGTGCCACGACTGCCAGATGGTTCAGTTAAGAAAAGGTGCCCAATACTTTTAGTATTTCCTCTGTTGACAGCTGCTTCTGTGATTTGTCTGGGTTGCCGGTTTCCTTTCATTTTTTGGTAATATCATCCTGTCGCTTTAACGAAATGTGTTTTTGAGGCTGCTATGGCAGCCGTCATGTTGACAGGTTGTTCCGACTAGCAGGTGCGGCCCTACAGATGATTTATGGTGCATCAATCTACTGACAAACATGTGCTTGGAGTACTAAAGAAACAATTATCCAGCCTGAATATGGCTAATTTGCTGCAGAAGTGCAATTTTGCTCCTGTCAGTTTGACTAGGTGACATGGAAACACTTGAATCCATTAATAGAGGTGATGGAAGTCACACTGAACTGTTTCTTTATGTTTTACAATTACAGGTCTGATTACATCATGATTTATTGCTGAATGACAGGATTTTTTATTTTATTTTATTTAAATGTATAGAATGTGTGAAAATGAGAATGTATACAGTATATCATGTCAAATCTTTGATTTTTTTTTTGCATGTTAATGAATAGTTCAATTAAGGACTTGCTACTGCAAAAAGATGCACATACACACTGCTGTGAGCATGTAAGATATGCATGTCTAGACATGCATGAATTCAACAGCAGAAATAGACAGGTGGAGCTGGGGGAGGAGAAAGGTTTCAGAGGAACTACAGAAACAGCTGCAAACACTTCACTATTTATAAATGAACACATGTATTAATAAAAAAAAATGTATTACACACCAGGGCAATTGAACTGGCCCATATTCCAGAATAGTGTATTTGTTAAAAGAAACAAAATAAACAATATATAAATTTAGCAAAGTGCTACAATTATATATATGAAATTTAGCATTTTAACACTAAAGACAGACTATTAAATTATTTAGAGTGCTTTAAAATACAGGTGTTAAGTGAAACATAGGTGAACCAGACAAACAGACAGAAATTTTATTAAGCTGGTGTTGCGGTTACAGCTTCAGTGATATTTGATGGATTACAGTCAATGAGGTTTGGCAAACAGAAACTCTTCTCAAGTTGTCTGAAGTGTTGACAGCTGATCACAAGGGATCAACACTTTAAAGGGGTGATGAACTGAGAAATCAAATTTTCCTTGAGCTTTTGACATCTAAGAGTCGAAAGTCATCATATTATAAGAATATCCTGTAAGTTTCAGAACTGAAAACGTCCTTGTTAGTCCAATAAAAGCTTTTATTGACACCAGCCTCAGCAAACGACTCGTTTTTCAAAGTGGGGAACTATGACGTCAAAGAGGATAAAACACCACCCCCGCAGAAGAAGATCAATGCGTACTTCACCACGGCCGGTTTAGCCCCGCCCACCGATTCACCCGTTACACGGATAGCTAAATAACATAGAAGCCTTTCTCGTGATGACAAACCAGATTGAGCTACCGAGCAATGCAAAATATTGTGCAGTGTCTGGTTGTGGAAGAAGACAGTCGCTGCATAAGCTTCCTCTGGATTCCAATAGGACTGCATGGATAAACTTTATTTTTAATGACCAGCTGATGAGGTAAAACATCGTCGTCTGTTCGCTTCATTTCACTGAGGATTGTTTTGTAAACAAGACTGGATTTAAATATTATAATATGTAAAACTGTTATCCACTCACAGCAGTGGGCGTTTACTTCTAAGTCTTCAGCGCAAGACGCCCATAAAAACTGAGCATTTTTGAGCTAGGCTCAAAACTATGGTAGAAATGGCCAATTACATATTCATTTTGATATTTTTGAATGCAAAAACCAAGTGAATGTCATAAATTGACCTCAGACAATGATATAATAAAAATTAAAAAAGCCTCTTCATGACTCCTTTAATGAATTGGGTAAACAATTGTTCATTACTGTCTTCACTGTAACACTGCTTTGAAACAATCCCCAGCTAGCAAACTGACATTGAATCAACGTGGAAACATGACATCGAAACAACGTTGATCTGACATTGTTTTGCTCATCGAATTAACGTTGAACCAACGTCAGACGCGTCATTCTTTCAAAACTAACGGAAAATCAACTTGAAATCAACGTTGTTTCAACGTTATGAAAGCAAACCAATTTTCTATTTTCATTTAGCTTTGAAGAATGCCACGTCTGACGTTGGTTCAACGTTAATTCGATGAGCAAAATCAGCGTTGTTTCGATGTCATGAGAGACATCGTTTCCACGTTGATTCAATGTAATTTTGCTGTCCGGGTCTGTATTGTATAAAGCACTATATAAATAAAGGTGACTTGACTTTATGCAAATTCGGTGTACTTCCTGACCAACAGAAAGCTGCTTGGTTTCAAAGTGTGTTTCTGTGTGAACTGTGCTTTATTTCTACACTACTGACAATGGACAATGGCTAATTCTTTTTTTTCTATGTAACAGCACCTTAACATGTGAATATACTGGGACGTGTCTTGGGATTAAGTGCAAAGTAACTTTGTGTTTTACCAAAACATGGATTACGATTAAAGTTGCCATCTGTACTTTTTTCCGGTATCCATTTTATCCATTTTTATTCGCCTTCTTTTTAATTTGCTTGTCGACCACTTAACATGGGTTCATGGTCAAACATATTTGAGCGCGACACTTTGCTCTACAGAGAAACGGACGAAATAACACTGTAACATTGGGAAATTGTATGTTACAAACACAATTCACACAAAGATGAGATGAAATCCAAACACAAATGGTCACAAGACCAAAACGCTTGAGTCATTTCAGGTCACACGATTCGTTTTTGCTTCTAGAAGCGAATGCTTTTAGTCCTGAGCTATTTTACTTTGTAGAGAACTTGATTTGTCTCTTTTTTTCAGCTCACAGGGCTCTGCAGATGTTTGCTGATACAGATGATTTGATTACAGTATGTTGTAACATGTAGTGACAGGTATCCAAAATCCATATGCAGCCTGAGCATCAAATATGCCACTCTGTCATGCATTGCATTTCTAGGCTCTTAACTCTGTGTCACAGCCACCTGGCTCTTGACAGATTTCGGTTGTCAAATTCAGATAGTCCTGCAAAATCTCTCAATAAACCACTCCATAGCCAGAAAGGAAGTAGCATAACTAAAGAAGTTCAGTTTAGTTAAATTAGATTACATTTCACCAGGCTGAGGATAAGACTTCAAAGTCATGACAGTTATAGATGTGCAGTCTTACCATATCCATATAGTTTTCCTTTACCAAAAAGTATTAGGTTAAAGCCTGCATAATTGGGAAGATCCCACCAAATTTATTCCAGTTTTGTGATGTTTCAATGTGAAATGATTTATTGAACAGGAAAAAAAAATCATAGGGTGAGACATGATTTAATTAATTTGTTGCTGTGACAAGTAAATGTTGTATGGAGTTGAATAAAAGCGGATCACCTCAACACGACTAGCCTAACTGCAGTGCAGCCTCATATACACTCACCTAAAGGATTATTAGGAACACCTGATCAATTTCTCATTAATGCAATTATCTAATCAACCAATCACTTGGCAATTGCTTCAATGCATTTAGGGGTGTGGTCCTGGTCAAGACAATCTCCTGAACTCCAAACTGAATGTCAGAATGGGAAAGAAAGGTGATTTAAGCAATTTTGAGCGTGGAATAGTTATTGTTGCCAGACGGGCCGGTCTGAGGATTTCACAATCTGCTCAGTTACTGGGATTTTCACGCACAACCATTTCTAGGGTTTAAAAAGAATGGTGTGAAAAGAGATAAACATCCAGTATGCGGCAGTCCTGTGGGCGATGATGCCTTGTTGATGCTAGAGGATGCAGAGGAGAATGGGCCGACTGATTCAAGCTGATAGAAGAGCAACTTTGACTGAAAGAACCACTTGTTACAACCGAGGTATGCAGCAAAGCATTTGTGAAGCCACAACATACACAACCTTAAGGCGGATGGGCTACAACAGCAGAAGACCCCACCGGGTACCACTCATCTCCACTACAAATAGGAAAAAGAGGCTACAATTTACAAGAGCTCACCAAAATTGGACAGTTGAAGACGGGAAAAATGTTGCCTGCTCTGATGAGTCTGAATTTCTGTTGAGACATTTAGATGGTAGAATCAGAATGTCACGGGGTGACAAAATTATTTTTTTTTAATCCTAGGCAGAACCAATGTTTGCCAGGATTTGCCTCCCGCCGGACCCATAACAATGGAACACCGGGATAGTTCTGGGGTAGCGCGAACAATCGCCACGAACGGGGTAATCAGATCGCTGGCAGCTGTGCAGGGGGAAAAGCAAAGCCTCGCGATTGGGACACGTCATCGTAAAGGGAATATAAAAGGAGGAAGTAGAGACTAAACGGGGCGTTGCTTTTGGGAACAGTGTTTCCATGGGAAGAATGTGTATTTTCCACTGAGTGCTGAATTGTTGAGATGAAGTGATGTGATGCACTGTGAACCTAAACCCGCTGTATGTCCATGTCTTACCTGAGTTTTCTATCACATTCTGACTGCATGAGAAGAGGCTAACACTGTTGTACTCCACAGACCATTGAGTGTATTTATCTGGCAGCCCGCTGTGAAGAGACACGTAGTGAATGTGTAACCGACTGCTTTGCAGAGAAGAGGACTACGTGCCTGCATACTCACACCTGACTTCTTTGCAGTGGAGACCTCTAGCCGTAACTTCTCTATCTGTCTAGGAAGAAGAAGAAGAGGATTATGCGCTAAGACGAGGATTGCGTGTTTGTATGCCAGAGGATTACGTACCTGTATACTCACCTGTTTGCTTTGCAGTAAAACGCCAGCCGCTCTACGTGTGCTGACCCCACCAGTGAAGAGAAGTACGTACTTGCATACTCACCTGTCTGCTTTGCAGTAAAACGCCAGCCGCTCTGTGCCTGTTGACCCCGCCAGTGAAGAGAAGCACGTACTCGCATACTCACCGACTGCTCTGCAGTGAAGAGGACTACGTGCCTGTATACTCACACCTGACTGCCTGGCAGTGGAGACCTCTAGCCATAAGTTCTCAGTCTGTCTAGGGAGAAGAAGAGGATTATGTGCTAAGACGAGGATTGTGTGGTTGTATGCCAGAGGATTACGTACCTGTATACTCACCTGTCTGCTTTGGAGTAAAACATCAGCCGCTCTGTCCCTGCTGACCCCACCAGTGAAGAGAACGAGACCTCCAGCCTGAAGCTTCCTGCAGCAAGTTTGCGACCACCAGCCTGCAACGAAAGGGATAAGTGCTGTAAATTTCCCCCTGGTTGACCCCTGGTGAAAGTGACCCAAAGCGGCCCTGACCCTGCCCTCTTTTAGATGCTTTTTATAATTAATAAAATCCTATTAATAAGATCATTTTTATAATTAACAAAAACTTGGTTTTAATTGATTCCCTCCTTGTCTGTCCTCCTTGCTCCATCCTCCATCAGGCTCCCCAAGGGTGGTGCGGGTCTCGAGGGGCGGGTGCAGGTCAGTTTGGCCCGCCCCAAACAGTGACAAGAATTTGGCGAACAGAATGAGAACATGGATCCATCATGCCTTGTTACCACTGTGCAGGCTGGTGGTGGTGGTCTAATGGTGTGGGGGATGTTTTCTTGGCACAGTTTAGGCCCCTTGGTGCCAATTTGGGCATCGTTTAAATGCCACGGCCTATCTGAGCATTGTTTCTGACCATGTCCATCCCTTTATGGCCACCATGTACCCACCATCTGATGGCTACTGCCAGCAGGATAATGCACCATGTCACAAAGCTTGAATCATTTCAAATTGGTTTCTTGAACATGACAATGAGTTGACTGTACTAAAATGGCCCCCACAGTCACCAGATCTCAACCCAATAGAGCATCTTTGGGATGTGGTGGAATGGGAGCTTCATGCCCTGGATGTGTATCCCACAAATCTCCATCAACTGCAAGATGCTATCCTATCAATTTGGGCCAACATTTCTAAAAAATGCATTCAGCATCTTGTTGAATCAATGGCACATAGAATTAAAGCAGTTCCGAAGGCGAAAGGGGGTCAAATACAGTATTAGTATGGTGTTCCTAATAATCCTTTAGGTGAGTGTATGTCAGAGCAAGTTATGAAATTTTGATTAGAGTTAGTAGCTTCTGTGAGGTTCAGCAGAATTGTATGTTTCTTCCTTTTAGTGTGATATTTTCATTGTTCTCTACCCAGCCTTGATGGTTTCCTGGTGTGCCTTGTTAGTAAGTCTGGACTAGGGGAAACTGGTGAATATTTTAACACTTTTTGCTTTAACATCTGTAACATTGCCATCTCTCTCTCTCTGTTTGCACCATTCATCTCAAACTTTTATTAGTTTCTGGAATCTGCCACAAAAAGTTGTTTTAAAATGTTAATGTCAAGTAAAAAGTCTCTCACTCCCTGGGTGGCTTGTACAATTGTTAGAAAACATGAAATTTTTTCAAACGCTGTACATTGATTTAGCTTTTTTTTTGTAAGACAAAAATGTGCTATTTTTGGCTAATTGGAGCTCCTTTGCTGACAGAAAATGTGAAGTATCTTGGGGAGCACAATTAGTTATTCTCGCACTGCCGCTGGTTTAGCACTTCTTTCCAAGTTTGTTTTGTGTTTTCATCTAGTGAGACGTTGCCACACAGAGTCCGACCACAATGACCACACAGAGACAAGGCCGTGATCAGGCACAAGGCATTGATAGACCACACAGAGATAAAGCAACTTAAAGCCACACTGAGGCAGGGCCGCTAGGCCACACAGAACCAATGCCCCAAGGGGCCACACTGCCACAATAGGCACAGAAGACAAGGCAACGACTTGCCACAAGGACATGAAAGACCACACAGAACAAAGGCCATGATGAGCCAAGAGGCCATGATAGGCCTCACAGACAAGGCCACTAAAGGCCACAGAGAACCAATGCCACTAAGGGCCACAATGGGCCACGCACAGGACCAGGCAATGATATGCCATGAGGCCTGGGTGACCCACACAGAGACACGGTCATGATAGGCCACAAGGCTACTAATCCCACACAGAGACAAACCACTCAGAGACAAGGCCGCTAGGCCACACAGAACCTATGCCCCAAAGGGCCACACTGCCACAATAGGCACAAAGGACAAGGCAACAATATCCCACAAGACCATGATAGACCACACAGAACCAAAGCGAAGGCCACAAGGCCATGATGGGCCACACAGGACAAGACCACGATAGGCCACTAAAGTCGCACGAAGAAAACAGCCACTAAGCCACATAGAGACAATGACACATTAGCAACTCAGACTGAAAAATGCAAACTAAGACTATCGATGGGATAGATGAGTAAAATGTGTGAGCATGAAAACTCCACCAGTATTTACATGAGGATCACCTTAATCGTTGCTGGAAAGGGAGCTGTACAACAAGCAGTATTCATTTAAAATGCATGAGATTAAAACAATTTGGATTTATTGATGGAAAATGTATTATTCTGATTGAATATATTTAAAACACATTTAGATGATCCATACTATTACAGAAATTCTGTTTAATTTATGAATGACTGACACATAAACTTCACATTAAGTTTAATAGCCTGTATGTGTTAAGACTTGGGTGGAAATATTATGTGGTGGAACATAATGGGTGGAAATATGGGTCCAAATGGGTGGAAATATTATGTGTAACAGTTTTCGCTAACATTATTTGTGTAACATTATTTCTTAATTTGGTTTCCTCCGTGTAGTTCCTGTCTCCTTAGTTGTCATAGTAACTGATTATGTATTTGTTTCTCTCCATAGTAACCTATAATTTTGTGTAAAGACAGTGTACTGTTTTTTTTCTGTGTTATGTATGTTCTTCGTCTTTACCATACTCAGGTGCCATCACACACGTAACAAGATACAATTGAAATACATATCAAATTAATGGTCCTTTTGGACGGAGAGAGTTTTGAGTCGTGAAATTCACAGCATACTCAGCCCATTCTCATTCCAAGGCGTCTTATATATCCAACGCACATGGCACCCTTTAGAGTCAACATGAGACGCAGATATATATGCGGCAGATGGCGCCTCCTGGTGGTCTAACCCTAACCCTACCCCAAACCTAAACCTACCCATACTCTGTGCGTGTTATATTGACGCTAAAGGGTACCATGTGTGTTGAATGTCTACACTTTGGTAAAAGCGTCATAAATGATGCCTTGGGATGAGAATGCGGTGGCATATAACACAATATGACCTCTTTAATAAAGCAGCATTTGTCCAAAATTGTGAGCATCCCACACATGCAGTCATTTTAAAGCTCAGGGGAGTATTTTCTGCTATGAAGGTCTTCATTAAACTGTGGGCGTGTTAATGCACAGTTCTTACTGTTTGTGTGCACAGAGCCAATTATAGGTTATATTGACAAGAAAACAGTAATCTGAACAGATGGAACGGGCATGAGCATAAATCATTTCAACACCTACTGTGCTGTTTACCAAATATGACATGTAATGTCAGTAGGTTTTGAATCTCAGGTCACATTATATTTATTTTGATGTACATGTAGCCTGATGATGTACATCAATACAACTGTAAAAGTGCAAACAAACATTTCTCCTGATATTTAAAAATTCTCAAATTTCAGCAAGTATTATCATGTATATACTGTAACATTTATGCATTTGGCACATGCTTTAATCCAAAGTGGCTTACATTGCATTAAAGGTGTACATCTTGACACTGCTTGTCAGAGGTGCTGAAGAAATGGTCCCTTTGATGGCTGTGGTTGGATTTGGTGGATGGGACAGTACAGTAGTAGAGACATTCTTTAACTCCCTGTAGATACTTCATGAACCCTGGACCAATAGGCTTCGTTTTCCAGGAACCTCATTAGAAACCTGGCTGATAGTATCTTCTGTATTTTCAAAGATGTATGTAGATCTATGATACCCACTTGCTTCTCTGTCTCATGTTGTTGTATGTCTTTCTACTGAAAACAAAAGAATATTTCAACTGTTTTCATGAATACAATGAAAGCAGAGTCTAAAACATCAACAATTTTTTTTAAATCTTTCATTGTATGGACAAATTGACACTTTTACATATTCACCCATTGCATTCTAACAATATAAAGAAACACTAAGGCATGTAGTTATATTAGACAATATGACAGTTAACTTTGATTTCCAGAGAGATCATAGACAGGATTTTGCCTTCTGAAAAACCGCCTCTGCAAGTTTTCTACACTGCCTTATTTTTTCCATGCCTCATGTTAAGCCTCTTGTTTTTTCCCCACACATTCATTTTAGAGCTCATGTGAATCATCACCTGGAGCCTGGAGGTGAATAAAATGATAACCTGAGTCACATTCCCAGACTTTAAATGCAAAACAGTGAATATTCACACACAAGTTGGCTACTTGTTTTCTAACATACATATAACATATAATTTAAAATAAGAAAGAAAATTATGAAGTGTGCTCATATACTCAATGAGTATATGAGTATAGTCTTTGTCTATATAGAGTATAATCCTGTCGAGAAACACTGTTGCACCATAAGAAAAGCAGTGATAAAAAAGAAATAGAATAAATATTTTTAGGAGAGTTCCAAAGCTTCTGCCCAAATTAATGTTCCATACTGATGTATGTGATATAAAAAAGGTAAAATGTGTGGTTGTATCTTTGTGAAAAAGAAGCACACTTTAGCATAGCTTTAAAAAGAGTACAGTAGTCTACTACTTCCAGAAATAATTTACTTTCAAATAATATACTTGAATGTGAACTGAATGTAATACTTTATGCACTTAATTGCATGATAAATGTTAATATAATGCCTTCAAATTATATTAAATGCAATTAGTTGCTGTTATATCCACTTATATGCGTCACCATTAAGGGCAATTTATACTTCTGCATTCAGGTCTTGGTTGCTCTGCAGTACAGCTCCAAAACGCTAGTTGGCGTCGGAGGGTTTTAATGTTCCACTGTGTTTAGATTCCTCGCTGCTAGGTTACTACAAGCAATGGCGACTGAAAGAGAGCGGATCATGTTGGAGTTGAAGCTTATTGAGGAATCGTTCAGTCACTTGGTCCATTTCCATGTTTCTCTCCTAGTCTTTTGCTGAACTTAGAATTTAAAAATGGCGGACGGTGCAGAAGAACACGCCAGAAATGCGTAGGAGGTGTAAGACTGGAAAACTGGTTAAAGAGAAAATATCTGACCAGTGTCCTCTGACAACATGACATCATGACTTTTGCGTAAACATATACGCCACTCTCGCGCCAGGTGGCGTGTTATCTCTACGCATTTTGAGCTATCCGCGTGTATGCGTATATGTCTACGCCATTAACGTCCGCGTCATTCCGGCCTGTAACCTGATGGATACCACATGTGGGAGCTCAACAGAATGTGTGAGCTCATAACCAAGAAGGCCCGTTTGAGGCCTGTAACCTGGCAACCACAATGTGTGGGAGCTCATAACCAGGAAGGCCTGATGAGGCCTGTAACCTGGCGACCACAGTATGTGGGAGCTCGTAACCAGGAAGGCCTGGTGAGGCCTGTAACCTGGCGACCACAATATGTGGGAGCTCGTAACCAGGAAAGCCTGGTAAGACCTGTAACCTGGCGACCACAGTATGTGGGAGCTCATAAACAAGAAGGCCTGGTGAGCCCTATAACCCGGCGACCACAGTATGTGGGAGCTCATAACCAGGAAGGCCTGATGAGGCCTGTAACCTGGCAACCACAGTATGTGGGAGCTCATAACCAGGAAGGCCTGGTAAGGCCTGTAACCTGGCGACCACATCGGGTGCGAGCTCATACTCAGGAAGGTCAGTGAGACCCAGCCTGGTGACCACAACCTGTGGGAGCTTACTTCACCAAGTGGAAGCTACTTCCAGAAGTTAGCCAGAGAAGGGAATCCTTGTAGCCTATTTAAGTGACAGGACGCTTCTTAAAGTGGAACCCGAAGAAAGACCAGGGTCTGAGCCACATAAGAAGGGACCGAAGTGTACCGCATGTGACCCTTACCATAAGAAATGGATTTGTACACAAGACATCTCGTCATGTGACTTACCACAACAATAAGTGAAGTATGGGTATGTGTACTTCACTCTGAATTCAGGAAGGCTGAACTTGAGGCCTGTAACCTGGCAGCCACAACATGTGGGAACCCATAATCAGGAAGGCCTGACGAGGCCTGACACCCGATAGTCCCAATGCGTGGGGAGCTCACATTCAGGAAGGCCGCTGAGGCCTGCAACTTAACATGTGAAGACTCACAACTACACCTTAGCAACCACGGTTTCACATTCAGGAAGGCCTGGTAGAGCCTGCAACCTAATGCTGTAAATAAATCAGTGGGAGCAAATGAAATGGAGACTGGTAAGTTCAGACCAGAAGTAGACATAAGTTGCTGGTGGATGTGTTCAATTTTTAAAGAGAAAAATGATAATATAGAATTACAAAAATCAGAAGAGTACAAGTGAGGAGGAAGTGGATCCCGGGGTTTTGTGAAGTTTGTAATAAGGGAAAAAAGGACCTTTGAATTTCTTTCACTTGAACTGATTAAACCAGAATAGTAAGTGGTTTTCACCCTAGAAATATGATCTTTGTAAAGGAGAATGTGCTTAGAATACATATCCTTATGCACAGTGAGATTGGTTTTCCTGTAAAGTCTTTCCAGTTGTCTTCCTTTTGCTTTCAATTTTCTAAGAGTGGGAGTAAACCAAGGTGCAGAGAGGGTAAAAGAAACTGTCCTGGTTTTCAGTGGTGCAAGGTTATTAAAGAGGTTATTAAGATTAAAATTGTAGTGAGAGAGCAGTTCATCCGGGGTAGAAAAACAGTCGATACTGGGAAGGCTAGTGATGCCAGTAGATAAATTGTCCAAGTTGATATCCTTAATATTTCGAAATGTTATAGTACGTGGGAGTTTAGATTTAGAGAGTGAAAGATTAATGCTGAACGAGAGCAGCATGTGGTCAGAGAAAGGGAAAGGATCTGCTTTACAGTTAATAGGTGTAACACCTGAACAGCAGATTAGGTCCAAAATATGTCCTTTAGTGTGAGTTGGAAAGTTTATGTATTGATGAAGTCCGAAACTGTCCAGACAGGATGTGAAGTCTTTGGTGAGAGTGTTATCGACATTGTCCATATGTATATTAAAATCCCCCAAAAGTATTATATTTGGTGAAAGTGTGGATAAGTGAGTCAGAAAGGCAGCAAAGTCATTGATAAAATCCTTGTTAGGTTTTGGTGAACGGTACAACGTAGCAACAATGGTAGGAGTAGGTCCAGAAAGCTGACAAACAGTAGCCTCAAATGAGTGACAGACAGGAACATTGACAGGCGCTATCCTCCACTTCTCACGGTAAATTATCGCGAGACCTCCCCCTCGGCCAGAATCACGTGGTTGAGAGATGTAAACAAACCCCGGGGGAGAGGAATCATTGAGTGAAATAAAGTCATGTGGCTGTTGCCACGTTTCTGTTAAACACAAAAAGTCAAACTGACGGTCAACGAGAAGATCTTTCACAAGTTGTCCTTTACTCGTAAGTGAGCGGATGTTGAAAAGGCCAAAGTTGACAGTAGTGTTGCAGATTTTGCCATCCTTGTTAGCCGACCTAGCTAAGCGGGCCAACACAGTGTGATTAGCGCAGCGACCGGTATTCCTAGGCGGCCGTCGATTATGGGACCAGAAGGACTTTATGGAGTTGGATTCATCATAGTGGAAGTTCCGACGAGAGCCTCTGTGACTGTATTTCCGACGAGGCAGGTATACAATGTCCGGGTGTGAGAGTAAAGCTGCTGGTGGCGGATCATGTAGAAATAAACGGAACCTCAGAAGCTCAGCTGTAGAATACTGGAACAGTGCAGTCGATGGATGAGAAACCAGTGACAGGACGGTCCAGGCGAGCACAATCCACATATAGTTAATCCACATAGTTAAAGGAAACCCAGGAGCAGCAGCAGCAAGGACGCGCCAGCGTTCACTCAACAGCGGGGAGAGTATAACCACATATATATATATAACCACAGCGGCCAGTATTTTACCGTAAATTTCACTTTTTTTTTTTGTCACAGTGCGGTCATGTTATGTTTATCGTTATGTCTAGTTTAAGCTATCTAGCAACTTACATTGCATTGAATACATTTTAGTTCATACATTCCCTGGGATTCAAACTCAAAACTTTGTTTCTAGTGCCATGCTTTAGTTTGCTTTGCTCAGGTTTGATCCGCAGGAAACATTTTTATCTCAGCTCCATTCAAATCTTAAACAATGTATTTAATATAAAGGGGCCCTTAGAGAGGTTAAATGTGACTTTTGAGGTTTTTACTTGTTTTTATTGATTTAGGTTTATTAAATTGTGAGTAGGTGTTAAAGAGGAGGCCACTGATGACTAATGCGAAGTGGGTGCCACAACTTCCTCTTATGTCATTCGACACATACAAGAGTCCCATCAGTGTGATGACTAAGAATGGACCCATTCAGCTGAGAACCTTCAAGCACCTCCTCAGAAACCTCTTGTGCTGTGTTCTAATCAACAGTGGTCTCTGCGTTTCAAAGAAAAAAAGAAAAGAAAAAAAGGCCTGACGTGTGTGTGTGTGTGTGTGTAGGTTTCATCTGAATGATTCGCCCCTAACCAACAACAATATTTATGTATTTAATTTAATTCTTAAAGAAGGAGAGCCATGCACATTTCAAATTTCCTTGTGTGCAATATTCCAAGTTGTCTTGTTTTGTGTGAGCAACAGCCTGAAAAATGAGCCAGTGTTTAACAGTCAACTGGAGGTATAGATAGGCCTGCTCTCCTTGTGAAACAGAAATGCACTTTATTGTATTGAATTTGAACTTGTTAAAATATTAAAAGTTAAAGTCCCCATGAAATCAAAATTGAACCTATTTACTTTGTTAGCGCATATTAGTCTTGTGGTGAACAATTAATCCGTGCAAGTAAAAATATATTAAACAAATGTTTTACCTTGGTAATCTTTAATCAAAATCTGAAAAGTTACTTCCGGTCTGGAATGGTTTCTTTTTCTGATGACGTAGGTTTCACAGTTTGGGTGGGGAAATGCTTAACCACTCCCCTCAAACTGTTAGTTTGCTATGAGCGAGAGATGGAGAGGAGGAGCGCTAGAGTAAAACCCTGCCCTCTGTTTAATGTTCCGTTTTTACTTGGAAATACATCACAGCACTGGAGAAAAATCGTTTGCAATTCACGGGGACTTTAAAAAGTTTACTTGCAGATATACAGTAAATTTCATGAAATAAATCATTATGTTTAAATAATCAAGCTTTAGAGAAGTACACTTTTTTGATGTGTTGACTAATGAACTGAAGCTTGTGTAAAGTACACTAAAGATGGTTCTTTAAAGCTTATTTACACGCAATAGTACCGTATCGTCCTGAAGAACCCGTTATATGATGATATGGTTCTTTATGTTAGAGTTTAGGTTTCTTTATTCCCGCCTTTTTGTTTTTCAAATCTGTAACTGGATAAAGTAAAGGCTAAAGCCCGGAACACCCCAAGCCGACGGTCGGCCGTCTGGCAGATTTTGTGCGTTGGACAACTAAGTTTCCTCGGTGTGATACACACAGTTCTGTGCCGTTGGCTGAAAATAGTCCTCGTCAGCTTTGTTTCACGCGATTCGACATGTTGAATCGGTGTCAGGCCGTTGGGGAAAGAAAGAACTCTGATTGGCTGTTCAGCTTAGTGAAAGAGTCAGTGCACGAGAATAAATGCAAAACAGCAAGCAAAGAAGTCAAAACGGTAAAGATAGAAGGCTGTTCTTATGTTACGTCTTCTTACCTGAGTGTTCCTTGGTGAATATTTCAATATTAACATGAGTGGAGAATAATGAAAGTGTTCAGCAGGATTGATATTCAAAAAGGTAAGCACGCGCTGCTTTGTGCTTTGTGCTTTCCGAAGCAAGCTTCGCTATCCATTTTTATTGTATCATTTTTATTGCTACCTATAAAGCATCTAAAAGAGCCGAGCGTCTTTTTAAAGATGCCTCACACCAACTGTGGCTCGTGCAGAGGAGGAGACCACCTGCGCTCTCTGCCTGGGCCAGGAACACGCTGCTCTTGCCCTCTCTTTCCGGAGGATGTGAGCACTGTGAGGAGCTTCTGATGTCGACGCTGCGGGCTCGACTCGAAGCTTTCCAGAGTGAAGCTGTCTCTCTGCCCTTTGCTGGATTGTGCAGGAAAACGAAGCACAGCTCTCAAAGGTCGCCGGATGCTGTGGCTGATGCAACGCGCTCACCGGACTCCCTCCCTCGAGCCTCGCCCTCACCTTGTCCACCTCCCCTCATCGACGCGCAGCTGGCGGCTAAGGCCTGCGATGCCGTCGAGTCTGAGGGTGAGACGGATGGACCCGCAGCAGGAGACAGCTGCTCTATCCTGGCTTCTGATAGCGAGGAGTGGTCGAGCTCTCAACGCTCCGCCAGGGACGTTGGAACTATTTTGTGAGAGGGGGGCAGGATTCCCGGTGGGGGGGGGGGGGTGTCGGAATTACGCACCGTTTCAAAATATTGGTATTAAATCCATTTTCTAAAAATTTATCAGTCAACTTGTTGATTAAAACCATTGATTAAAATGAAATACAATTTATAAAAACATAATAAGTCAGAATTACTGTGGGCTATGTCTGACCCATTCCAAATGTTTTCCGATATGGTGACTCTACTGATGGACCGCTCCTTGATCCATCAGTGCTTGAGTCACCATATATCGGAAAATAAAACGTTTTAAACATGAATAAAACATATCCTGTTAAGCAGAGCATTAATTTAGTTCGTTTAAATAAGAGATCTAGCGCTAAAATGTTTTGTTTTTGAAATCAAGAGGAACGCTTGTTGCCGCTGCTGTCAGTTGTAGACTATGTTCTCTGTGGCGCGCAGTCTTCACTCGGACGCGCACTTTAATCGCCTTTACGTCGGAGACTCTATTCATTCCGGTAAAATCACAAAATAAATGTGTCCTATGCTTGATATTGACTGTAACCACAGATGGACATATTCTGTTTTGATGAGAGAGAAAAAAAACTGTACCTAGGGCGGATTAGAACCCGTAACCTCTGGCACTCTGGGCAAAAGAGCTACCACTAGACCATTGAAACGGTCGAATAAACACTGGCGGATCGATGTATTTATTTATGGGTTGAGAAGAAACGCTGCACAGTTTGACAAGTTTGTACCCAGCACTTCCGAATGTGTCTCCGTGCCCAGTAAATTTCAAACTGACGCCCGTGCTTAGGTGAATTTAGGGGGCGGCCGGGGGAGGGGAATTTAGGGGGCCACCCCCCCTCCTACGGCCGACCCTCCCGCCCCCCCTGTTCCAACGTCTATGCGCTCCGCCTACTTGTTGATTCAGGAGTCCAGTAGAACTTGCGCAGGAGCGGAAGCTGAGGCGCCTCCTTTCTCAGGCCATTGACCGCCTCGGGCTCGAGTGGTCCCCACCTAAGGAGTCTGCGCCTAACAGACTCGAAGGCTGCTTCCTTTAAAGTCGCCAAGTACCCGCTACCAGACCTGCACCCTTCCTCCCTGAGCTGCACGCTGAGCTGGAACGCTCCATTCTCTGTGAGGCTCAATTTCTCTGTCTCCTCTGTGAACAGCGCCGCCGAGAAGGGATACAGCTCCATTCCTAAGGTCGAGGAAGCAGTGGCCTCGCACCTTTGCCCGCCCTCCCCAAGATGGCGCTCAAAGTCCGCCTTGCCTTCTAAAGCCTGCAGGACCACATCTGCGCTTGTCGGTGGCGCCTACGCCACCGCCGGACAAGCAGCCTCCGCACTGCATTCTATGGCTGTCCTGCAAATACTCCAAGCCGATCTCCTCCACGAATGGGACGAGAAGTTACGGCGAATTGGGCCGCCGTTACAGACCTAATGAGTGCGACGGATCTCTCCCTCCGCCCAGGCCCTGGGGAGATGCATGGCCTCATTGACTGTGACAGAGAGGCACCTTTGGCTGACGCTGGCTGACATGAGAGAGTCCGAGCATATTGTGCACTTTCGACTTTACAACTTTGTAGAACTTTTGAACTCACAAACAGCTATATTACACACTGCTTGAAAGGAAATATTCGAAAAATCTCAAGTAAATCCTTTAAAGTATATTATATTTGTAACAAGCACTAGTTCTAAAAGTAAGAGATTGTATGACATTTGGATACTTAGCAGGAGTCATATGAGATTATACTGTACTTTTAGCATTCATTTGAAGGCACAAAAACAACGAAAAACAAATCTCCTTTTGGATCGCACAGAAGTAAGAAACATACAGTATGGGTTCAGAATAACATTAATGTGAGTAAGTTATGATGGAATTTACATTTTGGGATAAGCTATTGCTTCAAGTCATTATACATTGTTTTTTTTGTTTTGTTTTTTCAGGAAAGCCTATAGGGAAAGAAATTAACAATGATTCATAATTAGACCTTTCAACACAAGCTGTTGCAACTGTGGCCAATTACCAGTTTCCTTAAGGTGATAAAAACAAATGTAAAAATGTATGCTTAATTGCCATGTTTCTGCAGAAACCCATTGTGGCCAACAGATTGAATCAAATGAGAGATATCATGAACAATATTTCAGATGCTAGGGAGACAGTTCTGTTTGACTACAGATGAAAGAGGCTTTGAACTCCCTAAAATTGCCACATGCTTTGATGACAACTGTGACAAGTATTATCATATGAAAAAAAATACAAGAACATGTTTTTTGAGTAGGCATGATGAGTGTTTTATTTATATATTTCATGTTGCTTTGGGTGGAATGATTCATTTAGAAGCAGGACCGTATAGGGAAAGCGTACATTTACAATATTTTCTGATGAAGCGAGTCATCTGAAGATTAATGATCTTTCACCTCGACTCCATCAATTATGTAAACCCTGAAATTAACATTGAGTCAGACTTTCACATTCTCTGCGAATGCTCCTGACAGTTTAGTTCATGCATTTTTCAGGCCACTTGAAAACCCAACCATTATGAACAATTTACTCAGAGAAACTGGATGAATAAATGTGGGAGTTTGTGAGAACTTAACCACTGATTGTGTCTCCTCGCTCTCTTTTCAGAACTGTTTAGGATTATGTGCTCATCCCTAAGTGACCCATAAATCCAAGCAAGGCACTTTATATAAGGCAGACTGCATCCAAACAATCCATATTTCATGCCGTTGTCATGGCAGTTGTGACAGGTTCAAAACTTAGAGACCACTTTGAAAAACGGGATTCAGAATTGAATTTAAACTTGGAAAATAAATATAAAGTCATTCTGAAATTGATGATAATTTGTAATGCTTACCATATAATTTGTCATGAAAAGAAAAGCTTGCCTTTAATTAGAAAACTGCAAAAGCATTTTTACGAGTGGTCTGTTTGTTATGATTTCCAAGGGCTTTCTGATGTTTCGCTGCCAGCAAATCACTTTAGTAAAAACTGGCTCTCGCAGAGCTGCAGAGAGATCGTTGTGTGTATATGTGTTTGTGTTGTGTGTGTATGTGAATATTTAATACAGATCCACTGTTGTAAATCAGATTAATGTGCAAATGCATGTTACTAATTGAGTTTTGGGGCCAGTGAGACTAATGCACTTAAATGCAAAGTGCATTAAAAAGAAGTTGTGCTTTCATTTTCAATGCATGTAATCACATCATTCTGCCTGCAGAATGATTTGAAGGCAAAATGTGCAAATCAGATGATTAAGGACTCATGTTGTGTCTTTCTATAATAGAAAATTAATATTGCTGCAAATAAAAACAAAGAGGATCAGATATGTCTTAAGGAAATTTACTGAGTCAAATCAGGTGTCAAAACTTAATTGAGTCAGTAAAGATCCTTAAAGGGTTAGTTCACTCAAAAATGAAAATTATGTCATTAATGACCCTCATTTCATTCCAAGCCAGTAAGACCTCCGTTCATCTTTGGAACACAGTTTAAGATATTTTAGATCTAGTCCGAGAGCTTTCTGTCTCTCCATTGAACATATACAGTATGTACAATACTTCTCCAGAAAGGAAATAAAGACATCATCAAAGTAGTCCATGTAGTCAGGGAGCCAAAGTCTCAAAAGCTCTATAAAATGGGTTGAACCTGACATGGTCTGCCATACTTTTTATTTGTGTTTTTTCTGTTAACTTTGACCCTAAGAACAAATAATTGGAGGGTCTGCTCTGCCGGAAATATCGCGAAAAAAAATTGTGGCCATTTTAGTGTACGCACCCTTTATTTTTTATCAGAAAAATGTGAAAAATTATTTTTTTCATCAAATCCTCAGTGGGTTGGGTAGGTTCTCAATAAATGCATTCCAGATACACAGAACACATGTGCGGACAACATCCACTGAAAAAATAATTCATAAAACACATTTCTACATGATTTCGCATCAATTTAATGCAAAAAAACAGGCGTTTTTTCACTTATTTTCCACTATTTTCATCTTTACTTCATTGGCAATCAACTATTCCATTAAGTTATGACAACAGGCAATATGCCATTCTTTTCACCAAACACTATACTCATTCCACAGAAAAAATGATAAAAATCCAAACAAAATCAATGGATCTGTGATGATTTCACTACTAGTTGGCGATCAACAGGCTCAGAATTTCAATAGAATTTTAGACTACTCTCAAAATTCTTAAAAACATGCTGATATTTCAACCCGATCTCACGACCAAGTCGTACGAATTCGACGAATGATTAAAAAGTGGCTAATTCGTAACAATTCATATGACCTCACTCGTACGAATTAATACGATTTTGCTAAATCGTACATATTTTACGAATTGGCCAATTCGTATGAATTCGTACGAATGACCTACCCCTTACCCCGCCCCTAAACTTAACCATCACGTGGGTTAAGACAAATCGTACGAATTAGTACGAGTGAGGTCGTACGAATTAGTACGAATTAGCCACTTTTTAATCATGCGTCGAATTCGTACGAATTGGTCGTGAGATAGTGTTGGATATTTAGCATCATGGCTCACTTACAAACACACGAACACACACACACACACGCGTGATCTTAGTAATTTTTATGAGTTTGGAACAACCAACCAACGGTTACCAACGGTTACCAACAGACTTAGACCGGTAGGTCTGCCCCAGAGTTTTGGGAAAAGAATGGTAATATGGATATTGTAATGGTAATTAACTGAAATTACCACACCAGTCTTCAAACAATAATATTTCTGATGATTCCTCATCCCAAAATGTATCCCTGCAGCAGCAGCATTCATTCTCTACTAGTTTACTTAGCTAGCTTTAGCCGTTTTAGCTAATTTCGGTGGTTTCTTTAAACGGCATTACTCCTCACAGGTATGGGGTAGAGAGTAGAGACTTACTTTTTTTAAATGCTCAGAATATTATGCTCTAAGAGAGGTATGTGTCCTATATGTTCAATAAGCTTCGACCAGAAGTTGAAAAATTGCCAAAATTTCAACTGGACTTGTGAGGTAAAGAAATAGATGAGAATAAATGCTGCTATATGGATACGTTTGGAGCGAGGAATCATTGGAAATAAACTTGTATGAAGCCTGGTGTGGTCCTTGAAGTGTTTTTCATGTCAGACAGATAGTAGGCTTGTAAGGATAGCTAAAGGCTACACCAAACGTTAACTGCCATTAGCAATTAGCTACATGGCTAGTTGTTACATTCAGGTTTAGAAAGTTTAGCTAGTTGGCTTGTGACATGAATGGCCACACAAACAAACAAAAAAAAACCCAACTATATAGCTATATTGGATATCAGACTGTACACAATACTGAACAATACAAATGTTCTGTAAAATGTAAACGTACTATAAATTATGCATAGTTTGTTTTTGTTTGTACAGTATATAGAGTGAGTGATTTGTTAAAAGCTAGTAGTAATAATAATAATTCATTTTATTTGTGGGCGTCTTTCAAGACACTCAAGAACACCTTACAATAAGCAATAAGTAAACCAATGAAGGTTCCCTAAAACTGGAGTAATATGCTCATTCAACAGTGTTTGTGTAATGATCCGAGCTGCTGAATTCTGAACCATCTGAAGTTTATGAATACAGGATGACACTTAGACTCTTAACCTGAGAAGAAAGAAAGATAACAGAGTTGGCGATAGTAAGTTTAAAACTTCCACAATTCCGCAGTTTTGATTTAGTACCTACTAGTAAAATTTTAGTTCCCTTTCAGTCGATCACATGCGGCATAACATCTACGTGACAACGTAATCGGGACCACTTCAGGGATCGCATCACGTGCCCCGCTCCGCAGCGTGGGTATAAACAGGAAGCGGGCGCACGCACACATTGTCTTTCACTTAGGAGCCAAGCTTTCATCTGACTGAGTTCTGCAGACTGCTGCAATGTTTAAGATTCAAGAAAAGCAAGACTCTGTATCCAGTGCTGGTGTGACTGTGCGATCAGTGGTGGCCTCAACGATTTTACAGCTCACAACTGCTGTTTTCACAGCATTGCTTGTGTGTGTGTGTGTGTGTCGGTCTTGGTGGGCGTTCCTCTTTGAGAGTGTACCCCGATTATACCGCGGCTATCCTTGGGTACTTTGGCACTGAAAGAATTTCTATTTTTTTGTTTTCACTAAAAGAGCAACACAAGCGTGACCCTGCGTTCTTTTCAGGATGTCTTTCCACTCGTGCGTTTATGGATGCGGTCATTCCCTGGCGCCAGCAGATGGTCACAATAGTTCCTTTTCGTGTTGGGCATTCAGCACGCTGAGGCAACTTTTGTGAATAGTTCATGTTTTCATTGCGGGAATATGACTATGACTGTGCTGAGATTGAGACTTGCTTACCTCAAGGGAGGTGCAGTCCCCTCGCCTATGCCCGATCTAGCTTTTATTTTGGACCTCAAAATAAACCTACTTCTGTGCATGAGCAGGGTGATCTGAGGGTGATCTGAGGATTGATGTGAGGACTTCCCCACTGAGGCAATCTCCTTGGGTTCCTCACACCTTACAAGCGCTGCAACTACCAGCCATGTCGTTTGGGGCTCCGCTTGATGATCAGATGTCAATCACAGCATTGTAGGGGGAGCTTCAGTCCTCTAGAGATGAGGATTCGGGTGTGTTGCCCCCTTCAAAGGAAACCGAACGTTCCATTGGTCAGGCGATGTCCACCTTGGTGGTCCAGGAGCACCACCTTTGGCTCAACCTGGCCGATATGAGAGACACCATTAAGAATCGGTTCCTGGATGCCCCTCGTCCCAGGTTGGGTTATTCGGCGACGCAGTTGAGAGCTTTGCCCCACCCGTTCACTGGTCGCAGACCCTCCATCCGCTCGTCACTGAGGTCGACCTCCTGGGGCATCCTCCGCTCCTGTGAAGCCCCAGCAGCAGCCACCATCCAGGCCTCAGTGTGGACCCCACAGGTTTATCTGTTTGCCGCCCCGGACAAGTCTCACTATCAGTTGTTCTATTCTCTGACCGAGGGCACTCTCGGCACGGATGCTCTGGCACACAGCTGGTCCCCGGACCTACGCAAGTATGCGTTTCCCCCAGTGAGCCTTCTTGCACAGACATTGTGCAAGGTCAGGAAGGACGAGGAGCAGGTCTTGTTAGTTGCACTGTATTTGCCCAACCGGATCTGGTTCCCGGAACTGGTGCTCCTCGCGACAGCCCCTCCCTGGCCCAGGATCTGCTCTCTCAGAGACGGGGCACCCTATGGCACCAGCATCCAGACCTGAATGCCATATTCTTCGTTACAGCTTTGAGGGATGAATTCCATAAATACTTGGAAAGCCATGGAGTTCACAATGTTACCTCATACAGATATCAGTCCTTGATTGCCCACCTTAGAAGGCACTATGAAGTAGGTGGTATTTTTAAAATAATGGTTGTGCCACAGAAAGTATGTTCTATTTGCTCAGCATAAATGAATGTTGGCTGCATGCTCTCAAAGTTGAAGGAACTTAAGGAGAAAACGGCAGAGGCAGAGTATTCATTTACAGTTATCTGACGCTTTTTTCAAAAACGACTTACAATTGCTATATATGTCAGAAGTCACACGCCTCTGGAGCAACGAGGAGTTAAGTGTCTTGCTCAGGTACACATTGGTATCTCGCAGTGGATTCAAACCCGGGTCTCTCAAACCAAAGGCATGTGTCTTATCCACTGCGCCATCACCACCCTAATACTCTGCATACTTCTTGCAGAATATGAAGAAGAAAGTGAGTTGACACCATAGTCTCTTCCTACAACACAGCAACTAGAATACGTTAGGAACTCCAGGACCAACATAAGCAGGCCCTGAAGGAAGCAAGACAAGCCAGAACAGCTCAAGCCAGAGGGAGTCCCGACACTGCAGCAAGATATCATACCTGCAGGCATCCCAAAGATTGAGCTCTAACCTGTATAACCACCTGGAATGGATGATAACAGATGCATCTCCAGAGTTAGGTGAAGACGGCCGGGTGAAAGTTAGTCCTAAGCAGCAAGAACAAGTTCTCAACCTTGCCCAGGATGTCTGCCAAGCAGTTGCCAAGATCCCTGAAACACGTTGGGACAGCCGTTAAAGAAAGCAGAAGCAAGTCAACTGTGTCACTCCTAAATAGATTTAGGAACAGCATCAGCTACACAGAAGTACATATATATATATATATATATATATATATATTAAAACAATGGCAATAGCAGTTGAAGAGCAGACAACTAGGGATGGTGCCTTCATACCAACGAACCTGAAGGTTGGGCGATTCACACAGTTTGATAACCTTGACTTCCCAGAGTACACAAAGGATGGACGAACACTGAATGGCAGTTCATTCCAAGCATTTACCATCCCAGATAGAAAACCACCCAGAAAACCTTAACAACAACAAAGAATCACCCTAGAAACCACATAGAACACCTTAACAACTACATAGAAACAGCCTAGAAACCACCCAGAACACATTAACAACTACATAGAAACAGCCTAGAAACCACCCAGAGCACCTTAAAACTACATAGAAACAGCCTAGAAACCACCCAGAACACACTCTAGAAACCACCCAGAACACATTAACAACTACATAGAAACAGCCTAGAAACCACCCAGAACACACTCTAGAAACCACCCAGAACACATTAACAACTACATAGAAACAGCCTAGAAACCACCCAGAACACACTCTAGAAACCACCCAGAACACATTAACAACTACATAGAAACAGCCTAGAAACCACCCAGAACACCTTAACAACTACATAGAAACAGCCTAGGAACCACCCAGAACACCTTAACAACTACATAGAAACAGCCTAGAAACCACCCAGAACACACCCTAGAAACCACCCAGAACACCATACAAACTACATAGAAACACCCCAGAAACCACCCAGAACACCACACCTTAATAACTACATATCCTCTTTTTTCATCTACTATTCTTCTTTCTTGTTCAGTCCACCCCTGTCCTCTTCACTCTACTCTCCTCATTCTACTCTTCCCTTCTGTTCAATCCTCCACTCCTCTTTAGAGTCCTTTCCAATTGTCTGATGCCTTCTCTTCTCATTACCTTTTCCTCCACAGCAAACCCAATAAGATCAGAACCAAATCTGCCAATGGAAAATATTGTGCATTCAGGTGAAAGAAATGTAGATGTTTGACACTACTAGGTAACCAGCTTTTGACAAATCACTCACTCTATATACTGTACAGTACTATATACAAAAACAAACTATGCATAATATAGTATGTTTACATTTTACAGAACATTTGAATTGTTCAGTATTGTGTACAGTCTGATATCCAATATAGCTATATTTTTTTTTGTCTGTGTGGCCATTCATGTCACAAGCTAACTAGCTAAACTTTCTAAACCTGAATGTAACAACTAGCCATGTAGCTAATTGCTAATGGCAGTTAACGTTTGGTGTAGCCTTTAGTTATCCTTACTAGCCTACTATCTGTCTGACATGAAAAACACTTCAAGGACCACACCAGGCTTCATACAAGTTTATTTCCAATGATTCCTCGCTCCAAACGTATCCATATAGCAGCATTTATTCTCATCTATTTCTTTACCTAACAAGTCCAGTTGAAATTTTGGCAATTTTTCAACTTCTGGTCGAAGCTTATTGAACATATAGGACACATACCTCTCTTAGAGCATAATATTCTGAGCATTTAAAAAAAGTAAGTCTCTACTCTCTACCCCATACCTGTGAGGAGTAATGCCGTTTAAAGAAACCACCGAAATTAGCTAAAACGGCTAAAGCTAGATAAGTAAACTAGTAGAGAATGAATGCTGCTGCTGCAGGGATACATTTGGGATGAGGAATCATCAGAAATATTATTGTTTGAAGACTGGTGTGGTAATTTCAGTTAATTACCATTACAATATCCATATTACCATTCTTTTCCCAAAACTCTGGGGCAGACCTACCGGTCTAAGTCTGTTGGTAACCGTTGGTAACCGTTGGTTGGTTGTTCCAAACTCATAAAAATTACTAAGATCACGTGTGTGTGTGTGTGTGTTCGTGTGTTTGTAAGTGAGCCATGATGCTAAATATCAGCATGTTTTTAAGAATTTTGAGAGTAGTCTAAAATTCTTTTGAAATTCTGAGCCTGTTGATCGCCAACTAGTAGTGAAATCATCACAGATCCATTGATTTTGTTTGGATTTTTATCATTTTTTCTGTGGAATGAGTATAGTGTTTGGTGAAAAGAATGGCATATTGCCTGTTGTCATAACTTAATGGAATAGTTGATTGCCAATGAAGTAAAGATGAAAATAGTGGAAAAAAAGTGAAAAAACGCCTGTTTTTTTGCATTAAATTGATGCAAAATCATGTAGAAATGTGTTTTAAGAATTATTTTTTCAGTGGATGTTGTCCGCACATGTGTTCTGTGTATCTGGAATGCATTTATTGAGAACCTACCCAACCCACTAAGGATTTGATGAAAAAAATAATTTTTCACATTTTTCTGATAAAAAATAAAGGGTGCGTACACTAAAATGGCCACAATTTTTTTTCGCGATATTTCCGGCAGAGCAGACCCTCCAATTATTTGTTCTTAGGGTCAAAGTTAACAGAAAAAACACAAATAAAAAGTATGGCAGACCATGTCAGGTTCAACCCATTTTTGAGACTTTGGCTCCCTGACTAATGTGGCACCAGTGGGATAGTTAAAATGTTTTGAAGCATCGAAAATACATTTTGGTTCAAAAATAACAAAAACTACGACTTTATTCAGCATTATATTCTCTTACAGTTCTCTTGTCAATCCGCGGTGACGCTGCTGACGTGTATTTGGTGCGTCCGTGTACTCGGGTTCAAATAAATACGGCTGGGCAAAAAAATACAAGTGTTCCTCTGTGTCGAAATCCTTAGACATGTTTGCGAAGATTGTTTTGTTTACAGCGAGCATCTCCCTCAGACTGTGAACGAAGCTCAGGCGCACTGATAACACGTCAGCAGTGTCTTACGTCACTGAAGGCAGATCCACAACAGAACCGGAAGACAATTCAATACTGAATAAAGTCGTACTTTTTGTTATGTTTGGATCAAAATGTATTTTCGATGCTTCAAAACATTGTAACTAACCCACTGACGTCACATGGATTACTTTAATGATGTCTTTATTTCTTTGCTGGACAAGGACAGTATACCGTACATTTTCAATGGAGGGACAGAAAGCTTTCGGACTAAATCTAAAATATCTTAAACTGTGTTCCGGAGATGAACGGAGGTCTTACGGGCTTGGAACAACATGAGGGAGAGTAACTAATAACATTATTTTCATTTTTGGGTGAACTAACCCTTTAAGACGAATCCTTACCCAGATAGCAAACTGACATTGAATCAACGTGGAAACATGACATCGAAACAACGTTGATCTGATATTGTTTTGCTCATCGAATTATTGTTAACGTCAGACGCGTCATTCTTTCAAAACTAATGGAAAATCAACTTGAAATCAACGTTGTTTCAACGTTATGAAAGCAAACCAATTTTCGATTTTCATTTAGCTTTGAAGAATGCCGTGTCTGACGTTGGTTCAACGTTAATTCGATGAGCAAAATCAACGTTGTTTCGATATCATGAGAGATGTCGTTTCCACGTTGATTCAATGTCAGTTCGCTGTCTGGGTGTGGTCTGTAAAGTTGCTCAAATCGCCCTTTTTATGGTGGCCTTATTTTTTTAGTAAATGTACTTCTGGCTATGAGATATAGAGTCACATCGATTTGTGGTATTGTTGTGCGTATTGTATTAAGGCAATTGATTTAACTGGTGTTATCTTATGCAGTCCTGGTCAGAAAATGATACTGTCACACGAGACTAATGCTAAGTTAAAGGGCCATTCAGTTGTTCTTTAGCATTAGCAACAAAAAACTAGCATTAGCATCGCTAGTTATAGAGAGTGTTCTACACAATAATTAACTTCCTATACCTGCCCATGTCAGCAATAGCATTTAGGAATAAAGTTGAGAAAGCTGACCTGTTCGCAATCGTGTAAATATGAACGTCTCAGGTTACGTATGTAACCATGGTTCCCTGAGGAGGGAATGAGACACACACATTCCATTTCATGAACAGTTTCCTTGAAGAAACTCTGTAACCTTTGTCCAAAGTGACAAATACACAGTGCAAACATTGACATGGTAAAGACACCCAATGAACTGAATCCTAATTTAATCTACTACGCATGTTTACGTTTGCTCAGAGATCCTGTTCTCTTTTGCAATACCACACATAGTATCTTTAAGAAATGTCACAGGCCGTTATTTGGTCTGTCATCCTTCTTTCTTTCTTAATCAGTATGACAGACCCTTCGACAGAAGAGGCTAAAACAGTTGGCTGATGAGACATCTTAGAAGACAGATTTCTCTCTGGTGGCCGGGTGATGGGACCCCAAAAGAAGCCTCGGCCGTTCTTTGAGGACCGCCATGACAAATGAATTCATTCATTGGGAAAATATTATACTTCTCGTGTTTTTGCACCTTTAGCATTCGACATATTCGACTGTGGTGGGTGTGAAGGCACAAGGGTATATGATGAAGCCACGGGTCAAAGAGACGCTTGCAATTCAATCTGTCACCTGGGTCAGCATAATCTCTTAAGAAACCAACTTTTCAAGCGTTTTAAGCAGTGGTGAGTCATACAATACATACATTGTATTCAGTTTTGCACAGTAATATACTAACATAATTAAACTTTTTTTTTTGCCCTGATTCACTGGTGTTTGGAATGAGACTAGACAGTTGTGAATGGATACCCTTTATGCCATAAATAACACATACTGTATATAAATGTTGTTTTGACAATCCAAACTGGCCCACTGGAAAAAGCCCTGGTCCTCCAGGCCAGGCCTGAACTCAGCTTTACGTTTACTCAATTTTAATGCAATGTGACAAGTGATATTGCATTTGATGATGCCACACTAGTATCAGTTGGAAAAAAAAAACTGTTACTGGAAAACAACACTATATAACAGCTAAAGAACTTCCACACAACTTAAAAATGAAGTAAATCAAGTTACTGTCATGCGTTTTGTTTTGTTTTCCCGGTCTGTTCTATTTTGTCTTTGCCTCTAGTTTGTTAATTATTTCGGTCATCCTCTGTTCCCTTCTTGTTTTGTTATGATGGTCTCTGATTGATTTGAAGAAGTCCTTTGTTTGCTGTGCATGATAAGCCCTCAGTTTCCTCCCCGGTATTAGTCTTGGTTAAGCTGTTTAGTTGTGTAATTTCTCCTGTGATTCCCTAAGTCTTCTGTTTGTAAATTTAAATAAAACACTATTGGATTTCGATTCCTGCTTCCAGTGAGTGTCTGAACCATACAGCACGACAGATAAATTAGCACCACTTTGTTTACCCGTAAGCCTGGTTTGAAAGCTGCTCATTTGGGTTTGAAACAGAACCCTGTCATCGTATCTACCATTTCATGTATGTAGAATTCAAACAGCATTTGTACTTTGGGCAATGGTATGGATTAATAGAGGATTAGGCCTATTAGACCCTTACCTTATCTCCAGAGACAACAGATTCCCAGTCTTTTGCTTCATTGGAGCACACCACACTCTTATTCCTCTCCCAGTGGCACTCAACATCACAGGAAAAACAAAATAACTATATATATATATATATATATATATATATATATATATATACATATATTTACAGTGGGTACAGAAAGTATTCAGACCCCCTTACATTTTTCACTCTTTGTTATTTTGCAGCCATTTGCTAAAATCATTTAAGTTCGTTTTTTCCCTCATTTTTGTACACACAGCATCCCATATTGACAGAAAAAAACAGAATTGTTGACATTTTTGCACATTTATTAAAAAAGAAAAACTGAAATATCACATGGTCCTAAGTATTCAGAGCCTTTGCTGTGACACTCGTATATTTACCTCAGGTGCTGACTATTTCTTCTGATCATCCTTGAGATGGTTCTACACCTTCATTTGAGTCCAGCTGTGTTTGATTATACTGATTGGACTTGATTAGGAAAGCCACACACCTGTCTATATAAGACTTTACAGCTCACAGTGCATGTCAGAGCAAATGAGAATCATGAGGTTATGATTTTCTTATTTGAACTGCATGACGAGCTCTGCATGAAGAGCTCAGAGACAGAATAGGCTTTATGCCGTGCGTCACGTGACCAAACCGGAAAACGGGTCTCATCGCATCCGCTTGTCAGAGAAAGTGTTAACAGCCGTAAGAACTGACTACGATATCTATGGATATTTAAGGTAATCGGCTAACCTACCTAGTTCACTTTGTTACTGGCGTTTTATTACATTTAAATATCTAAACGTTACTGTGAAGAATAAAAAATATAAAACGTTTAAATATCAATCTACACATGTGAGGGATATTGGTTATGCTAATCTTTGTTCACTCCTTTTAAGTTATCTTGAGTAAAACCGCAAAAAATTTCATGAAGCACATACAAAAGACCTGGACCGGAAGCGATGCGACCTGTTTTACAGAGAATGCGGAAGTAAGTTGTGCATAAAGCCTATTGTGGCAAGGCACAGATCTGTCCAAGGTTACAAAAAAAAAAAATAATAATAAAATCTGCTGCACTTAAGGTTCCTTTTTTAGCAAAGTTTGCTAAAAAAAACACCTGAAGGACTACAAGATGGTGATAAATAAGATCCTCTGGTCTGATGAGACCAAGATAGAACTTTTTGGCCTTAATTCGAAAGCGGTATGTGAGGAGAAAACCAGGCACTGCTCACCACCTGTCCAATACAGTCTCAACAGTGAAGCATGGTTGTGGCAACAATGTTTTTCATTATGCTGCAGTGTTTTTTCAGCTGCAGGGACCCAACCCTAACCCTACCCACTATATATATATTTACATTTTGTTATGTTGTTATGTTGAACTTTCTGTTCATCAAAGGACCCTGAAAAGCAACATGACATCATGACTTTTGCGTAAACATACACGCCAATTTCGAGTCAAGTGGCGTGTTATCTCAACGCATTTTGAGCTATCCGCTTGTATGCGTGTATGTTCTACGCCATAAACGTCCGCGTCATTCCGCGTGTCCGTACATGCCGTCAAATGTCCGGCCAAAACAAAGCAAAATGTAGATCTACATCTGGGGAGCAATGTTTTTCTTTCCTAGGATGGTAAGGGAACAATCATAAATGCCATTAACCCCAGTGACTGTTAGGTTTAGGGACAGGGTTGAGTTAAGTCATATATTTATATAACGTTAAGTCAACGCGTTCATAAACACGCTGAAAAGCGATTATGTGTCTTGATAGCACGCCAAAAATGGAAATACAAATTGGCGTGTCATACACACGCTACTTCATGAGATCAGTCTGTGAAAAGAAATGCCATATATTTCACAAAGATATTACACAACACAACAATGTTAAGAACAATAAGAAGTGTTTCTTGAGCAGAAAATCAGCATATTGTAATGATTTATGAAGGATCATGTGACACTGAAGACAGGAGAAATGATGCTGAAAAATCAGCTTTGAATCTCAGGAATAAATTACATTTAACAATGTATTAAAACAGAAAACATTTTAAAAAGTAATAATATTCCACAATATTGATAATATTAGGGTCCCACTTTATATTAGGTGTCTTTAACCACTATGTTCTAACATTGTAAATTAATAATTTAATACCATGCATGCATTTTTAAAAATGTATGTACATTGTAAAAACATGTATTTAATATCTGTAATTACATCTACAATTACTAAGTTATTCCCTTACCCATTAACCCGCCATAAATCTAAATACCATCAAACCTGTCCCTAACATTACCTGTGTACACCTCCATAGCACCAAAAGTGTTTTCCAATAAAACATGAACACAATAACTATATTATACATATTTTTTTGATGGAAGTACATAGCAGTTAAAGCTGCAGTCCATTGCTTTTTTGGGTTAAAAATTATCAAAAATAAACCTTTGAGCAAGTACATAACCAGCCAGTGTTCAAAACTATCTGCTTGCCGTAGCTCGATTCAAAACGGTAAGCTTGTAATAATGTGTTTAATTCCAGTGCTGGTGGTTCCCTATCGAGGGAACTCAACACTGCGTCGATAAAATCGACTCTTTGGGGACGCTCCCTAAGCGTGCGCCTCTGAAGTATGAATGAAACTAATCCAATCCTGATTGGTGTTGCGTCGTGATGTAACATGTGACGGCATACCCGGAAGTATAAAAGTGACGCTGTCACAACACACACTAGCTTTCACTCTTCAGCCAGACTGATCTCTTGAAGTAGCGTGTATGACACGCCAATTCGTATTTCCATTTTTGGCGTGCTATCAAGACACATAATCGCCTTTCAGCGCGTTTATGAATGCCATTGACTTAACGTTAAATAAATATACGACTTACCTCAACCCCGTCCCTTAACCTAACCGTCACTGGGGTTAATGGCATTTATGACTGTTCCATTACCATCCTAGGTAAAAAAAAGATATGCCTTACCTCAACCCTATCCCTAAACTTAACCATCACTGGGGTTAATGGCATTTATAACTGGAGATTTGACTGCGTGTTCAGACACGCGTAATGACGCGGACGTTAATGACGTAGACATATACGCATACACGCGGATAGCACAAAATGCATGGAGATAACACGCCACCTGACTCGAAAGTGGCGTATATGTTTACGCAAAAGTCATGATGTCATGTTGCTTCAGCAAGCGCTACATGTGAAACTGTCTGTCTTATTTGGTGTAACGAAAGATAGGTCCTTCCTGCTGGATGCCTTCTGGCCTGTTCGGCGACGCCGTTAATTCGGTCGTCGACAGGTTTCAGGAGTCGAAAAAACAATCTGCGGCGTTCCAGCAGTACCTCCTCCGAAAAGCGAAGGCCAAACCGAGTAGGGTGGGGCAAAGCGATCAGCCCCAGCCATCAGCCAGCTCCTCCCACAGGGCAAAGCAAAAGGAGAGCGTTTTCTCCAGAGCCCCCCTTCCGGGGACTTGGCAACAGAGGAAACGCTCTCAAAAACCGAAGTCCTCTGGCCAGAGGGACGACCTAAGGGACGTCATTCAGGCTAAGAGGGCTTCGGAAAAGAAGTCCTAGCCACGGCAGGACTTCAGAGGGCTGCCCCCTCTGCAGTGAGGCAACCGAGGTTGTTCTCACAGCGGGGCCCTCTAGGAAAAGATGCATGTCCGCCGTTAGCAGCGTTTCGGGCCGCATCAATTTCCAGCGAGAATACGATTTTAAAACATCAGTTATGGTCGCAGGGACCGGATCGACTACAGCCTGCCGGTATTCAGCTTCAGGTAGTCGAAAAAGATACTCTGAAGACACCAGAGGCCAGCCTCGAGAGGCTGGTACCCTTAGTAGATTTTGTAGAGGGCTGGTATCATCTTCCCAACATATCTGCATGGGTCCTGCAGATAATACGAGCTGGGTACACTGTAAAAAGTAATACCTAGATCTAACTTATAAAAAGTGAGGCAAGTGGCTGCATTGAATGTTTTAGGTTGAGTCAACTTGCAGCCTTTTTTAAGTATATTGAACATTTTAACATTACTTTATATGAACGCAATAAAATCAAGTTGAGTTAACTAATAATACTAGTATTACTCAGATAAACCTACTTTTCCTGGTAGAGGTAAAGTATTTATGGCTACAAGTAACCTGCACACATTTTAATTAGGTTTTATGAACTTATTTTCTTAGTAAAATTATCCTAATCATATGTGAATTAACATTTTAATTGAGTCCTGGATAGAAAATAAATCTAAATGTCTATATTCTAAGCACTACAGTGATTAACCTATTACAAATGCAATGGAAGAAAACAATGAGAAAATAGATTGAAGACAAAACATTTATTCAGTGTTAACCAGTGTCACTTAACAGTGACTACACAGCAAATAAATGTGGCCACACATGTACAGTATAATATAAAACAAACACTGTATAAGTGTATTTTCAACCTGTTCTGAACAGTACATCCAAACTGCCCAATCTGTAATGTTTGGATAAAGTTAAATGTGAGCTTATTAATGTAATGTAATGTGTGAGCATTAATGTGGATAAAGATGAATGTAAAGATAAAATCACATTGTATCACAATGGAGGTCGAGAGCATAGGTCAGTCCAAACAGGAGACAGCATGATTTAGACAGGTTTGGCACACCTCTGACCA
Organism: Pimephales promelas; assembly: GCF_016745375.1. The sequence goes on along the minus strand of NW_024121877.1, from coordinate 990,254 downwards.
CGGGCTGTCCTTCTATCATAATACCAATCGTGTTGGGATGATGGCACATGTACATTTTCAGTGGGCAACTGCCAAGCTCAGCGTGCACCTCTGTTTCAGCACGATTCTATTGGTGGAGACAAAAGAATCAAGAAAAACAGGTAATGAGAGGAATATAGCAAACCTGTAGAAGACATAAGACAGAAAGTCAAAATTGTACTTTTGTTACTAAAGGTGGTGATACTAGACGGATACTGTGACTAGAGCATGTGACCAGAGTGAAGTCTATGACAATGACATAGAGTGTGGGTACTAAACTATCATAATCCACTGTAGCATGAGTGGTGTCGTATTCTGGTTCAAAGGATGCATTACAATGAAACAATGCAATTGTCCTTGCCTGTCCCTGATTGGTCATCACATTATTGTGTATTAAGCTACAAAGTTTAAATATATGTTCAAAAGATGTCTTCAACGTCTTTGTCACAAAGTCTTATATAACAAAGCCTTCCACTGAGGAGCCAGAATGAATGTTTTTATGATATCTTTTTTTTATGTTTTCTGAAATGAATGTTCATGAAACATATTTCATATTTTCAACCTAATTTCAACATAACAATTTTAGTCATCACATGTCAGGATCTTAAATGATCACAGACAAAAGTTGAGTAAAGGTTAGTGGCAACTGACAGCTTGCCAAAGGGCCTCAGAGAAAGACTGACTGATAATAAGAAACTGCTATATTTGGTGATTTTTACTGGTTGTGGGGAGGAGACAGAAAGGTGATTATATCTGCCTTTTATTGGTGGTTGGTACAAAGAAATGGTAAAAGAAATGTAATTGTATGGAGCCTACACTATTGTTTGCAATTTTACTTATGTTTTACTTACCTGTGAATAGTTAGGCTATAGCTGTAATTGTATATTCTTAAGTTTTTCTTACCTGGATCTGAAGCTTGAAGACCCCAGGTAACAAAAGTGCTTGGGTATCTAAAGACCAGGAAAATGCATGTTAGAATAAGGTTAAAAACCAGTGGTAAAAGTAGTTTAAGTAATGGGTTATAAATAATTTTCATTTTTTTTCCCAACCAAAATTCTGTCATTAATTGACTATGCAGCATTAAAAACAACCGTGGAAAAAATCTCTAAAATCAAACAGACTAACATACATTAACGCAAAAGTAAGCTACACAATCTCTGATTGCAGAGTCCTGTCAAAACACACGATTACTTTGTTTTGTCTGCTGTCCATAAAACACCATCTTACTTTCCCTTATTTGCCTGTTCTATTGCCTGAAGGCTTGCTTCAAATTGCTACCGTTTCGATCGAATATTATCCCGAAATTCAATCATTGCAATCTAAAAATATAACTGACGGCATTTATGCAACTAATATTGCCTACATATCTGCGTTTTTATACACGTCCATTCTAAACTTTGTTACAGTGGCGATAGTTTTAGCAGGTGCTGCTAGAAATAAGCATTAATAATACACGTTGTAGGCACGACTATGGCCTACAGCACTCATTTATTGTTAATTTAAACCGCTGTTGTCTGCCGCCGATCGACCACACTCCCATTAGCACTATGCTACCATCTTAGCTTGCCTATGTGTGCAGGATAGCTCTATTACAGACAGTACAATGCAAACCTAACCTCAGCTCCCTGGAGTAAGCGATTTTGCGTGACTTTACATCACCAGTCATTTGGCTAAATTTGCTCAACTTACCTTGTTATTCAGATGATCCGCTGCGGCGATCAAACCGTTGAAGTGCCGAGGAAGAAACTGCATCTGCCTAGGAAACTCTGCACCAATGAAAAAGCGGCATTCCAACTTATAAAAATGTAAAATATTTACGTTTGGTGAACGCATGTGCCACATCGACAGCTGCTCAAATAAATAGTGTATGTCAACTTACTTTTATAACCTTTATAGTACACAATAACGCCGTTAATTCGGTCGTCGACAGGTTTCAGGAGTCGAAAAAACAATCTGCGGCGTTCCAGCAGTACCTCCTCCGAAAAACGAAGGCCAAACTGAGTAGGGTGGGGCAAAGCGATCAGCCCCAGCCATCAGCCAGCTCCTCCCACAGGGCAAAGCAAAAGGAGAGCGTTTTCTCCAGAGCCCCCCCTCCGGGGACTTGGCAACAGAGGAAACGCTCTCAAAAACCGAAGTCCTCTGGCCAGAGGGGCGACCTAAGGGACGTCATTCAGGCTAAGAGGGCTTCGGAAAAGAAGTCCTAGCCACGGCAGGACTTCAGAGGGCTGCCCCCTCCGCAGTGAGGCAACCGAGGTTGTTCTCACAGCGGGGCCCTCTAGGAAAAGATGCATGTCCGCCGTTAGCAGCGTTTCGGGCTGCATCAATTTCCAGCGAGAATACGAATTTAAAACATCAGTTATGGTCGCAGGGACCGGATCGACTACAGCCTGCCGGTATTCAGCTTCAGGTAGTCGAAAAAGATACTCTGAAGACACCAGAGGCCAGCCTCGAGAGGCTGGTACCCTTAGTAGATTTTGTAGAGGGCTGGTATCATCTTCCTAACATATCTGCATGGGTCCTGCAGATAATACGAGCTGACTGCAGTTTGCGCACCGCCCCCCCAAGTTTTCTGGGGTGGTGCACACTACGGTGGTCCCAGAGCAGGCTCAGGTTCTGGAACAGGAAGTGCACTCTGCTGTTGAAAGGAGCCATAGAACGTGTTCTTGTGGTAGACAGGGAGTCCGGGTTTTACAGCCGGTACTTTATAGTTCCAAAAAAGGATGGGGGGTTAAGGCCAATTTTGGATCTCTGAGGAGGTTCAAGTTCAAAATGTTGACCATTCCAACAATTGTGAGTCAAATCAGGTCCGAGGACTGGTTTGTCACGATAGATCTGAAAGACGTCGATTTTCACATCTCCATCCTTCCATGTCACAGGAGATATCTGAGGTTCGCTTTCGGGGGCGAAGCGTACCAATATCGGGTTCTTCCGTTCGGCCTAGCACTCTCTCCCCGCACATTCACCAAGTGTATGGACGTAGCCCTTGCTCCACTGAGACTTCAAGTGATTCGGATATTGAATTATCTCGACGACTGGCTTATCCTGGCTCAGTCTCGGGAGATGGCAGTTCAGCATTGAGATGTCTTTCTTGGACATATTCAAAAATTGGGATTAAGACTCAATTTGAAGAAGAGTGTGCTAGAACCATCCCAGACTACGACTTTTTTGGGAGTCATGTGGAACTCGACTACAATGCAGGCACGAATGTCTCCCACACGTATCGAGTCAATTCTGGCGATGGTATCCAGGGTGAAGCTGGGCCAAGCCATCACTGTGAAACACTTTCAAAGAATGCTGGGCCTCATGGCAGCGGCATCCACCATTATTCCTCTGGGCCTTCTTCACATGAGGCCCCTCCAGTGGTGGTTGAAAACCAAGGGGTTTTCCCCCAAAGGCAATCCGTTTAACGCGCAGGTGCCTTCATTCTCTGCAAATATGGAAGAAACCTTGGTTCCAATCCCAAGGGCCAGTGTTGGGGGTGACATGTCGCCAGGAAACCGTTTCGACAGACGCCTCCCTTACTGGCTGTGGCGCGGTCATGGATGGCTGCTTTGCCAGGGGTCTGTGGCAGGACCTTCATCGCACTTGGCATATATATGGCCTGGAGATGATGACTGTGTTCAGGGCTTTGAGGAGCTTCCTTCCAGACATCAAGGGTCGCCACGTCTTAATACGGACAGACAATACGCCAGTGGTGGCCTACCTGAATCGACAAGGGGGACTCAGATTGCGCCATCTGTGCAAACTGGCGCATCAAATTATCCTTTGGTCCCAGGGGAAGATACTGTCAATAAGGGCAATGTATATTCCAGGGGTTCAGAATCAGGGAGCAGACATCCTGTCGAGGCAGGGGCTGAAGCCCGGGGAATGGAGACTTCATCCGGAGGTGGTGAAGTCGACATGGGAGAGGTTCGGACCAATGGAAGTGGATCTGTTTGCGTCCGGAGAGACGTCCCACTGTCCACTTTGGTTCTCCCTCTCACATCCAGCCCCACTGGGGTTGGATGCCATGGTACAGGCTTGGCCGAGGCTTCGCCTGTACGTATTTCCCCCGATCGCTCTGATCCCGGGAGTCCTGGAGAGTGTCCGTCAGGAGGGCATCAGTCTACTTCTGGTTGCCCCAAGATGGCCGACACGAGTATGGTTCTCAGACATAATATCACTCCTCATAGCTCCGCTGTGGCAGATTCCTCTGAGGAGGGATCTGTTGTCTCAGGCGGAGGGCAAAATCTTCCACCCGCGCCCAGAGCTGTGGAAGCTGTGGGTCTGGCGTCTGAGGGGGTTCAGTACCTGAATGCTGGCTTATCAGCTGGAGTGGTTGAAACCATACTTAGCTCTAGGGCTCCATATACCAGGAGATTATATGGTCTCAAGTGGAATGTGTTTCTCACTTGGTGTAGAGAACAAAGGTTGGATCCAGTGAACTGCCCGGTGGCTTCAGTTCTGGAATTCCTTCAGGATCGTTTCTCTGCGGGTCTCTCCCCGTCCACTCTTAAGGTGTACGTGGCTGCCATTTCGGCTTTCCACGCACCAGTAGATGGTGGACCTCTGGGGAGGCACCAGTTGGTCATTCGGTTTCTCCGTGGTGCTTGGAGGATGAGGCCGGCGACCAGGTCCAGGGTTCCTGCCTGGGACCTGGCAATAGTTCTGGAAGGGTTATCCCTGGCTCCCTTCGAACCTTTAGAGTTGGCTTCGCCTAAGGACTTAACACTAAAAAGGCTCTTTCTTTTAGCGATTACCTCTCTTAAGAGGGTGGGAGATCTCCAGGCCCCGGCGGTAACGGCAGCTTGCTTGGAGTTTGCCCCTGGCAGAGTAAAGGCTTTTTTGCACCCGAGTCCAGATTACGTGCCTAAAGTTCCTTCAAATACGGCTCGCTCTATAGTCCTTCAGGCATTCCATCCTTCACCTCATGTATCGGCGGAAGAAAAGAGGCATCACTTGCTCTGCCCCGTCAGAGCTTTGAGTATATACCTTGAAAGGTCCGCTTCTTGGAGAAGATCGGATCAGTTGTTAGTATGCTTTGGGTCACCTAAGAGGGGGCTCCCGGCGACCAAACAGACTATAAGTAACTGGATAGTCCAGGCTATTACTGAGGCTTACAAGGTGCGCGGGTTGCCTTCACCTTTGGCCTTAAGGGCTCACTCAACTAGAGGCATGGCTTCCTCTAGGGCCCTTCTTTCGGGAGTACCTCTACAGGAGATCTGTGAGGCAGCCGGCTGGGCTACCCCACATACTTTCATTAGGTTTTATAGTCTCAACCTTCCCAGTACGCCCCGTGCAAACGTACTCGGCCCTAGCTGAGTGCCTAATCAGTTTCACTCTGGGGCGGGTCTGTTCAGTGCGTGGCCTAGTGGGCACTCGTTCCTCAAAGAGTCGATTTTATCGACGCAGTGTTGAGTTCCCTCGATAGGGAACGTCTCGGGTTATGACTATAACCCTTGTTCCCTGAGAAGGGAATGAGACACTGTGTCGTGTTGCCACGCCCCTTTAGACCCTTGAGCGTCTTGCTTCATCGAGAGGCTAGTGTGTGTTCTGACAGCGTCACTTTTATACTTCCGGGTATGCAGTCACATGTTACGTTACGATGCAACACCAATCAGGATTTGATTAGTTTCATTGATATTTCAGAGGCACACGCTTAGGAAACGTCCCCAAAGAGTTGATTTTATCGACGCAGTGTCTCGTTCCCTTCTCAGGGAACAAGGGTTATAGTCATAACCCGAGACGATTTCTGCGGGAAATTTGAGCATGTCTTTGCATCATTACGTCACATCTGTACACATAAAGAAGGAATCTCGGCTAGTATAAGCTATATTGCGTGTAAGGATGTTGGAGGTGGAGATACAGCCTTTTCTCACAGCACTTGATATAATTAAACTTATCAATTTGATGGCGGACCCCAGAAAGATTCAAATGACAATCACAGTGACACCTGAAGATTCACCCATTGTAAAATGCAAAAGACTTCGGAGTGGTTACAGAAAAAAAGAGACTGCAACCGGCCCATACTAAAACAAGGATAAATATTAGAAGGGCTTTAGATGTAGTCACACAATGCTGATGTTGAACATTAACAATTTGAGAACAAAGTATAATTTGCATGGTTTTCAGTGATATGATAAACAATTGTTAGATTTAATCAGCGTGATTTGCAGCAATGATTTTTTCCCCTTAGTTGGTCAAAACCAGAACAAAAGTGGATGTTACTTACTTGTTCAGATGACATTTTCCGGTGAAAATTATTATGTTGGTATTATATTAATAATCTGTGATTGCAAATGCCAGTATCCACACCTGCGCTGTGAATAACACCTGTACATTCTCCTCAAAACATTGTGTTCATCAACGCTGTTCCATGCCGGGGCACAACTCGCGTAAAGTTGATAATTCCCCGAATAACTGCAATTGAAGATTTCGAACAGAGATGGCGACAAAGAGGAAAAACTGCCAACTGCAGCTTTAAGGACACCAAATATAAAGTGACCAAACGCTTCGTCCTGGTCCTCTAATTTTATTGACTAAAGTGCTTTTTACCAGGGCTGATATTTAGTATTTAGTAGATATTTCACTGTTTGCATCACTCTATGTCTGTGTTTGCAGTGTTCTAGACCACACTATTAAGCAGTGTGAATGGAGCTTTTGAACAAGTGATACTGTGATTCTGCCTGGAGCAAGTTATTTTTTTATTTTTTTTTAAGAAACATTTGTGCTTCAGGAATGCTCAAAGCACCATTTCCTTCACCTGGCAGAACAGGAAATTGAAAACCCGGAGCTGGAGCGGAGCGATCACAAAATGTGGATGGAGCAAGGAGGGGAAATTGCAGTCGCTCTAATTGTGTCACATCACTCAAAATTCTGTTCCAATTTATAGGTTGTTTGTTGACACACAAAGGGATGGTTCACCTGTAAATGTAAACTGTGTCATAATTTACTCAATCTCATGGCATTTCAAACTTTTCACATTTCAAGTAAATGAACTAGAAATCCGCGCTCATTCAAGGGTGTGCATCTATTGCAAGGACGGAGAGAAAGCACTGAAATTATCAGACATCCATTAGTGCATGCGATCCCTAACAGCTGGAATTTTATGCAGAAATTTAAGGCTAAAATATAGACTTAAATTATGCAGAAATTTAAGGCTAAAATATAATTTAAACAGATGAGTTGTAAAAAAAATTCACCCCCCTCACAGTTGTCATGAAGGGAAAAATGAGCTCAATAGACCAAAGCCACTTTTTGCTCCAGGCTGTAAACATGTTTTTTTCTGCTGTAAAGTTAGGCATTTTAACATGGGGGAGATACAGATTTGACTCGCTTCTGCAGCCTGCCTCAAGCGGCCACTCGATAAATTGCAGTTTAATTCACTTCCGTATTGGCTTCAAGAGAGAGACGGGGAGAGGTTGCCGCTTGGTATCAATGCTTTTGTCGAAACATTGAGAGTGAATGTGGTCCAATGTTCTTCAAACCATTTTCTTTTTGAGGGGGTGGACTAATTAGGGCCCAAGCCCTGAAAGGGCGAAGGCCCTATTGTTTTCCTTGGGATTATTAGGGCCCGAGCACTAACAGTGCGAGAACCCTATTGAAACTGTTAGGGTTTTTTTTTTTTTTTTTTTTTTTTTTTTTCTGCAAAGTAAGCTCGATTTTCACGGCCACAACATGCTCAAAAACTCACCAAATTTGGCATGCATGTCAGGACTGGTGAAAAATTTCGTATTTTGTGGGTTTCGCGGATGGGCGTGGCAAAATGGCTCGCTAGCGCCACCTAGAAAATTGGAAAAAATTAGCCCCTCGTCCACGTTCAACCTACATGCACGAAATTTGGTGGGGACGTGCATCATATCAAGACGCACAAAAAAGCCTCAAGAACCCATAGCCTAAACTCAACAGGAAGTCCGCCATTTTGAATTTGGCAGCCATTTTGGGACGATTAACACACTCCGTACTTTAACGAACTCCTCCTAGGGATTTAGTCGGATCGACTTCAAATTTCTGCTGTGTCTTCTACAGGCATTGATGATGTAAAGTTGTGCTATCTGCGCATTTTCGTCGATGGGCGTGTCCGTGGTGTTGATGATTCGCCATGAAAGAGGAAGTTATAGTAACTTGACTGTAAATGCCCAGATCTGCACGAAATTTTACACATTTGACAAGAGTCCCGCCCTGAACACATCTAAATGCCGACATTCACCCACAGTCATAGCGCCACCTAGTGGCAACAGGAAGTGTCCTTTAACGAAGCAGCCCCCGCCGCATGTTTGAGCGACATGTACGAAATTTCTGTGGTACATCTAACATGTCCAGACAGACAAAAAAGTCTCTTGGAGCAATGCCCTAAACTCAACAGGAAGTCGGCCATTTCGAGTTTTACCGACATTTTTCGATGATTTACTCATTACGTACTTTAAAGGGTTAGTTCACCCAAAAATGAAAATTAAGTCATTAATTACTCACCCCCATGCTGTACCAACCCCGTAAGACCTTCGTTTGTCTTCGGAACACAAATGAAGATATTTTTGATTAAATTTGAGAGCTGTATAACTACCACATTGGCTCCTAAGGGACTGCCTCTTGACGGCCCAGAAAGTCAATGAAGAAAATGTTTAAATATCCCAAGTGACTACCGTGGCTCAACTATATGTTTATCAAGCGACGTGAATACTTTTTGTGCGAAAAAACAAACAAAAATAACGAGTTTATTCGACTATTTCTTTTCTTCCTTGTAGGCCAGAACGAGAATTCCTTAGATTTCCACGACGCATGCGCGAGAATTGCGATCTAAGCTGGTGTAAGCAGATCGCAAATCTCGCGCATGCGTCGTGGAGGATGCTCAATTCCGGACGGATTTTTGATATCTCGAACGGTCTGGCCGTGGCGAGGAAATGAATTTTATGACTAAAAAAGGACACGTAAAGTGTGTTATAACTTTGCTCAATTTACCTACAGTTACAAAACTTGCCACATATATTGTTCTCGTCAAGCCGATCAACTTTCCAATTTAAAGTCATTCGCTCTGAGTAACAGAACGTCAGATATTGTAGTTTGAATGGATTTATTTCCCCTGCGATTTATTTCCCCACTCTCTCTCTCTCTCTGTGTGTTTGTGTGTGGGGAGGGGAGGCCTGTTGTCTGTGTTTATGTGTGTGTGTGTGTGGCTGGCTGCGATTTTTCCTACAAGTCCTTGTCTCCAAGTCCTTGTCTTTTTGCATAACAATTTTGTCTTTTTTTTAAATGACAAAATAGGCATATAACCCCCATCTTTTAAATGTATAGTGTGCTTTAAATAAAAGTAAGATTGTATTTGTAATTGAAGCTGAATGAATTTAAAATTCATGTGCTACATTTCAATATATTTGTTTTCCTTAAGATTTTAAAACACTAACTTCATTCTTATCTGAATTACAAATATTTGTTTCTGTATAAATAATACTCTGACTAAAAACACATTTGATTTTTCTTTTTGCATTGTTATTTACACGTATTTATGTATGTGTGTGTGTGTGTAAATATATAAAGTGCGGTTTTTTTTTAGATAAAGTAGAATTTCTATAACTATGTGTTGAACTAATAAATCACTCTTGTGTGTGTTAAACACAATCTACTTAATACAGACAACTTCATTATAAATATAAATAACAAATCCAAAAAATATATGATCATAATCTATGACAAAAAAGCCATTACAAACTATATTAGTGGAAAATACACATTGCTCTTTGTATTGTTGTAAAATACATTCATGAAAAACAAGATAACAAAAATCAAAAAGATACATTATTTTAGATATAGCCATGGCTGCTACAAAATTGATATATGTTTTAAATGTATAGCAGAGATGTTAAATGAGGCAGCAACATACAAACTTTCTAGAACAACATGGACCTGAATAGCTGGTTTTTATGGAGGACAGTGAAGAGGAAGAGGGTGCAAATCAAACAGCTCATTCTCAGACTACACAGCAAACAGCTTAAGTTTTTAGTGCTTTGTTTGAGGCTTTTAGTGCTCTGTCCTATCTATTATCTACATATAATAGATAGAACAGAACAAGAAAGGCAATTAATAATCTGTCATTGCGTCACTGCATTATGATATGAAAGGCTCAGTACAGTGTGGCACAAAACGCTTATGCGCATCCCGAGTGGAGAATGATGCGCTTAAAGCCACATGGAGTTACAGCGCACAGCGCATCGAGTCCGCATTGTTGCAAGCTCTACAATACACTTCTTTTCGACAGTCAAAGCAGGGGTTACGTTTTTGCACGTCGTACAGAATAACCCTAAAGGCACCAAGGTGGCGGTGCCACCGGCTTTATATTAAATATAAACATAGCTGTGAGCAGCGATAAAGGGCCAAAGCCGGCGGTACCACCATCCCGGTGCCTTTAGGTAACTAAAGGCATCGGGGTTGCGGTGCCACCACCTTGGGCCCGCAATCGCTGCTCACAGCTATATTTTAATTTGATGCCTTTGGATTCTTGTCAAACTATTTTTGCTGATGGCAAACACAAATGGCGGACCCAAAATAAATTTGAATTCTCCTGTAAATTCTTACGAAGGCATCTCTTGAATCACAGACAGAGCTAATTTAAAAAAAAGGATGAGGGCTGACGGTTTAGTAAAAGATGCCATAACTCACTGTGTGCTTGCATGCAATTCCCTTGAGAAGAATCTGCAAATCAGCAGTTTTAAACTCAATTAAACCCACATTGGAAATTCTATTTTGTCACAGCACTAAGCCTTAGCTCTTCCCCATCACTCTCTCAGAATGTGTTAAGTTTGGTTGCACTGAGCCTACAGCTCATGGGCCAATTTAAAACTTAATTCACTCAGCGCCAGCCTTCCATCATCCTCTTCTAATAACCATGACGATTGCAGACAATGTGACATCTTCCTGGACAGACGGAGAGATAATATTCCTCCCCCAGCCTTGAGGGAGAAGTCAGAGGCTGAGATTGAGTCGCATGCTCTCCTGTTGACAGGCCATAGCTCATGAAAAAGTGCCACATTGGGACGGGTGAGACACGAGAGGACCTTGAGCCAAAAATGGAGCAGACTGAGTCCCAGACAACAATGATGGCAGGGGGAATGAAGGTTCCTGAGACAGCAGTGATAAAGGCTTCAAAACTCCAGCAAGGATTTTATTGTTGGATAACAAGTCTGAGGGGTGACCTGCTTTCAGAAGCTTAACAGAGGATTAGATGGATGGCAGACTTTGAGGCAGGATTTTACTTTGTGTTTTTATATAAAAGAAGTTACATTTTGTCTACTGTATAAGCTCTTGTTGTCTTTCTTGAGAGGAAAAAAAAATACCTATGACTATAAGGAATGCGTTTTTAACTACATATTTTCCAGTTTTCAGAATATTTTTAGTTACAGAAATGGTCTAGGATTTACTTGGACATCATTTTTCAAGGTGTGTTTGTTGGGGTGTTGCTATTTTAAAAGCAACTGAAATAGACTGCGCCACTGACCAACTGAAACCTGGTCTAAAGTCAATGGCATTTTTTATTTAAAGAGTACGTTAGTAATATGAGCCTTTAGGTGGGTCCACAACGTACGCACACTATTCCCGTAGATGGTCTGCTTTAACCTTGCACATGAGCAGATTCGTTTCTTTGCAAGAACAGTGTTTAGATTTTCCGCTTGCAAATTATGCCATGTAAATAGCTAATCCGCCATAACTTGAGTGCAACTGGCTTTTAAAGGTGCCATATGTAGTAATTGAGGTAAAAATATCCAAAAAGATATGAGCTACACGCAACAAAAGAATGAGAAGAAATAAGTGTAATGATGTGTCATTAAAAAACTTGACAAGTTATAGTGCTGCCGAGATATAAACCTCGGCAGGTGTCGTAATACCAGTTTCGGCCATGGGAGGCGGTATGCGGGCGGGCAACATAACCACCAGCCAAACTGCAATAGATGGAGATGCAAAGGGGATGGAGATGGATATACCGACGAAATGGAGATGCAGAGGAGATGAAGATTGAGAGGAGATGGAGATAAAGATGGCCTTGAGCCTGAATGCCGGAAGGCCAATGGCTAAGGGAATTCCTGGAGGGACTTCATCAGAGCCAGTCACTCCCGAAGATTCAAGAGCCTTCATAAAATGTAAGAGGGCCACATATGTGTTATTTTTTATATAAGCTGTTTTTGATATTTCCACATATTTTACTTTTTCTGTTGCTCCTATATATTTTACATTTTGTTGTTGTTATTGTTGTTGCACCCAACAGATTCTGATGGTAATATCTGTATTTAGGAGCCGCCTGTCCCAATAGAACCCCAGACAGTTTTAAGTAGCCTACTCAATACACCAGAAATTATGACAAATAGTGTTATAAAATGTGCTCAATCGAATGCTCATCTTTACAGAATGATGGAGATGAAGAAACAGTTTCTGCTCCCACAGATAGACCCCACAGAGGAAATTTTAATATGTTGTGTCTACACATTACACACATTCACATTTCTTTACATTATTTATGAGGAATAGCCTATATAATCTTTGTTTATTTCTAAGTATAAATGGATATTCTTATCTCTCTCCCGTCCCCAGAGTGTGGTATTCAATTCAGTTCAATTCAAAACACTTTATTTGTCCCCAAGTGGCAATTAATGAGGCCACATATAGTAACGAAAACATTATGCATTATAACATCCTACATTAGATAAATAACACAGTGTACATGAAATACATATTAATGAATACCTAATATATATATTAAAAAATAATTAAATCAAGACATAATAAACAAAGGGGCTAAAAAATGGTTGAGAATTTAAAAGCTGCACCGATCTGGGAACAAAGGTTGCCTTCCGCCTTTGTGTCCAACAACATGGACAACGAAGCCGTACCGTGAAGGAACCCACTCAAAAACAGAGAACATTACATGTGATACATATAATAGAATGAGCCCTGATAGGGAGTCCAATAATTTTTGAGCAGACTTTAACCGTGCGCTCCAGGATATTCCTATTTTGGAGGCTTATAGAATGAAACCAGCAGACGATAGAAGAACATCAGGAGGACGGTCCATGAACTTTTGGTGCACAGATAAACACAGTTCAGTGATTTTCTGTGAATGCCACAGTTTAATTCTGTAGAATCTGTTTAAAACTACATGATGTAACTCTAATCTACTGTATTTCCGGTTGCCAGACAGCAACGACAGCCATGGGAAAATTGGACAGAATTTTACTATTAATTATAAAAGATAAGCTACTGTGCATTATACATGTAAGGAATGTATCTTTATTGACTCATTCTTTTTATAGAGATGATTTAAATGCTGAAATATGATGTTTATCTTTTTATAAAACCTTTTTTGTGTTAACCTTTTTTAAGTTTAGTAGAAGAGACTCCTTTAAAACAAATCTTTAATGTTATTAACTTGTGTATTAGGCTTTTTGAACAAGATTCTGTATATATGATCATTTTGGTCACTATATTCATAAAATGAAAATAATTTTCATAATGATCAACTAAAATCAACTTTAATTATGTGTTTTTACAGTTGCCTATTATATTTTCTATTTTCTAAATAATCTCTGATTCTGTCCTTCTCTGACATTTTAAGAGTGACATAGGGCTACAAAAGGCTATTTTAGGTCTATAGCAGTTTGGATAGTAGTTAATACAGCTGTTCAAAATTATTTAAGAGATAGCCTAAGTATTGTGTTACTAAATAAGTATCTCTCTGACCCTTTCACTTTTAGAAACTCCATTTCGTGACAACGTATAGTTTAACAAGTCATAACTAAAAGTGTGTCATGAATATAATTCAAGGCAGTAACCAATGCGCTAATGGTTCCTCTATCAATCCTCTATCATTCTATTATGGTTCTATTAGTAGAACTGCCACTGTTGACAGTTAAAGAGTTATGACTTCATCTTATAAAAATGAAATGGGGGAAAAAACAACACAGTCTCATCCCAAGTCGTCATATAACTGACGTTTTGGGATGTCTTTTGACCATACGTCTATATATTTTTAGGGCCCCGTTAAACGTCGGTAGATGAGGTTATCGGATCCTAACTCTACCCCAGACCTAAACCTAACCCTAAACCTACCCCATCACCTAACTCAGTGTTTCCCAACCCTGTTCCTCGCGGCACACCAACACTGCGTGTTTTCTTTGTCTCCCTTATCAAACACACCTGACTCAACCCATCAGCTCATAATCAGGTGGGTTAATGAGCTAATGGGTTGAATCGGGTGTGTTTGATTAGGGAGACAAAGAAAACACACAGTGTTGGTGTGCCGCGAGGAACAGGGTTGGGAAACACTGACCTAACTGACGTTAAAGGTAAAGCGTCAGTTGTATGACGGCCCGGGATCGCCATCGATCGATCGAAAAAGGCGGATATTGACGTATGGTCAAAAGACGTCCCAAAACGTCAGTTATATGACATCTTGGGATGAAACGGCAATGAATAAATGTCCCAAAAGAATAAATGAAGTGTTTAAACACCACTTCCTCTTTAAAAAAAAGGGAGGAGGCTGAAATAAACTCTGGGTTTACTGAAGGCTGATGGATTGGTTCAGTTTGTTTTGAGTTTGTCTTGACACATCCAGACTAATATGATCTAAAAGCTGCTGAATTTGCTGTCGTGGCAGGTGAAATTTCTCATTGTATCTATTGTATTGTATCTATAATTGTATCTTCTGACATGGTAGCCATGGGACTAAAATTTCAGCTAATATAATAGTGCACTAATAATACACTAAATGGCTTCATGGATGGTGCAGTCTTTGATTTAGCACAACTATCGCTGCCACCAGTTTGACCAAATCCCCCCCTCCACAGGCATTCTCTTTAAATAGACGAATTAGCCTTTACTTTCGAATGGTTTGCCAGCTGATGTACCTTTGGATAATATAATGAAAAAGCTGACAGCAATCAGTGTGATGATAATTTTATTGTTTGCATGAAAACACTTGAATTAGCCTAATTGAACACTGTGTCTATTCAATTTAAAATAATATTCGTATAGACTAAGATGTAAAGAAGCTTTTTGCTGTGGTGCCCACTAGCAGAGTGAACTGCCAACAGTGATAAGGTATAGCTAAGAGTGCTCCAGACCAACCTTCCGAACGTATGACTTACAGAAGGTATACTTAACTAAGAACGTTTCGGGAAACACGTATTAACGATAAGGTACAGCTTAAGGTGTAACTTAAGAATGACGTAGCGTTAAGAAGGTTTCTGGAAACTCAGCCCAGGTTTATATACTTTAGCAGAGCAATAGCTAATTTACTGATTGTGATGTTTTACCTATATCACAAACATCACTGCATACAAATAATGTCTTATAATGGGAACATTGATCTTGGAGTGAGTTTCATCGTGTTACTGTTGTAACCGAATGCTACAGGCTGTTTGAATGCTGAATGGAGAATAAGATGAGAGCTGAGTTTCCATATTTTTAACACCTTAAATATTAATTTGTACAACATATTTAGCTATCAAATGGTTTCACAAGTCTTGAAATATAGTGCAGGAAAACTTTATGGTGCTTTACAATGTTTTAATGCATTAAGTGGGGCTTAACAACAACAGAAAAGTACATACAATATTGGCAGTTACTGAGAAGCTGCAGCCGTGGTGGGGAGGATTTTGGGGTGATGAATCTCCTCTTCTGTCACTGCCTTCTGCCATGTCTTAAATACAAATAAAAATCCGCTCCATCCGCTTGCGCTTTGGTTGAAGAAGAAGAAGAAGAAGAAGAAGAAGAAAAAGCAACAACAAAACGTCCTCGCGCGGCACATGCCATTGAAATGAATGGGTTTCAGAGCGCAGCGCGAGGACGTTTTGTGCCGCACACACTCGTTTCAGCTTGCGAGTCGGCCAAATAGTAACGCTACGTTTTGAGTGGATGACGCGCGCGAGACGCCGAAATGAATGCCCTAAGATTCTGAATGGAAAGTTTACTTTTAAAAAGTTGCCAAATTGTCCCATTGACAAGACCAAGTGATCTGTGTGTTTTGTCGCTGTGAACTGAGCTATCATCATTGCAGCACGTCCAGTCTGAAATACTACTTGATGATGGCCAAGCACACACACACACACACACACAGATGATGCGAATTCTCCACCCCCTCGTCAATATCAGGACCTCGTCAGTATTTCTTTCACCCTTTTATTGATAGACAGTGTTACATTGTGTGAGAGATTATATGTTAGTGAGAAATTGAGCACTATTCCAATGTTATTTTCAATAATAATAATAATAATAATAATAATAAAACATTTGCACTTGTAACCCTTTTATTAACCCTGGGGGTTAACTTTAATGTTTCCCAAATAAAATAAGAACCTGGATTCCCGGCAGTTGAATGGTGAATTGGCCGGTATTTTTCCTTTAAATGAAATTTAATGTAAAGTAGCTTTCCTCTATACCAAATTCACAATACTTTTACAAAGATAATAAATTAAATAATTCTTATTTATAGTTTCCTAGGAATCTGAACCTTGTTAGATGAATTAACTTGCTAAACTCCAAAGAAATACCAAAATTCAAATTTTAAGGGAAAAAAAATAACAAATGTTTATTTTTTACATACAATAATCTATTGTAAAGGGGGGGGGGGGGACACAGAACCGTTTTTCTATGAGGGAAAAAAAACACTTATACCCAATGGTATATAAATTACGTATTCTTACAAATCACCTGTTCTGTCTCAGAACTATTTCTTGTCTCTCTTGTTTGTTCTTATACTTTAATTATTACCTTTTTTCTACTTTGAAACACTTTCCTCAATCAAAATACAAGTCAAAACCCTCTTAGGTAACACTTTCCTCCAGAAACATTTAGAGCAACAAGGAAAATCAAACAATATCTTTACAAGGCAATTAACACCCAAAAAAAACCCCGATTCACAACATAATGGTTTTTTCCCTTTCAGTATGCAAATTCGTGAGTCTGTGACGCAATCAAAAAAAAAATACGAGTCAGTTTGTTATCGGTGGGGCTAGGGCTGGGTAATAAATATCGATTTCTCGATATTAATCGATTCTCATTTTTACGAACCGATATCGATTCTTAAGTCTCAAGAATCGATTATTCATTCTGTTTCATTTGAATGAATGGAATATTGTATCGCGGCTGTGCGCATCAAAAAAAAAATCTCAATAATCTTTGTCCTTTGTTACTATTGATATGAAGCAAAGTCTCAATTTTCAAATTACGTCCATTTTCTTTAGAAATTCAAAAACAATAGAGTTTTGGCGCTGTGGCGTGAGATCGCTCTGGCGCAGCTGATGAGAAGCAGCGCTGATCTCTCTTGCGGCTTAATAATACCAGTCACAGCGCGAAATAAACATGAATGAGCGTCTGAAAGTGTGTTAAAACAGAGTACAACTTATCGAAATTCGTATCATGTCACATTGATTCGCTCAATCAGCGTTTCAACCGTGGAAAGACGTCAGTTAAACAGCTTGTAATCAATGTATCAATCATATTTACCTCAGAAAACCCAAATCAACAAAAAATAACTACAGAGAGGAGCATTTTGCTAAATATATAGCCACCATTTAAATGTTTATATTTCATATAATCTTCTTATTATAAAAATAAATAAAAGTGTAATTTAAGTGATTCATTCATTATTACCTTCATATTAGGCTAATGAAGCCTAGTAGGCTACAACTAGACTCCCATAGTTTACAGCATTAGTTAAGAGATTTGATTCCCTTGAGAAAAAATGCCATTTCCTGATATGCAAAATAATCGATATTGAATCGAATCGTAATCGAAATCGAATCGAATTGCAAGCTTGTGAATCGAAATCGAATCGAATTGTGAAATTTGTCTCAATACCCAGCCCTAGTTGGGGCCCAGTTCGTTGGTGCACATTCACAGTTGACGAATTCAATGTACTCACATTCAACAGTCCCGAAAATGAGTTCACTTACGTCCATCCGACGAAAGAAGCAGTGGTGAATTCACTCACAACTCGACGAACAGTTTCACACGAGCAGTCCAGGACGCACGATAGATGAATGCAGCTGATCCACGTCCCACGACGACGAACCATGCAAACGATCCAGTCCCAGATGAGTTCCGAAGTCCACCACGAATGTCCAATAACTTTGACACAGTTATTGAGCATGAATTTGAATGTCACTAACTGAAGCTCTCATCACGCACATTCTGACTCAGCGCCATGACTCAAAAGATCACGAATAACAGAATTAACTCTTACAGCAATAACACTTCAAATAGCAAAAAAACAAATGAAACCAAACGTCGTTTCTCTTCACTTTGGGCCTTATATTACGAAGAATATTTTAAGTCTCCAAAATGACGCACGTCTTCTCATGCCATGTGCGATGCTCCTCCCCTTCACGTATTTCACGTTATGACGCAAACGTTTCATGCTCAACAGTCACTGGTCAGAAATAATACAAACACTATTCTCATTGGATATGAAACAAAAATATGTAATTGCATCACATTGAAATGATTTTGAAATGTAAAAAAAAAAAAAAAATTAAAAACACAAATTTCACCTTTTTAAAATACTTCAAAACAAAAAGTATATTTATTTTAAGGGGTCCCTACACACTAAAGAAGCCAATCCACTTTTCCATGTTGATAAGAGCATTAAAATGAGAAAAAAATAATGTAACAAAAAGAAATCAAAAGACATTTAGAATAGATAAAAATGTGCGATTAATCACGAGTTAACTATGACATTAATTAATACGATTAATCGTGATTAAATATTTTAATTGTTTGACAGCACTAATATATATATATATATATATATATATATATATATATATTCAAGCCAACTCTGAAATGTGTCCTTTAGTTTAACTTAAATGAAAAATATACTCAACTTTCTGTGTAATAATTTCTGTATTTAAATTTTTGAGTAATAATATCACACAAATTAGTAGGCTAAAGGAATTGAAGTCCATGCATAAGCAATGTGGTCCTGCATAGTAAATTGGCAGAATGGCAGAAAGTATACTATTTTGAATTCAGCTCAGTATGTGGTTTTGTGTATGTTCACATAGGATGGAAAAGCAAACAAAATGTTTTAAAAACCAATAGAATCACACAGTTGCATAAACTGCCACCCATGCAAGTCTTCTTCTTCTTCTTCTCTCGAAAAATGGCGGATTGCAACCAACTTTGAGGTGCATACCGCCACCTACTGTACTGGAGTGTGTAACATCATGCTATTTAATTGATCTCATATTCTACCCATCAACCCTGTGACTTTAAGAAATTTAAAAAGTGCCATTCTGGTGCTTATAATCCCTTTCCTCTCTCCTTCTGTTCCCAGTATCCCAATCAGATTCCATTCCCGTCCTGCTTCCTGAACCCCATCTTGTAACACCCGTCTTTCCAATTCATATAATATACAGTGTAATATGACATGTTCAGCATTTTCTTTAACCCCACATTTTTCACAGTTTTCACTATTCCTTTTCCCTATTAAATACAAAGTGCTATTCAATCCTGTATGGTCCACTCTTAGTCTTGATATTATAATTTCCTCCCGCCTAGTCTTTTCTTTATAATTTTTAATACTGACACATTTTTGTACTTTATAATATCCCCTTCCTTTCGTGTCTTCTTCCCACCATTTCTGCCATATTCTCATACCTTTCTCTCTTATCACTGCTTTTCCTTCTCCTTTTCCGAGTGGAATTGGGACTGTTATTTCCTTCTGTAATGCATCTTTTGCTAGTTTGTCTGCACTCTCATTTCCTTTCACTCCCTCGTGTGCTGGTACCCAACAAAACTGAACATCTATGCCACCCCGATGTAATCTTAGCAAACTGTGATTTAGTTCTAATAGTAAGTCTTCTCTGGCAGATTCCATTGATTGTATACTTTTAATGATAGATAATGAGTCTGTACATATTACCACTCTATCAGGTCTAACCTCTTCCACCCATTGTAATGCAATGATGACTGCCACAATTTCTGCTGTGTATACTGATAACTGGTCAGATAATCTTTTCGACATATTTATTTTGAATTCAGGAATATGTATTCCAACTCCCACACATTCCTGTTTACTCTTTGATCCATCTGTATAAATTCTGAGATAATTATTGTAACTGTTCCTTATATAAATACTTGTCTTGATTCCCACTTCCTCCATTCTCCATTCCTTTTTCTTTTCTAGGATACTAACATCTGTTTTTACCTCTGGGAAAAACCATGGTGGAATATTACTAACTGGGGTAGACGTTATGAAATCTAAGGCTTTTAATCCATATTCCTCCACTCTCTTTTCCCTGGTCCAGCCAAACCCACGCCCCTGATACTTGTAGTATTCCCAACAGTCCTGTATGATCTCCTTAGTAGGGTTCTCTTTCCCACTTCCTTTCAATCTAATCCAATAAGCTAGTGCAAGTTTTTCTCTCCTTAACTTCAGTGGTGTCTCTCCTGTTTCTATAAGTATTGCGTTAGTGGGTGTTGACTTAATAGCTCCAATGCATACACGTAATGCTCTATATTGTAATCTATCAATTTTTTTTAATGATGTTTTTGCTGCTGCCCCATAAATTATACAACCATAATCTATTGATGACCTCATGCAAGCTCTATAGATGTCAATTAGAGATATTTTATCTGCACCCCAATCATAACCAGCCACAGCTCTCAATAAGTTGATAACTTTTTTACATTTAGTTTCTAAGTGCTTTATGTGAGTTTTCCATGTATATTTACTATCAAACCATAAACCCAGGTACTTAAATTCATTTACTTTTACCATTGGTTGCTGGTATAATGATAATTTTTCAACCTGATACTTGCGTTTGTTTGTGAATATCATATAACATGATTTGCTTGTGGATATCTTAAACCCCCACTCATATGACCACTTTTCTACTTTCTCTACTGCTCTCCTTATGTTCTCTAACACGTATGTCACATTCCTTCCTCTCATCCATATGGCCCCATCATCCGCATATAGCGCTGATTTGATGCATTTATCTAAATTTGAAAACATGTCATTTATCATAATGTTAAACAATACTGGGCTGATTGCACTCCCCTGTGGAATACCATTGTTTACATTAAACTCCATGGATACCTCTGATCCAACTTTCACTCTTATTTTCCTATTTGTTAAAAAATCCATTATCCAGTTATACATCCTTCCTCCAAAACCCATTCTACTTAATTTAATAAGCAGACCTTCTCTCCACATAGTATCATACGCCTTCTCTATGTCAAAGTATACTATTGTCATCAGCTCTTTCATTTTCAATGCCTTTTCCACTTCATTACTAACTCTAACTAGAGCATCTGTTGTAGAGTGTCCTTTTCTAAATCCACTTTGTATGTTAGTCAATAATCCTCTCTGTTCTAGTACATGCGATATCCTACGAACTATAACCCTCTCCATCCATTTGCATAAATGGGATGTCAACGCTATGGGTCTATAATTACCAGGATTAGTTGGATCTTTACCTGGTTTATTAAATGGTAGTATAATTGCAGTTTTCCAGCTACTTGGTATCATTCCATACCTCCATATTTTATTAAATAACCTTAATACTAAATTACATGATTCTATTGGTAACTGTCGGAACATGGCATAACACAATTGATCATGTCCAGGAGCTGTATATCCAGTGCCCGATAAAGCCATGTTAATTTCAGACATTAAGAAATCCACATCTAGCGTTGACATACCATCTTCCCTCTTAAGCTTCAAATCCTCATTCACTCTAAGTGCAAGGTCTTTCTGCTGTTTATGAATGTCTGTAAGGTGATCACCACTGTGCACTGCCACAAATGCCCTACCCAACACCTCAGCCTTTTCTTTATCAGACACCACCACCTTTTCACCATCAATCAAAGCTGCAACTTTTACATCTTTCCTTTTCCCACTCATTCTTTTAAACATTGACCATATATCCCCTAACTCTATCCCTCTACCTATGTTGGAACAGAACTCTCTCCAGTTGCTCTTTTTAGTATATTTAATTGTCCTACGTGCCACTGCCCTTTTCTTTTGATATTCCATAATATTCTCTTGTGACAGATTCTTCTTCAATGCTCTAAATGCCCTGTTTCGATCTTTAACAGCTCTGCTACATTCCTCATTCCACCAGGGAACTACTTTCTTCCTACCCTTTGTTGTTCTTTTTGGAATACTCATAATTGCTGCATTTAAAATATGATCAGTAAGTTGCTTTGTGCATTCCTCTATATCTCCTTCTAATGTAACCAGGTTTACTGACTTCTTACAACATGTCCTAAACATTTCCCAATCTGCTTTTTCAAAACACCATCTATTAATTGTACTTCCTTCTTGAATACTAATATTTGTGTAAACTATAGTGAGAACTGGATAATGGTCACTTCCTATAGTAGAATCACTCTTGACATACCAGTCACATCTATTTACCAAATTATCTGAAACCAACGTAAGATCCAAACATGATATCTTACCTCTATTCACATCTATTCTTGTGCCCTGTCCATTATTAATGCAGACCAATGATCTATCTTCCATCAATTCTTCGACTATGTTTCCATTACTGTCTGTGTAATTGCTACCCCATAAGCTGTTATGAGCATTAAAATCCCCACACCATATTTCTTTCTGTATGCAGTCCCTTGCGATTTCATTTAATTTGTTAATATCTAAATTTTTGCATGGGTTATAGAAATTTATCAACTTAATATTTCCCTCTTCCTTTGTGCTACAGATCTCAACTATTACACACTCTATATCTTCGGGGCTGGGGACTTCCCTATACGCTAACCCATCTTTGATAAAAGTAATACACCCTCCACCAATTTTATTGTTAGTTCTATCATATCTTACAGAATTGAACCCTGGGATCACAAAATCTAGATGAGCTTGTAACCAAGTTTCTTGTATACATACTACATCCGGAACAACATCTAATTCATGAATGTACTTTTTCAATTCTTGACCATTAGATATAAGGCTTCTGGCATTCCATTGTAATATGTGTAGTACCATACACAGGGTCCTAAACCTCAGCTTGTGTAGTATCTCCATTTTCGGTTACTGTCAACAATGCATGTATCTGATCTGCTTTGATGTCTCTCATGTCAAGAAATTTTTCTGCTGCCTCAACAATAGCCTTAATTCTGTCACTTTTCTTTTTCAACTGTGATGCAACATTGATTGTGTAGCAAATAAAACCCACAAAGTTTACTTTCTTCAGTATCAAGGTATCATCATCAATTTTACATTTGTGATCACAACCCTTCTGCATTTGTCCTGTAATCTGAATTTGTGTCTTATTAATTGGTGTTGTGTTTCTTTGAACCATTTTACTGTCATTTCTGTGATTGGTTTCTCTTACTTTCTTTAGAGCTTCTGCATATGATACCTTATTCAGAAACCTAACTTTCTGGGCTTCTCTGGCTTCTCTTTGTACTTCACATCCTCCAAAGGCTGCACTATGCTCTCCTCCACAGTTACAGCATTTAATCTTTGCATCTTTTTCACATTTACCATACTCGTGCTGACCTCCACATCTAGCACACCTTAGCTTTCCTTTGCACTGCTGTGCTGTGCCCCATTCTCTGGCATTTGTAACATCTGAGAGGTTTAGGAATATACTCTCTCACACTGTAATTCATATATCCCATTTGCACTGCCTTCGGGAGGGTTCTCTCGAATTGAACTACCACAGATAATGTTTCTTTTAATGTTCCATCTCGTTTAGTTTTTAGCCGTGTAGCCTCAACTATTTTGCCTCCCTGTATCTCTTTTTTGACGTCGTCCATTGACATACTCAATGGGACTCCTGAGATAACTCCTCTCACCTTTGCCATTGCTCCAGGGATGTGAGCCTTCATCCTTTCCCCTTGTAGTGAGGACATACTAAGAATTTTTTCTTGTTGTTGTTTATTGGTTGCATGAATCAGTATTCTTTTATTATTCATAAACCTTGCAAATTTAATTTTACCAATCTCCTTCTCGATCGCCTTGGTAAGTTTGATTGGGTGATAGTGTCCACCATCCTGATTAAATTCAATTATAACTTTCCATTCGTTTTCTTGTGCTGACTCTACATTCCCCATTTTTTGTTTCTCATACTGGTTAGCTCTCAGTTTCTTGCTCATGCTTCCCTCACCAGCCTCGCTATGTTCCGACCAACTTTTCCTTCTATTTCTTTCTCTCATAGCCCTTTTCATTTTTGCAGATCTGGATATCATCCAATCCATTTCATCCTCATCTGATTCTGAACTATTTGACATGACGTTACATTCACAGTACAGTTTATGCAGATCCGCCAAAACCAAAAAACAATCAAAATTCCCACGCTCACGCTCCTCTCTCTGTCAGCCCAGCTAACTCCAGTCCAGTCTCCTCGACTCTTTCAGCTCCGCCCCCCATGCAAGTCTGGTGAATCATGACTGTTAATGAAGAGGGAGGGATTATTATTAATTAGCCACAGTCTGTAGAGTACAAAAAGACCAAAAGGGCAGCATCTAAACAGTGTGACTAGCTGTTGAACAATGGCAGGAAGTTGGTGTGCTTGGCTGTCTCTGGCACTTTGTGTTTGGCTCTGTGCTTTCTGTCATGCTGTTCCACAGTGGAGTAATCTGCCACAGAATCCTCAATCTCTGATGTTCCAGCAACCTGACCAGCGGTTTCAACAGCAAGCTAGTCAACAGTTTCCTCAGCAATTTCAACAGCAAGCTAGTCAACAGTTTCCTCAATCAGTTCAACAGCAAGTTAGTCAACAGTTTTCTCGGCCTGTTCAACAGCAAGCTAGTCAACAGTTTCCTCAGTCAGTTCAACACCAAGCTAGTCAACAGTTTCTTCAATCAGTTCAACAGCAAGCTAGTCAACAGTTTTCTCAGCAGTTTCAGCCTAAGCAGCCAGTGGTACAGGCAGAGCCCCTTGACAAATGTGCTGTAGCTGATTATGAGCAGATCCAATGTGGACCACCTGGTATCAGTGGTGCTGAGTGTGCAGCTATCAACTGCTGCTTTAACGGACAGCAGTGTTACTATGGGAAGGCAGGTAAGAGTGAGTCAATCCAAAGTGCTCATGTTAAACTGATCTTCAGCAATAACCTGCTTTTGTGACTCATTCCAGTGACTGTCCAGTGTATAAGAGATGGTCAGTTTGTGGTAGTGGTGGCTAGAGATGTTACACTGCCTCGACTGAGCCTGGATTCAGTCCGTCTCCTGGGTGGAAGTGATCCACCTTGCAGTCCTGTGGGATCCACACCTTTCTTTGCTATATACCAGTTCCCTGTCACTGCATGTGGCACGAGCATGATGGTGAGTAGGTCTTTTTTTCTCTCTCTCTCTGCATGGTGTAGAATGGACTAGATGCCAACAGTGTTGCTATATGCAGGAGGAAAGTGGATATGTGGTGTATGAAAACCGAATGGTCTCCTCGTATGAAGTGGGTATTGGACCACTTGGTTCCATCACAAGGGACAGCCATTTTGAGTAGGTGACATATGCTTTCTCATAAGTGTTAATAATTGCCAAATGGTATAAGCTTATGGTTTGTCCAGGCTTCTCTTCCAGTGTAGGTACTCTGCTACTTCTGTGGAAGCTCTGGTTGTGGAGGTCAACAGTGTTCCTCCACCTCCACCAGTAGCTGCTCCTGGACCCCTCCGGATGGAGCTTAGACTGGCAAATGGTCAATGTGTCACTAAAGGCTGTGCTGAAGGTATGTGTTTGTCCCAAGTATGCCTAAAGCTTCTCAAACTCCAGGTTGCAATAGTCTAGTTGAACTTTTTATATCCTCAGGGGATGAGGCGTACACCTCCTACTACAGTGTTGCTGATTATCCAGTTACAAAAGTCCTGCGAGAACCTGTTTATGTTGAGGTGCGCATTTTGGAGAGGACCGACCCCAACATTGTCCTGATGTTGGGACATTGCTGGGCGACACAAGCCCCCAGTCCACTCAGTCTACCCCAATGGGACCTTCTGGTTAATGGGTGAGTAAGGCCTGTCTTTATCCGTGTGCTTTAAGGTATTTCTGACTGTATCTTTGCCTTTCAGATGCTCTTACCAGGATGATCGTTACCTGACCACATTGGTTCCAGTGGGTGGATCTTCTGGTCTTCAGTTTCCAACCCACTACAAGCGCTTTGTTGTGAAGATGTTCACATTTGTAGATCCAGCTTCACTGGCTCCTCTGCAGGAAACTGTATGCTCTGCAGCCTTGCCTTAATATTACTTGTTTTGTGTAGTGAATTATATGGCTTAACCCTTTCCCTCTCTTTTAGATCTTCATCCACTGTAGTACAGCAGTGTGCCATCCTTCTTCTGGCTCCTGTGAGCAAAGCTGCACTAGGAAAAGTGAGTGCTTGTTATAAATTGACTTCAGGAACAGAATTTATTTAAATGCCCCTCATGCTTCTACTTTTTTTTTTTTTTTTTTAAACAGGAAGAGATGTGCATGTCAAGACCATCTCTAGTGGGCAAACTGTGGTGTCTAGTGGAGAAGTTCTCCTGGTCATGTGAATTTGGTGTTCTAATAAACTTCTTGAAACTCAAAATGCTTTCCGTTTGGTGTTGATTTCTGACTGCAGTTGGGTGTTTTGTGACTGTTCTCAGTTTAACTTATCGGGCTGAACTACTAAACCTTTCTTTTGTGCATTTCTAGAGGTTCTAGACCTGAACTAAGTTGGCCAAAGCTTCTGCCCAAGCCAATTCTCTTAACTAGGGGTCACCATGTTTCACATGGTACGAAATTAAGGGTTGTTTGACTTCTATTTGTGGCTTTACAATTGAAGCAAACATTTGAATAATCAAAAAAAAAAAACCTGGGTTAAACTAATTACAAGTTGTTGTTTTTTTTTAAGCAGGTTTATTTCAGCAATGTCCCAGTAATGTTTGAGAAGTAAACTGCTTTAAGTATTAATCCCTCAACTGTTGTATCCCACCTTAGGTTGCTGTCCAAGGCCTTATTTACACTTGGTACTAAGAAGCAAATTTTTAAAGTGGACTGTGTGAAATGGTCTTTGATTACTTCCAGAGGTAGTCAATCCCATTTGACAAGACTTTCAAATTGTAGATCTTCATGTGTTTGAACCTCTGCAAAAAAGGTTAAAGAAGGTGCACTAGCAGATGTGATTTAAACTTTGTTGGCTGAAAACAAATATACTGAGTGTGATGGTTGCCAGCTAGTAGTTGCTGTGAGTAAAACCTCACTTCGCTGATCTGAAGAGGTGCTCTAGCGACTGATGCAAGGGACTACAGTCTTTAGCCTCCTTGCTTGAGTGCCTTTGTGCGGGTTGTTGGTGCCAGACGGGCCGGTATAAGTATTTCACAATCTGCTCAATTACAGAAATTTTCACGCACAACCATTTTTAGGGTTTACAAAGAATGGTGTGAAGAGGGAAAAACATCTAGTATGCGCAGTCCTGTGGGCAAAAATGCCTTTTTGCTAAAAGTGTTGATGCTAAAGGTCAGAGGACAATGGGCTGACTGATTCCAGCTGATAGAAGAGCAACTTTGACTGAAATAACCACTAGGTATGCTGCAAAGCATTTGTGAAGCCACAACACACACAACCATGGGCAACAGCAGAAGACCCTACCGAGTACCACTTATCTCCACTACAAATAGGAAAAAGAGGATACAATTTGCCAGAGCTCACCAAAATTGGACAGTTGAAGACTGGAAAAATGTTGCCTGGTCTGATGAGTCTCGATTTCTGTTGAGAAATTCAGATGGTAGAGTCAGAATTTGAGGTAAACAGAATGAGAACATGGATCCATCATGCCTTGTTACCACTGTGCAGGCTGGTGGTGGTGTAATGGTGTGGGGGATGTTTTCTTGGCACACTTTAGGCCCCTTAGTGCCAATTGGGCATCGTTTAAATGCCACGGCCTACCTGAGCATTGTTTCTGACCATGTCCATCCCTTTATGGCTGCCATGTACCCATCCTTTGATGGCTACTTCCAGTAGGATAATGCACCATATGACAAAGCAAGAATCATTTTAAATTGGTTTCTTAAACATGACAATGAGTTCACTGTACTAAAATGGCCCCCACAGTCACCAGATCTCAACCCAATAGAGCATCGACTTATACACAAGACAAATTATACGTCAAGTTTATCCACTAGACTAGAGACATCCATGCCAACGCTAAACATCAGAAGCACTAGGCGAGGAAAAGCTGTTCCAGTCGGGTTCAACTGAGCGTTGAACACCCTGTGATCGCCTGGATCTGGAACTCCGAAAACGTCAGATACATTTTTCAAACAGGTGCCATCTTTATAAATAGACCACAGATTTGAGCTTTAAACAACTGCAGTCTTGCCTGAAACACTCTTAAAATTACATTTCATGACTCAATAACAGTAGTATTTTGATATTACAGCGGTTTTCTCCTCTGCTATTGATGCTTGCTGTTTGGTGCGAGATGCATTCTGGGATACTCAAGTCTGCATAAGTCACCTCTCGATGCATCCTCGGTAAACAGAGCGGATCAAGAACACATCTGGGGATTTGAACTGGACTTGGCTAGATGTGAACTGTGAATTGGAACAGTACTTGGGCAGTGACTGATGACATTTCATAAGTGCACAAGAACACAAGTACAGACAAGAATGCATATTGAGAAACGGCCTCGATCTACAGCTTCGTCGCTCCTCTTTTTATGCATCTGCTTCTCTGTGAGAGATGCGAGACCAGTGCGTCTCACAGGTGAAGTTCAATCCATCGATGCATCGAATCATTGGCTGTGAGGCATAAATAACAGGTTTATATACTGTAGCAGAGCAATAGCTCGTTTACTGATTGTGATGTTTTACCTATATCACAAACATCGCTGCATACAAATAATGTCTTATAATGGGAACATTGATCTTGGAGTGAGTTTCATCGTGTTACTGTTGTAACCGAATGCTACAGGCTGTTTGAATGCTGAATGGAGAATGAGATGAGAGATGAGTTTCCATATTTTTAACACCTTAAATATTAATTTGTTCCTCATATTAAGCTATCGAATGGTTTCGTAAGTCTTGGAATATAGTGCAGGAAACCTTTATGGTGCTTTGTTTTAATGACTTAAAGCTATGGTATACGATGTTAAAAATCGGTCGAGACGGTAGGGACGTTTTAAAAAACTCATCCCGCCCCTCCACACACACCCCCCTCCCCTCTGTGCTACCTGATCCCTGACGTATGTCACATTTGAGTTCACGTCAACACAAGATTAGCAACACATGAACTGTTCTAAACTCCCCATCACCATTATAATACTACTCGTATTGCTAAGGTTTTGAGTAATTGTAATTGCAGCACGCAGCGCATCTTGTTCAAATTCCGATCGGCTCGAACAGAAACCTCGAACAAGAAATATAATTATTTTGACCCTTGATAGGCGATGCTAAACGGCTAACATTCCAATGCCGACCGGCAGCATGAGCAAGTTGTCAAACTGATAAAAAGCCATGTAACACGTCACACCATAAAAGAATAAATAAATGTTTACCTGCTCAACAAAAAGTCATCCGTGTCAGCGTCATTTTCAGCCCCAGATCTCCCTGAAGCTTTCTCCAACGGTCAATGAAGGACGCTATATTATCCTACTTAGAGTCCGGCGTTCTTCACATTTCTTTTTAATCTCTGATCTTTCCTCCACAGACTTTCTCTTTCGTCCAAACTTTACAGTAGGGGCAAGCAGGGGCCGCTTGCTGTTGTCGTTTATATTTTTATCCATTGCTTTATCCATTGCTGATCTGACGCTATAGACATAGACAGTCTGTCAGCTGTTTGCTCTCGCACGGAGGGGTGCGGGGCCGGGGGCGGGTGCAGTTGGGTTGGAGACGTGAGCGTCAGGCGGAGTTTCAAGTGGAGCTGGTGATTGGATGAGAGCAGTTGACCAATATAAGCTCTGCGGCCGCACAGCTTACATTGGTCAACTTTTCTGTGGCTGTACAGCCAATAGAGTGAATGGATTTTTTTCATTCTTTTTTCTATTCATATTGTTAGGATTGTACTATATAACCATAACCAGCATCTAAACGAGGATATTAATAATGAACAATCTTTGAAATCGTATACCCTAGCTTTAAGTGGGGTTTAACAACAACAGAAAAGCAGTTATCCCAACCTGCAGGAATTCATTTCCGGGAGGTATATTTCGGTAACAGGATAGTGGGGGTGGGAGGGAGGGCTAACTTTCGCGTTCGTGAGGCACACTCGCAAAGTCTCTCCCTCTCCCTCTGTACAGTGCACACGCAGCGCGCTATGTATGTTATGCGCGCAGTATGTCTCGCTCTAGATTCCGGGTGATTTGAACTAATTTGCGGGCATCAGGGAGACAATATCAATATCAATATGCGGGAGACTCCCAGAACTTCCGGGAGACTTGGGATGTCTGGAAAAGTATGTACAAAATTGGACGCCACTGAGAAGCTGCAGCCGCTGTGGGGAGGATTTGGGGGTAATGAATCTCCTCTTCTGTCACTGCCTTCTGCCATGTCTTAAATACAAATACAAAATAGAATGTTGTATGATGCAGCTGCGTTAGACTAATGCAGCCTGCACAGAATTTACCACAAGTTTTCAAAATCGTGATAATCAAAGACGGTTTTAATGATAATTAAATTTTAAACAATAATACAAACCATCAGAACATTATATCAAATGTGTCAATGTTTCAATGAACAAATGTATCAATGTATCAATTTTCTGTACACTTCAGGATTCAAGCCAACTCTGAAATGTGTCCTTTAGTTTAACTTAAATGAAAAACATATACTCAACTTTCTGTGTAATAATTCATGTATTTAAATTTCTGAGTAATAATATCACACAAATTAGTAGGCTACAGCATTTGAAGTCCATGCATAAGCAATGTGGTGCTGCATAGTAAATTGGCAGAATGGCAGAAATAGTACAAGCATACTATTATGAATTCAGCTCAGTATGTGGTTGTATGTTCACATAGGATGGAAAAGCAAACAAAAATGTTTTAAAAACCAATAGAATCACACAGTTGCATAAACTACCACCCATGCAAGTCTGGTGAATCATGACTGTTAATGAAGAGGGAGGGATTATCATTAATTAGCCATTGTCTGTAGGGTACAAAAAGACCAAAGGACAACATCTAAACAGTGTGACTCGCTGTTGAACAATGGCAGGAAGTTGGTGTGCTCGTCTGTCTCTGGCACTTTGTGTTTGGCTCTGTGCTTTCTGTCATGCTGTTCCACAGTGGAGTAATCTGCCACAGAATCCTCAATCTCTGATGTTCCAGCAACCTGACCAGCGGTTTCAACAGCAAGCTAGTCAACAGTTTCCTCCGCAGGTTCAACAGCAAGCTAGTCAACAGTTTCCTCAGTCATTTCAACAGCAAGCTAGTCAACAGTTTCCTCAGTCAGTTCAACAGCAAGTTAGTCAACAGTTTTCTCGGCCTGTTCAACAGCAAGCTAGTCAACAGTTTCCTCAGTCAGTTCAACACCAAGCTAGTCAACAGTTTCTTCAATCAGTTCAACAGCAAGCTAGTCAACAGTTTCCTCAGCAGTTTCAGCCTAAGCAGCCAGTGGCACAGGCAGAGCGCCTTGACAAATGTGCTGTAGCTGATTATGAGCAGATCCAATGTGGACCACCTGGTATCAGTGCTGCTGAGTGTGCAGCTATCAACTGCTGCTTTAACGGACAGCAGTGTTACTATGGGAAGGCAGGTAAGAGTGAGTCAATCCAAAGTGCTCATGTTAAACTGATCTTCAGCAATAACCTGCTCTTGTAACTCATTCCAGTGACTGTCCAGTGTATAAGAGATGGTCAGTTTGTGGTAGTGGTGGCTAGAGATGTTACGCTGCCTCGACTGAGCCTGGATTCAGTCCGTCTCCTGGGTGGAAGTGATCCACCTTGCAGTCCTGTGGGATCCACACCTTTCTTTGCTATATACCAGTTCCCTGTCACTGCATGTGGCACGAGTATGATCGTGAGTAGCTTGTTGTTGTTGTTGTTGTTTTTTTTTCTCTGCGTGGTTTAGAATAGAATGGATGCCAACAGTGTTACTAAATGCAGGAGGACAGTGGATATGTGGTGTATGAAAACCGAATGGTCTCCTCGTATGAAGTTGGTATTGGACCACTTGGTTCCATTACAAGGGACAGCCATTTTGAGTAGGTGACATATGATTTATCACAAGTGTTAATCATTGGCAAATGCTACAAGCTCATGGTTTGTCCAGGCTTCTCTTCCAGTGTAGGTACTCTGCTACTTCTGTGGAAGCTCTGGTTGTGGAGGTCAACAGTGTTCCTCCACCTCCACCAGTAGCTGCTCCTGGACCCCTCAGGATTGAGCTTAGACTGGCAAATGGTCAATGTGTCACTAAAGGCTGTGCTGAAGGTAAGTATTTGTCCCAAGTATGCCTAAAGCCAGTGGTGTAGTGGTGCCTGGAGAAGTGGGTATACTCTTAATTTATGCCCCCAATATTTTTTTTAAGCGACCCAGCAAAGGATGAACGCCCTGTGTTATAAACAGTGACATGTAAGACTACTAGTCTTGCATTAGTATTCAATATGCAAGACTATAGAATAGAGTATAATGAATACAATAGAACACATAGAATCAGTAGTATTCTTGCACATCAGGGCCGCACATATAGTTTTCTAAATACCATTAAAACGTCATTTAAAACGTCTATTGAAAAACAGACGTAAATTTGAGCTACTTGCATCTTATCTCGCACTGTCGTTAACTGAAGTGAAGCGTCGCGTTGGGATTCGCGCTCAGCTCGCGCTTCTATGAACAAAAATCCTGCATTCTTTGATTGGTCTCACGAGCATTTTGATATTGACGAGCAGGTGAGTTGCTGAAGCAGATCAGATGAGAAGGTCAGTTATCGTCGCGATGGGAGAATCATTACAGCAACAAATTAGAGTTAATATTACGGGTACAACTCTAACGGGGTGTTTTTTTTATTCACGAAATTGGATTAGCAACTAAATGATGCGCATCAGAGGGGATTTAGAAGTGGGTATACGCAATGCCGACTGAAAAGGAAGTGGGTATACGCCGTATACCTGCGTATACCCTGCACTACACCACTGCCTAAAGCCTCAAATTCCAAGTTCCAGCAGTTTAGTTGAACACCGTATTCTCAGGGGACGAGGCCTACACATCCTACTACAGTGATGGCGACTATCCAGTTACAAAAGTCCTGCGAGAACCTGTGTACGTAGAGGTGCGCATTTTGGAGAGGACCGACCCCAACATTGTCCTGATGTTGGGACATTGCTGGGCGACACAAGCCCCCAGTCCACTCAGCCTACCCCAATGGGACCTTCTGGTTGATGGGTGAGTAAGGTCAGTCTTTATCTGTGTGCTGTAATGTCTTTCTGACTTTCTCTTTGCCTTTCAGATGCCCGTACCAGGATGATCGTTACCTGACCACATTGGTTCCAGTGGGTGGATCTTCTGGTCTTCAGTTTCTAACCCACTACAAGCGTTTTGTTGTGAAGATGTTCACATTTGTAGATCCAGCATCACTGGCTCCTCTGCAGGAAACTGTATGCTCTGCAGCCTTACCTCAAGCCTTAATATTAGTGTTATTTATAGTGAATTGACTTGACCCTTTCTCTTTTAGATCTTCATCCACTGTAGTACAGCAGTGTGCCATCCCTCTTCTGGCTCCTGTGAGCAAAGCTGCACTAGGAAAAGTGAGTGCTTGTTGTAAATTGACTTCAGGAACTGAATTTATTTAAATGCCCCTCATGCTTCTACCACTTTTTACAGGAAGAGATGCACATGTCAAGACCATCTCTAGTGGGCAAACTGTGGTGTCTAGTGGAGAAGTTCTCCTGGTCATGTGAATTTGGGGTTTTAATAAACTTCCTTGAACTCAACATTACTTTGTCTTTGGTATTGATTTGACTGGAGTTGGATTTATTTTTATTTTTTTTGTGTGTGACTTGTCAGTTTAACTTGTAGGGCTGCACAACTAAACCTTTTTTTTTGCATTGAGGTTCTAGACTTGAACTAAATGGGCCAAGCTTCTGCCCAAGCCATTTAACTTAACTATTTGCCAAGCTCTAGTTGGTAACTTGGGGCACCGTTAAGGTTTCACATGGTATCAAATTAAGGGTTGTGTAACTTCTGTTTGTGGCTTTACATTTGACTTTATGGCTGGATGAACATAACTGCACAGATACTTAAGCATGCCCAAGCCCCACTAAAGTCACTTGTTGGCTTTTTATTATTTTTATTTATTTTTTTAGGATAGTCCCAGTAATGTTTGAGATGTAGACTGCTTTAACATTAATCCCTTAACTTTGGTATCCCTAGGTTGCTGTCCAAAACCTTGTTTGCACCTGTTAGGCCTAAGACGTTGTATAAACCAATTACAAGTGCACTGGTCAATTTAAAAAAGGTCTCATTTTAATCAAGCACTTTGAGCTTGTCCATTTGGTCTCTTACAGAGGTTGTTAAACACATTTAACCAGATTGCTTTCATAGTGTAGATGCTCATGTGATTGAATGTTTTCAACCTCTGCAAAACATGGCTTACTCTACTGCCTACTGATGTAACATGTAAACATTTTAGGAAGTGCAGTAGCAGGTGTGATTTAAACTTTTTTTTGGCTGAAGATGTATGTATGCAGACAAATGTACCAATTTTTCCCTGATCTTAAGATACTCTAGCAACTGATATTAGAGGCTTTAGTCTTTAGCCTGCCTAACCACCCATTGAAGACCCACACAGAATGGAGCAAATAGTCATGTAGTTTACCTTGCTATTTCACTAGAGTTTACTAATATGTTGTACTAATATGTTGCCGATGTTGATCCGTGTTTGTGTCCGGAGTTGATCAGATTAACCTTTTGCCTGCCGAGCTTCAGCAGATAAAACTTTTTTGTTTTTTATATTTTTGTGGAGTTTGTGCTGGAGTTTAATTGTGTTGTGCTGGAGGCAGGACGTTTTGGGGGAGTTATCAGACTCAGTGTCGTCAGCTGCAGTGCCGTTGGTCGCATGTTGAAATCAACGGGGTTACTGTGTCCATTTCTTTTACTGTCTATGGGTCGCATAGACTTTAGGTTAGAGAGGCTAGGGAGCGCGCATGCACGTCACAGCCGAAGGATTTCGCAGGAAATCCAACCCGAAGACCTCACATATAAATATGAATATTGGCCGTCAGAGGTAATAGCAAAACCTGAAAAGTGGATCATTGCAAATGTGTGATTACAACCCCTTCAAACACAGGCAATAAAAAAATGATCCATTTTATAAAGAAAGTTACATATAGGACCTTTAAAAGGCTTTAAGAATATAGCAGCTATAGACAGTCTAACACAGAGGTCTCAAACTTGCGGCCCGCGGGCCGTGGCCCCCTACTTGATATTAAAGTTTAATGTTAGTGCGGCCCGCCATTGCGTTTGCCGCGTTTTTTTATTATTAATATTTTTATCCCTTATGGGCTACCATATATAGTCTCGTGACAGCTTACGGTGGGTTTGTTGTCAGTTGTCATAGACAACCACGAAGTACAAATATACTGCGCCTGGAAAAAATGAGTGCGTCGCTTCAATTATGAGGGCGCTTGATGCGCGCCTACATCTGAAACGTACGTACTTGAGCGTGCAAAATATGTGAGCGCGATATGTGAACAAGGTGAGCTACCACCACCAAATCAGGCCACAGCTCGCGAGCGACGTGTTGGATACCCCTGCTCTAAAACAATGTGAGAATAATCATTTTGAGCTTGTAATATGCGTTGTGTCTGAACGCGTTCAATGAAAGATATAGTTCATGATCTCGTTCATATTTTGGGCGAACGTGAACTGAACGTAACGTTAGCCTACTTTATTACTGCCTGATGAAAGTTACAGTGAACTCGTTCATTCTAGTAGTGTCTGTGAACCGAGGAGCGAGGAGGCGTCGTAAGATCATTTAAAAGGCTTTTATGAGGTCGGTGAGGATGGGAAAATCTTACTGTGCAAACTTTGCCCGTCGACAAAATTATTGTTATCTGTGGTTGTATATGGGCTGTGGCAATAATAATACCATAATAATAAAGAAGCTCGCAGCAACATATGGAAAAAAAGAACTAACTAGTCCATTTTAAAATTTGTGAACTGAACTTTGAACTAGTTCATGTAATGAACTTGGTCCAACAGGTTGATATAAGAAGGTTTGCTTTGATATGTGCAAAGTCAGTAATTTTAGTAAAAAAGAGACAATATATATGTGTAGAAATAATTATTTGTATTTCAAAAGCAGTAATTGTTTTTCTAAGTATAATAAAAGGAAATATGCCTTTAGGAAAAAAAAATAAAAAAACATTCAATATAATAGTGTTGTATAAAGAAAATAAAAAGCAAATTTGACTATCATCACGAAGATGTTGTGTATAAGAAAAAGACAGAAAGTTTGTAAAATGAACTTCAACTGTCAGAAGGACAGCTCATGAAGAACCAATCATGTACAGAAAGGATGTTCAAACAGTTCAGGAACAGTTCAAAAGAAACGTTAATAATAAAGATTGAGAAGATTGGATCAGTTGTGCTCCATTTTTGGAATACTTAAATACAATTTATTTATTTATTTTTTTTTTTTTGTAATACTTGATGCGGCCCGGCCTGACCCAGACTCTATCTCCAGCGGCCCCCAGTTAATTTGAGTTTGAGACCCCTGGTCTAACACAATCATAGTAACATTACCCTTGTGAAAATGAAATATATTTCCCTATACTGTATATGAATTGTAAATATATTAAATGGTTTAACCGTATTTGAAAATATACAGAATAATACATTCTAATCTAAATTGGGACAAAACTCACCATAGATCACCCTAAATTAATTACCGCCATGTGTCCGACGTTTAAAAGAGTGACACTATTGTGCAGCGTTTACCTCAGTAAGTTGGCTGAGTGAAGTCAGTAGAAATTAGCATTTCTAAATTAGCATTTAGTGTCCCGCGTATACTAAATGAAACAAGGATGTAGAGTTGCATTCAAGCTATTTAAGGCAAGAATAATTGTATATAATTAGAAATAATTAAAAATGTTACATATGTAATTTTGGTGATCAAAAGACTAGAGGGATCTTTTGTTTTTAGTTTTTATCCAACTGTGACAACTGTGTGCTGCTGTACCCAAATAAAAGCTGAAAACGCTACAGTGGTGGAGAGCAGGGGTTGAATCATTTACTTTTAAGGAATAATTCTATTGAATCAATATTGGCATAATATAACTCTCTAGTAACTGGGTTGGAGACCTCTGGCCTAAAAGGACATGGTGGTGGGAAAAAAAAATTAGGATGGGAGAATTTTTTTGTAGAATTGGGTTGTTGTTCGTTGTCTAGGTTATTGTGATTGCAAAAAGGTGTCATTTGTGTTTTAACAATGTTAAGCTCAAGAATATTGATCCGGGAAGTTCGAATAGCCTATGTGAATATGTTGCCAACTTCACTGAACTCCTTGAGTTAATCACTGATCACATTTCTTTATTTTTAAGTCCAAGTTCAAACACTATGGGGCTGTTTACGCCTGGCCAGTTCATGCGTTTTCTCAGATTGGATAGCTATCTGATTTGTCAAAACGATTCCATTTAGACCTGGTCACATAAATGTGTTTTTGCAAAACGGATATAAATCCGATTTTCAATTCCCAAGCTATATGCAAATTTAATGGAGTCACGTCACCAAAAGCAACAGATATTGCTGCATTTTATTGATCATCAGCTAATTTCAAAATCAAAGACGGCAATAAGAGAGAGCGTTAATAGAACTGGTAGGATCATCTCGTTTCTTAACTTTTAATGAAGATGGTAGTGTTAGAGTCTGCGAATTACTTTCACTTTGATTTGAGATAGATTGCGGCGTGTTGGCTTGATAGGCGCTCAGCTGCTCATCTGAGGTGATGCGTGTCGCAGTAGCGTCGTCATATCTGACTAAAATAACATGACATATATCCTATAACATGCTCTCACACATTTTAGCATTTTTGGGAGTAGTAAAATTTACATATGTGGTTTCAACAACCAGATGCATTTACACTTGTCCAGTTCCGTAGTAGATTTGACAACTGACACTGCATCTCCGACCTGCTGTACTGCACTAATCAAATTATCTTAAGGTGACATGCAATAGATGAAATAGTAATATCTCCATAGTCATCACTGCAGCAGTTTTTTTGGAAGTAGAAATTTTCTTCAGGATTTAAGCCAACTCTGAAATGTTGAATATATATATATATTCAACTTTCTGTGTAATAATTTCTGTATTTAAATTTCTGTGTAATAATATCACTCAAATTAGTAGGCTACAGCATTTGAACTGCATGCATAAGCAATGTGGTGCTGCATAAATTGGTAAAAGACAGAAATAGTACAAGCATACTATTCTGAATTCAGCTCAATGTGTGGTTTTGTGTATGTTCACATAGGGAGGAAAAAAGAACAAAAATGTTTTAAGAACCAATAGAATAGGCCAGTTGCATAAACTACCACCCATGCAAGTCTGGAGAATCATGACTGTTAATGAAGTGGGAAGGATTATCATTAATTAGCCACAGTCTGTAGAGTACAAAAAGACCAAAGGGCAGCATCTAAACAGTGTGACTCGCTGTTGAACAATGGCAGGAAGTTGGTGTGCTCGTCTGTCTCTGGCACTTTGTGTTTGGCTCTGTGCTTTCTGTCATGCTGTTCCACAGTGGAGTAATCTGCCACAGAATCCTCAATCTCTGATGTTCCAGCAACCTGACCAGCGGTTTCAACAGCAAGCTAGTCAACAGTTTCCTCAGTCAGTTCAACAGCAAGCTAGTCAACAGTTTCCTCCGCAGGTTCAACAGCAAGTTAGTCAACAGTTTCCTCAGTCAGTTCAACAGCAAGCTAGTCATCAGTTTCCTCAGCAGTTTCAGCCTAAGCAGCCAGTGGTACAGGCAGAGCCCCTTGACAAATGTGCTGTAGCTGATTATGAGCAGATCCAATGTGGACCACCTGGTATCAGTGGTGCTGAGTGTGCAGCTATCAACTGCTGCTTTAATGGACAGCAGTGTTACTATGGGAAGGCAGGTAAGAGTGAGTCAATCCAAAGTGCTCATGTTAAACTGATCTTCAGCAATAACCTGCTCTTGTGACTCATTCCAGTGACTGTCCAGTGTATAAGAGATGGTCAGTTTGTGGTAGTGGTGGCTAGAGATGTTACGCTGCCTCGACTGAGCCTGGATTCAGTCCGTCTCCTGGGTGGAAGTGATCCACCTTGCAGTCCTGTGGGATCCACACCTTTCTTTGCTATATATCAGTTCCCTGTCACTGCATGTGGCACGAGCATGATGGTGAGTAGCTTTTTGATTGTGTTGTCTTTCTCTCTGCGTGGCTTATGGAAGTGATACCAACAGTGTTACTAAATGCAGGAGGACAGTGGATATGTGGTGTATGAAAACCGAATGGTCTCCTCGTATGAAGTGGGTATTGGACCACTTGGTTCCATTACAAGAGACAGCCATTTTGAGTAGGTGACGTATGCTTTATATTTTATGTTAATCATTGGCAAATGCTACAAGCTCATGGTTTGTCCAGGCTTCTCTTCCAGTGTAGGTACTCTGCTACTTCTGTGGAAGCTCTGGTTGTGGAGGTCAACAGTGTTCCTCCACCTCCACCAGTAGCTGCTCCTGGACCCCTCAGGGTTGAGCTTAGACTGGCAAATGGTCAATGTGTCACTAAAGGCTGTGCTGAAGGTAAGTGTTAGTCCCAAGTATGCCTAAAGCCTCTTAAATTCCAGTTTGCAGTTTAGTGTATCACCGTATCATCAGGGGACGAGGCCTACACATCCTACTACAGTGATGGTGATTATCCAGTTACAAAAGTCCTTCGAGAGCCTGTTTATGTTGAGGTACGCATTTTGGAGAGGACCGACCCCAACGTTGTGCTGATGTTGGGACATTGCTGGGCGACACAAACCCCCAGTCCACT
Organism: Pimephales promelas; assembly: GCF_016745375.1. The sequence goes on along the minus strand of NW_024121877.1, from coordinate 950,358 downwards.
CAGCCTACCCCAATGGGACCTTCTGGTTGATGGGTGAGTAAGGCCTGTCTTTATCTGTGTGTTGTAAGGTCTTTCTGACTATCTTTTCCTTTCAGATGCCCGTACCAGGATGATCGTTACCTGACCGCATTGGTTCCAGTGGGTGGATCTTCTGGTCTTCAGTTTCCAACCCACTACAAGCGCTTTGTTGTGAAGATGTTCACATTTGTAGATCCAGCATCACTGGCTCCTCTGCAGGAAACCGTATGCTCTGCAGCCTTACCTCAAGCCTTAATATTATTGCTCTTTATAGTGAATTTCGACTTAACCCTTTCCCTCTCTTTTAGATCTTCATCCACTGTAGTACAGCGGTGTGCCATCCCTCTTCTGGATCCTGTGAGCAAAGCTGCACTAGGAAAAGTGAGTGCTTGTTGTAAATTAACTTCAGGAACTGAATTTATTTAAATGCCCCTCATGCTTCTACCACTTTTTACAGGAAGAGATGTGCACATCAAGACCATCTCTAGTGGGCAAGCTGTGGTGTCTAGTGGAGAAGTTCTGCTGGTCATGTGAATTTGGTGTTCTAATAAACTTCCTGAAATTCAACATTAGTTTCTCTTTGGTATTGATTTGATATGAGTTTTTTTTTTTTTTTTTGTGACAGTTTGACTTATAGGGCTGTACTACCAAACCTCTTCATCTGTGCATTGAAGTTCTAGACTTGAAGCCAAGCTTCTGCCCAAGCCTTGATGGGCTCTGTAGCCTACAGAGCCCATAAAGCAGGGATCTCCCATCCCGTTCCTGCAGGGCTACCTACCTGCAGACTTCAGGTCCAACCCTGCTCCAACACACCTGCCTGTAATTATCAAGCAACCCTCAACAACTTGATTAGATGGTCTAGGGTTGTTTGGGATATGAGCTGAAATCTGCAGGACTGCAGCTCTCTAGCAGGGTTGGAGACCTCTAGCCTAAAAGGACATGGTAGTGGGGAAAAAATTAGGATGGGGGGTTCTTTTTTTTTTTGTAGGAGAATTGGGTTGTTGCTTGTTGTCTAGGTTATTGGGATTGCAAATAGGTGTCGTTTGTGTTAACGGTTAGCTCAAGACTATAGATCTGGGAAGTTCGAATAGCCTATGTGAATATATTCCCAACTTCACTGAACTCGCGTTAAGCACTGACTGCATTTCTTTATATTTGAGTCCATGTTCAAACATTATGATCTGCTCATACAGAGCTCTGAAACACTGCCAGCGGGACATTAAACAGAAAGTGCCTGTCCGAAATCTGGACAGGTTTTATGTGGGAACACAAATACCTTTGCGAGGGAACGCGAAGTTTCACAGGGGAATGCAAAAGATTTGGAAAAGAAATCCTCCCAACCTAATTTTTTTTTTTGTCCACCACCACATCCCCTTAGGGGCTCTGTAGTAGGCCTAATGTTTTTATAAAAAATGTGTACTGTGCATTCAGCATGTTGTGGCTCTGTCAAACTAATGCTGCCATCGTGACAATGACACACGGTTTTAATAATAATTCAATTTTAAATGATGTCAGGATATTTTAGTGTAGTTTATCGTGAAACCGATAATCGTTCCATCCCTAATGTATATAGTCTAAATGAGCGCCTTGCAGACTACTCGATTAGACAGGGCAATGGTAGATGTGTTTGCTGTGTGGTTTTGACAAATGACACTGCATCTCCGGCCTGTTGTACTGCACTAATCAAATTATCTTAAGGTGACAGACTAAAATATTAATCTCCATGGTCATCACTGCAGTAGGTTTTTTTGGAAGTAGATATTGAAAATGTATCATTTCTGTACACTTCAGGATTCAAGCCAACTCTGAAATGTGAAAATAGAGTATTTTGAAAAAAACAGAAATCAGGGGGAGAAATAGAACTTAAAGAATAAAATGCACTAGAAATAGTTGCTTCAAATATAAACTTCAGAGTAAAATACACTACTTCACATAGAGTACTATTGCTGACCTTGCATAATATCTCTTATTGCAGGCAAATAATGACTGAATAACTGGCTTTTCTTTATAAAGAACTATTGAAATAAAACTCAAGGAACTAAGCAAATTTGTCTTGTCTTTTATTAAATGTAGGCCTAATGAAACGTTTTTTGTTTGTTTGTTTTTTCCTGATGTTTGCAATGTTGTGTAATATGGCACATGCAATGTCACAGGGTCTGTCAGGCACAACCATCAGGCTTTTCAGACACTGAATTCTTCCCTTCAGTTGGCCAAAGTTCATTTCATTGTGCGGCCTTGCCCTAGAACTGCATTGTAACTGGTCTGGGGTTTGGGTCAGGGAATGGGGTCATAAAACACCTATCTCCAAGCAGGATCCTGTTGTAATCACCTGTTTAATGGAAAAATGCAGTTCTGTTAGGATCAGCATAAGTGTATGTAATACAGTGAGCTTGATATTTATAATTTTCCTTACAATGTGCATAAATGTGAATCTCTGAAAATTCATGCACATAGTCATGCACAAGACCCTGGCCATTTTGCTTTCACATTGATTTGTGATATGGAACCTAGTCACACACTATTTACTCAGTCAACTGCCTTTTTTAAAAACTGACATAATATTACTAATCTGGAATATTAAAAAATGTAATAGTAACTTGGCCTCACATTTAGATTGTAAGCCCCCTTTCTGTTCACAAAATCCCTTCATTGAGGCCTTGATGAGAACATGTGTGCAGTCTGGCACCAATCACATAAATTAAGCCAAAAGGACATACTTTAAGTCATAATCGGCATGGTCATCATGATTGCATTATCTTCATTAACAATTATAATATACCCTACCTACGTTGGCAAAAAGAAAAAAAACTGGCACCAGGTAAACTCTGCGAATGGCACAACAGACAGCACTTATCAAGTTCTCCGCATCTCCAATAGTGTAAAGGAAAGAGCCACTCGCAAAGACTTTTTGTGTATGTTCACATAGGGTTGAAAAACAAACAAAAATGTTTTAAGAACCAATAGAATCACACAGTTGCATAAACTACCACCCATGCAAGTCTGGAGAATCATGACTGTTAATGAAGAGGGAAGGATTATCGTTAATTATCCACAGTCTGTAGGGTACAAAAATACCAAAAGGGCAGCATCTAAACAGTGTGACTCGCTGTTGAACAATGGTAGGAAGTTGGTGTGCTCGGCTGTCTCTGGCACTTTGTGTCGGGCTCTGTGCTTTCTGTCATGCTGGTCCACAGTGGAGTAATCTGCCACAGAATCCTCAATCTCTGACGTTCCAGCAACCTGACCAGCGGTTTCAACAGCAAGCTAGTCAACAGTTTCCTCAGCAATTTCAACAGCAAGCTAGTCCACAGTTTCCTCAGCAATTTCAACAGCAATCTAGTCAACAGTTTCCTCAGTCAGTTCAACAGCAAGCTAGTCAACAGTTTCCCCAGTCAGTTCAACAGCAATCTAGTCAACAGTTTCCTCAGTCAGTTCAACAGCAATCTAGTCAACAGTTTCCTCAGCAGTTTCAGCCTAAGCAGCCAGTGGTGCAGGCAGAGCCCCTTGACAAATGTGCTGTAGCTGATTATGAGCAGATCCAATGTGGACCACCTGGTATCAGTGCTGCTGAGTGTGTAGCTATCAACTGCTGCTTTAATGGACAGCAGTGTTACTATGGGAAGGCAGGTAAGAGCGAGTCAATCCGAAGTATTCATGTTAAACTGATCTTCAGCAATAACCTGCTCTTGTGACTCATTCCAGTGACTGTCCAGTGTATAAGAGATGGTCAGTTTGTGGTAGTGGTGGCTAGAGATGTTACGCTGCCTCGACTAAGCCTGGATTCAGTCCGTCTCCTGGGTGGAAGTGACCCACCTTGCAGTCCTGTGGGATCCACACCTTTCTTTGCTATATACCAGTTCCCTGTCACTGCATGTGGCACGAGCATGATGGTGAGTAGCTTTTTTTTTTCTCTGCATGGTTTAGAATAGAATGGATGCCAACAGTGTTACTATATGCAGGAGGACAGTGGATACGTGGTGTATGAAAACCGAATGGTCTCCTCGTATGAAGTTGGTATTGGACCACTTGGTTCCATTACAAGGGACAGCCATTTTGAGTAGGTTGTGTGCTTTATCATAAGTGTTAATCATTGGCAAATGCTACAAGCTAATGGTTTGTCCAGGCTTCTCTTCCAGTGTAGGTACTCTGCTACTTCTGTGGAAGCTCTGGTTGTGGAGGTCAATAGTGTTCCTCCACCTCCACCAGTAGCTGCTCCTGGACCCCTCAGGATGGAGCTTAGACTGGCTAATGGTCAATGTGTCACTAAAGGCTGTGCAGATGGTAAGTTTTTGTTTCAAGTATGCTTAAAGCCTCAAACTCTGTGTTGCAGCAGTTTAGTAATGCACCGTATCCTCAGGGGACGAGGCGTACACATCCTACTACAGTGTTGCTGATTATCCAGTTACAAAAGTCCTGCGAGAACCTGTTTATGTAGAGGTGCGCATTTTGGAGAGGACCGACCCAAACATTGTTCTGATGCTGGGACATTGCTGGGCGACACAAACCCCCAGTCCACTCAGCCTACCCCAATGGGACCTTCTGGTTGATGGGTAAGTAAGGTCAGTCTTTATCTGTGTGCTGTAAGGCGTTCCTGACTGTCTTTTTGCCGTTCAGATGCCCATACCAGGATGATCGTTACCTGACCACATTGGTTCCAGTGGGTGGATCTTCTGGTCTTCAGTTTCCAACCCACTACAAGCGCTTTGTTGTGAAGATGTTCACTTTTGTAGATCCAGCTTCACTGGCTCCTCTGCAGGAAACCGTATGCTCCGTAGCCTTACCTCAAGCCTTAATATTAGTGCTCTTTATAGTGAAATTTTGACTTGACCCTTTCTCTTTTAGATCTTCATCCACTGTAGTACAGCAGTGTGCCATCCCTCTTCTGGCTCCTGTGAGCAAAGCTGCGCTAGGAAAAGTGAGTGGTTGTTGTAAATTAACTTCAGGAACTGAATTTATTTAAATGCCCCTCATGCTTCTACCACTTTTTACAGGAAGAGATGTGCACATCAAGACCATCTCTAGTGGGCAAGCTGTGGTGTCTAGTGGAGAAGTTCTCCTGGTCATGTGAATTTGGTGTTCTAATAAACTTCCTGAAACTCAACATTAGTTTCTCTTTGGTATTGATTTGATATGAGTTTTTTTTTTTTTTTTTGTGTGACCGTTTGACTTCTAGGGCTGTACTACCAAACCTCTTCATCTAACACAGTCTCATCCCAAATCGTCATATAACTGACGTTTTGGGACGTATTTTGACCATACGTCAATATCCGCCTTTTTAGGGCCCCCTTAAACGTCGGTAGATGGCGATCCCGGGCCGTCATACAACTGACGCTTTACCTTTAACGTCAGTTAGGTGACGGGTTAGGTTTAGGGTTAAGTTTAGGTATGGGGTAGAGTTAGGATCCCATAACCTCATCTACCGACGTTTAAGGGGGCCCTAAAAAGGCGAATATTGACGTATGGTCAAAAGACGTCCCAAAACGTCAGTTATATGACGATTTGGGATGAGACCGGGTTGCTTCATCTGTGCAAGACTATAGATCTGGGAAGTTTGAATAGCCTATGTGAATATATTACCAACTTCACTGAACTCGAGTTAAGCACTGACTCCATTTCTTTATATTTGAGTCCATGTTGAAACAATATGATCTGCTCATACAGAGCTCTGAAACACTGCCAGCGGGACATTAAACAGAAAGTGCCTGTCCGAAATCTGGACAGGTTTTACGTGGGAACACAAATATCTTTGCGAGGGAACGCAAAGTTTCACAGGGGAACGCAAAAATTTGGAAAAGAACTCCTCCCAACCTAATTTTTTTTTGTCCACTACCACATCCCCTTAGGGGCTCTGTAGTAGGCCTAATGTTTTTATAAAAAAGGTGTACTGTGCATTCAGCATGTTGCGGCTCCGTCAGACTAATGCTGCCATCGTGACAATGACACACGGTTTTAATAATAATTCAGTTTTAAATGATGATGTCAAGATATTTTAGTGTAGTTTATCGTGAAACCAATAAATGTCCCATCCCTAACGCCTTGCAGACTACTCAATTAGACAGGGCAATGGTAGATGTGTTTGCTGTGTGGTTTTGACAAATGACACTGCATCTCCGGCCTGTTGTACTGCACTAATCAAATTATCTCAAGGTGACAGACTAAAATAGTAATATAAAATATTAATCTCCATGGTCATCACTGCAGAAGGTTTTTTTGGAAGTAGATATTGAAAATGTATCATTTCTGTACACTTCAGGATTCAAGCCAACTCTGAAATGTGTCCTTGGACTTCAATGAAAAATATATACTCAACTTTCTGTGTAATAATTTCTGTATTTAAATTTCTGTTTAATAATATCACACAAATTAGTAGGCTACAGCATTTGAACTGCATGCATAAGCAATGTGGTGCTGCATAGCAAGTTGGCAGAACGGCAGAAATACTACTAGCATACTGTTCTGAATTCAGGGGCCCATTCTTCGTACGTTGCTTAATACATCCGAGATCAAATGAGACATCCAAGATAATATCATCGTGCTAATCATGATCCGGCTACTTGGGTTCTTCGAACCCTCCTGTTGTTTAATGATTAGTATTGCTGGATTGAGTTATCTGAGATAACTGCGTGTCCATGCGTTGGTTTAAAAGGGGATATGTATCGATAGTAGAAACAGTGATCAGCAACGCTGTTATTGGCTGTTCAGCATGGCCAAAGAACACACCCAGTTTTTGCCCAAGCAGAACAAGAGCTTTTAATGGAAGGTTGTGCTTAACAGTGTTGGGAGTAACGGCGTTTGAGTATAACGGTGTTACTAACGGCGTTATTTTTTCAGTAACGGGGTAATCTAATTAATTATTTTCCCCATTTTTGCAATGCCGTTATCGTTACTGAGAACGTAAAGTGGTGCGTTACTACAATTTGGGTTGAATGAAGCGCGAGATGTCAGTGTGTGATGCACATCAGCTGCCTGGAGAGAGCAGGGGTGGGGGGATGATGACGCCGTTGCAAATGCGATGATGATTGGCTGGGTGGGCGGATGCGCTACTCACGCGCTGTGTCACTGCACACTCTGACTACCACTAAACACAAGACAGCGACAATGACGATGACGAGCCAGGGAAATTCAAAGGTAGCGTTCTCGAACTGGAAGTACCGGCACTATTTCTCGCTCATTGAAATTAAAAGCAAGAATGTTTATGTAACATGCACGCTATGCCCAGGAAAAAAGACTTTATCCACATCTGCCTCAAGCTACTCGAATCTTATGAAGCACCTCACATCAATACATGCTAACACGACACTTGTTGCTGCTGCCAACCTAAGCCCAAATGCAGCTAGCGTGAGCTCCAGCAGCGAAGGAGACGGAGCCACTCTGTTAAAGCAAGCAACACTCGATTTTTTCGGGTCAGCAACAGGTGACCAAGCCAGAGCTGAACACATTGATTGCAAGGTATGTTGTTGAAAACATGCTACCCCTGTCCACTGTGGAGTCTGAGTCATTCAGAGCTATCCTTGCTAAAATACCAATACGAGGAGGAGGAAGGGGGGTTGCCCCATGCCGAAACACTTTTGCTAAATTCGTAGACAGTGAATATGAAAATAATGAATATTGAACTCAAAAAGTCATTTGAGGAACTCGAGTACATTTCAACTACAGCAGACATCTGGACTGCCCACAATAAAAGTTACGTGGGTGTGACAGCACATTGGATCAATCCAAATAACATGGAAAGAGAGAAAGCAGCTCTTGCCTGCAGATGGTTTAAGGGGAATCATACTCATGATGCTATTGCAGTTGAGCTTGACAATATACACTCAACATATGGGATAACACATAAAATCACAGCAACAGTGACTGATAATGGCTCTAATTTTGTTAAAGCATTTAAGAGGTACCAGCCACTTGAGGAGAGTGATTCTGAAGAAGATGATGAAGATGAGGTGACATTTACAGACATTAATGATGCTCTACAAGCAACTGATGATAATGATGGTGATGTTGTGATCACTTTGCCCCCTCACAAGAGATGTGCATCACACACACTTAACCTGATTTCATGTACAGATGTTGACAAGTGGCTGCTGTCAAAACCTGCAACAAAGGCTGTTTACAGAAGTGCTACTGCCAAATGTTCTGCCCTATGGAACAAGACTAGTCGATCAACTTTGGCTACTGAAACAGTTGATGAGATGGTGTCAAAAAAGCTGCTTGTACCTTGTACAACACGATGGAATTCCTTCTATGATGCCCTGGCTCGAATATGTGAAATATCCATGGTAGACCTTAACACCATCTCCTTCAAATTAGGACTGACAGCGATAACAGAAAGGGAACACCTGTTTTTAAAGGAGTACAGCACTGCGATGAAGCCCCTTACAGTTGCCCTAGATATCTTCAGGGAGAAGACGTAAATCACGTAAATCACGTAAATTAAGCCTAAAGGACATACTTTAAGTCATAATCGGCATGGTCATCATGATTGCATTATCTTCATTAACAATTATAATATACCCTACCTACGTTGGCAAAAAGAAAAAAAAAACTGGCACCAGGTAAACTTTGCGAATGGCACAACAGACAGCACTTATCAAGTTCTCCGCATCTCCAATAGTGTAAAGGAAAGAGCCACTCACAAAGACTTTTAGGACAATACAAACATTTGGTGCTGTTGTTAAAGCCCAGCATCAAATCGAACATTAATGTGCATTTCCAACACAAGAAAAAATAAAAAAATCTCAGAAATTAGGCTACACTATCGCGCTGCGCTAAGAGACTTCCTGTATCAGCCGCGATCTAAATAAGCCTGGTCGTGAGCAGGTTTAAGCTTATGGACCTGTTGCTATGACAGAAGAAGCAAACAATCCAAGATCACAGAAAATCATCAACAATCAAATCCAGCTAACTGAGTTTGCGACGTACGAACAGCGGCCCGAGCTCAATATGTGGTTTTGTGTATGTTCACATAGGGTTGAAAAACAAACAAAAATGTTTTAAGAACCAATAGAATCACACAGTTGCATAAACTACCACCAATGCAAGTCTGGAGAATCATGACTGTTAATGAAGAGGGAAGGATTATCGTTAATTATCCACAGTCTGTAGGGTACAAAAAGACCAAAAGGGCAGCATCTAAACAGTGTGACTCGCTGTTGAACAATGGTAGGAAGTTGGTGTGCTCGGCTGTCTCTGGCACTTTGTGTCGGGCTCTGTGCTTTCTGTCATGCTGTTCCACAGTGGAGTAATCTGCCACAGAATCCTCAATCTCTGACGTTCCAGCAACCTGACCAGCGGTTTCAACAGCAAGCTAGTCAACAGTTTCCTCAGCAATTTCAACAGCAAGCTAGTCCACAGTTTCCTCAGCAATTTCAACAGCAATCTAGTCAACAGTTTCCTCAGTCAGTTCAACAGCAATCTAGTCAACAGTTTCCTCAGCAGTTTCAGCCTAAGCAGCCAGTGGTGCAGGCAGAGCCCCTTGACAAATGTGCTGTAGCTGATTATGAGCAGATCCAATGTGGACCACCTGGTATCAGTGGTGCAGAGTGTGTAGCTATCAACTGCTGCTTTAATGGACAGCAGTGTTACTATGGGAAGGCAGGTAAGAGTGAGTCAATCCAAAGTGCTCATGTTAAACTGATCTTCAGCAATAACCTGCTCTTGTGACTCATTCCAGTGACTGTCCAGTGTATAAGAGATGGTCAGTTTGTGGTAGTGGTGGCTAGAGATGTTACGCTGCCTCGACTGAGCCTGGATTCAGTCCGTCTCCTGGGTGGAAGTGATCCACCTTGCAGTCCTGTGGGATCCACACCTTTCTTTGCTATATACCAGTTCCCTGTCACTGCATGTGGCACGAGCATGATGGTGAGTAGTTTTTTTTTTTCTCTGCATGGTTTAGAATAGAATGGATGCCAACAGTGTTACTATATGCAGGAGGACAGTGGATACGTGGTGTATGAAAACCGAATGGTCTCCTCGTATGAAGTTGGTATTGGACCACTTGGTTCCATCACAAGGGACAGCCATTTTGAGTAGGTTGTATGCTTTATCATAAGTGTTAATCATTGGCAAATGCTACAAGCTAATGGTTTGTCCAGGCTTCTCTTCCAGTGTAGGTACTCTGCTACTTCTGTGGAAGCTCTGGTTGTGGAGGTCAACAGTGTTCCTCCACCTCCACCAGTAGCTGCTCCTGGACCCCTCAGGATGGAGCTTAGACTGGCAAATGGTCAATGTGTCACTAAAGGCTGTGCAGAAGGTAAGTTTTTGTTTCAAGTATGCCTAAAGCCTCAAACTCTGTGTTGCAGCAGTTTAGTAATGCACTGTATCCTCAGGGGACGAGGCGTACACATCCTACTACAGTGTTGCTGATTATCCAGTTACGAAAGTCCTGCGAGAACCTGTTTATGTAGAGGTGCGCATTTTGGAGAGGACCGACCCAAACATTGTTCTGATGCTGGGACATTGCTGGGCGACACAAACCCCCAGTCCACTCAGCCTACCCCAATGGGACCTTCTGGTTGATGGGTAAGTAAGGCCAGTCTTTATCTGTGTGCTGTAAGATGTTCCTGACTGTCTTTTTGCCGTTCAGATGCCCTTACCAGGATGATCGTTACCTGACCACATTGGTTCCAGTGGGTGGATCTTCTGGTCTTCAGTTTCCAACCCACTACAAGCGCTTTGTTGTGAAGATGTTCACTTTTGTAGATCCAGCTTCACTGGCTCCTCTGCAGGAAACCGTATGCTCCGTACCTTTACCTCAAGCCTTAATATTAGTGCTCTTTATAGTGAAATTTTGACTTGACCCTTTCTCTTTTAGATCTTCATCCACTGTAGTACAGCAGTGTGCCATCCCTCTTCTGGCTCCTGTGAGCAAAGCTGCGCTAGGAAAAGTGAGTGCTTGTTGTAAATTTACTTCAGGAACTGAATTTATTTAAATGCCCCTCATGCTTCTACCACTTTTTACAGGAAGAGATGTGCACATCAAGACCATCTCTAGTGGGCAAGCTGTGGTGTCTAGTGGAGAAGTTCTCCTGGTCATGTGAATTTGGTGTTCTAATAAACTTCCTGAAACTCAACATTAGTTTCTCTTTGGTATTGATTTGATATGATTTTTTTTTTTAGTTTGACTTCTAGGGCTGTACTACCAAACCTCTTCATCTGTGCATTGAGGTTCTAGACTTGAAACCAAGCTTCTGCCCAAGCCTTTATGGGCTCTGTAGCCTACTAGGCTACAGAGCCCATAAAGCAGGGATCTCCCATCCCGTTCCTGCAGGGCTACCTACCTGCAGACTTCATGTCCAACCCTGCTCCAACACACCTTCCTGTAATTATCAAGCGACCCTGAACAACTTGATTAGATGGTCCAGGGTTGTCTGGGATATGAGCTGAAATCTGCAGGACTGTAGCTCTCTAGCAGGGTTGCAGACCTCTAGCCTAAAAGGACATGGTGGTGGGGAAAAATTAGGATGGGAGGATTTTTTATTTTTTTTTTTTGTAGGAGAATTGGGTTGTTGCTCGTTGTCTAGGTTATTGTGATTCCAAATAGGTGTCGTTTGTGTTAACGTTTAGCTCAAGACTATAGATCTGGGAAGTTTGAATAGCCTATGTGAATATATTACCAACTTCACTGAACTCGAGTTAAGCACTGACTCCATTTCTTTATATTTGAGTCCATGTTGAAACAATATGATCTGCTCATACAGAGCTCTGAAACACTGCCAGCGGGACATTAAACAGAAAGTGCCTGTCCGAAATCTGGACAGGTTTTACGTGGGAACACAAATATCTTTGCGAGGGAACGCAAAGTTTCACAGGGGAACGCAAAAATTTAGAAAATAACTCCTCCCAACCTAATTTTTTTTTTGTCCACTACCACATCCCCTTAGGGGCTCTGTAGTAGGCCTAATGTTTTTATAAAAAAGGTGTACTGTGCATTCAGCATGTTGCGGCTCCGTCAGACTAATGCTGCCATCGTGACAATGACACACGGTTTTAATAATAATTCAGTTTTAAATGATGATGTCAAGATATTTTAGTGTAGTTTATCGTGAAACCAATAAATGTTCCATCCCTAACGCCTTGCAGACTACTCAATTAGACAGGGCAATGGTAGATGTGTTTGCTGTGTGGTTTTGACAAATGACACTGCATCTCCGGCCTGTTGTACTGCACTAATCAAATTATCTCAAGGTGACAGACTAAAATAGTAATATAAAATATTAATCTCCATGGTCATCACTGCAGAAGGTTTTTTTGGAAGTAGATATTGAAAATGTATCATTTCTGTACACTTCAGGATTCAAGCCAACTCTGAAATGTGTCCTTTGACTTCAATGAAAAATATATACTCAACTTTCTGTGTAATAATTTCTGTATTTAAATTTCTGTTTAATAATATCACACAAATTAGTAGGCTACAGCATTTGAACTGCATGCATAAGCAATGTGGTGCTGCATAGCAAGTTGGCAGAACGGCAGAAATACTACTAGCATACTGTTCTGAATTCAGGGGCCCATTCTTCGTACGTTGCTTAATACATCCGAGATCAAATGAGACATCCAAGATAATATCATCGTGCTAATCATGATCTGGCTACTTGGGTTCTTCGAACCCTCCTGTCGTTTAATGATTAGTATTGCTGGATTGAGTTATCTGAGATGTCCATGCGTTGGTTTAAAAGGGGATATGTATCGATAGTAGAAACAGTGATCAGCAACGCTGTTATTGGCTGTTCAGCATGGCCAAAGAACACACCCAGTTTTTGCCCAAGCAGAACAAGAGCTTTTAATGGAAGGTTGTGCTGAACAGTGTTGGGAGTAACGGCGTTTGAGTATAACGGCGTTACTAACGGCGTTATTTTTTCAGTAACGGGGTAATCTAATTAATTATTTTCCCCATTTTTGCAATGCCGTTATCGTTACTGAGAACGTAAAGTGGTGCGTTACTACAATTTGGGTTGAATGAAGCGCGAGATGTCAGTGTGTGATGCACATCAGCTGCCTGGAGAGAGCAGGGGTGGGGGGATGATGACGCCGTTGCAAATGCGATGATGATTGGCTGGGTGGGCGGATGCGCTACTCACGCGCTGTGTCACTGCACACTCTGACTACCACTAAACACAAGACAGCGACAATGACGATGACGAGCCAGGGAAATTCAAAGGTAGCATTCTCGAACTGGAAGTACCGGCACTATTTCTCGCTCATTGAAATTAAAAGCAAGAATGTTTATGTAACATGCACGCTATGCCCAGGAAAAAAGACTTTATCCACATCTGCCTCAAGCAACTCGAATCTTATGAAGCACCTCACATCAATACATGCTAACACGACACTTGTTGCTGCTGCCAACCCAAGCCCAAATGCAGCTAGCGTGAGCTCCAGCAGCGAAGGAGACGGAGCCACTCTGTTAAAGCAAGCAACACTCGATTTTTCGGGTCAGCAACAGGTGACCAAGCCAGAGCTGAACACATTGATTGCAAGGTATGTTGTTGAAAACATGCTACCCCTGTCCACTGTGGAGTCTGAGTCATTCAGAGCTATCCTTGCTAAAATACCAATACGAGGAGGAGGAAGGGGGGTTGCCCCATGCCGAAACACTTTTGCTAAATTCGTAGACAGTGAATATGAAAATAATGAATATTGAACTCAAAAAGTCATTTGAGGAACTCGAGTACATTTAAACTACAGCAGACATCTGGACTGCCCACAATAAAAGTTACATGGGTGTGACAGCACATTGGATCAATCCAAACAGCATGGAAAGAGAGAAAGCAGCTCTTGCCTGCAGATGGTTTAAGGGGAATCATACTCATGATGCTATTGCAGTTGAGCTTGACAATATACACTCAACATATGGCATAACACATAAAATCACAGCAACAGTGACTGATAATGGCTCTAATTTTGTTAAAGCATTTAAGAGGTACCAGCCACTTGAGGAGAGTGATTCTGAAGAAGATGATGAAGATGAGGTGACATTTACAGACATTAATGATGCTCTACAAGCAACTGATGATAATGATGGTGATGTTGTGATCACTTTGCCCCCTCACAAGAGATGTGCATCACACACACTTAACCTGATTTCATGTACAGATGTTGACAAGTGGCTGCTGTCAAAACCTGCAACAAAGGCTGTTTACAGAAGTGCTACTGCCAAATGTTCTGCCCTATGGAACAAGACTAGTCGATCAACTTTGGCTACTGAAACAGTTGATGAGGTGGTGTCAAAAAAGCTGCTTGTACCTTGTACAACACGATGGAATTTCTTCTATGATGCCCTGGCTTGAATATGTGAAATATCCATGGTAGACCTTAACACCATCTCCTTCAAATTAGGACTGACAGCGATAACAGAAAGGGAACACCTGTTTTTAAAGGAGTACAGCACTGCGATGAAGCCCCTTACAGTTGCCCTAGAAATCTTCAGGGAGAAGACGTAAATCACGTAAATTAAGCCTAAAGGACATACTTTAAGTCATAATCGGCATGGTCATCATGATTGCATTATCTTCATTAACAATTATAATATACCCTACCTACATTGGCAAAAATAAAAAAAAAACTGGCACCAGGTAAACTTTGCGAATGGCACAACAGACAGCACTTATCAAGTTCTCCGCATCTCCAATAGTGTAAAGGAAAGAGCCACTCGCAAAGACTTTTAGGACAATACAAACATTTGGTGCTGTTGTTAAAGCCCAACATCAAATCGAACATTAATGTGCAATTCCAACACAAGAGAAAAGAAAAAAATCTCAAAAATTAGGCTACACTCTCACACTGCGCTAAGAGACTTCCTGTATCAGCCGCGATCTAAATAAGCCTGATCGTGAGCAGGTTTAAGCTTATGGACCTGTTGCTATGACAGAAGAACCAAACAATCCAAGATCACAGAAAATCATCAACAATCAAATCCAGCTAACTGAGTTTGCGACGTACGAACAGCGGCCCGAGCTCAATATGTGGTTTTGTGTATGTTCACATAGGGTTGAAAAACAAACAAAAATGTTTTAAGAACCAATAGAATCACACAGTTGCATAAACTACTACCCATGCAAGTCTGGGGCTCGTTCTTCGTACGTTGCTTAAAACATCCGAGATCAAATGAGACATCTAAGATGAGATCATCGTGCTAATCATGATCCGGCTAATTGGGTTCTTCGAACACACCTGTTGTTTATGATTAGTATCGCTGGATTGAGTTATCTGAGATAACTGCGCGTTCTCGCGTTGGTTTAAAAGGGGACATGTATCGATAGCAGAACCAGTGATCAGCAACGCTGCTATTAGCTGTTCAGCATGGCCAAAGAACACGCCCAGTTTTTCTCCCAAGCAGAGCAAGCGCTTTTAATGCAAGGTTATGCCGAATTTCAGTCTTTAATTAAAACGCCAGGAACACCTCAAAGTGTGCAAAAGCCAGGAGAGAGTGCTGGCAAAACTAGAAGACAAATTAAATGCGTTTGTGGTGGCCATGTTAGATGTTTTAATAACTTATTATTATTTTTATTTTTATTTTCATAATTTCATAATTTACTTTGTTCATTGTAATGTCGAGTCACCACACTATAATAATGGACATGGTGAAAGTGAAGTACAAAAATATTCTACCTAATGGTAATTTAAGGCCTTATAGGCCTACTAGTCTCTTTTAAAAAGGCACTGTTAAATAAATGATTGTCTGTTTATAAAAGCAAACAGGAAAAATGCTGAGAAAAAACTAATAATGATGCTCCTGACCCTGGCAGAAGAGCTGACCCTTGGGTTGAATGTGAATTGCCCTGTTGTGAAGGGCATCCCTGGGTTCAGCTCTTCCAGACCCACATCATCAGGGACCAGTAGCAGCAACACCTTCATTACTGGGAAATGAGATTTAAATTATCTTTGTACACTGTGAAATAATGTGTTGCTGCATTAAATGAAGTAGACCTATAATCCAAATTGGCTGGTTTAGTCATTTCAACTGTTAAATCTTGAGTAATGATAAATTGCTTTGTCTTGTGAAAGTAAAAACTGATAAACTTATGTTAATGTAAAAAATATTTTGCCATGAGTTATCAATCACATTGCACTGGAGAGTGAAGAAAACTTCTCAGATGACTGTCCTTTGGAGGAAGTACTTTAATTTAATTGATGGCTTTAATTGATTTCTACTTGTGCCTATTATTTTTGACAGAAGTCCACATGTACAGAAAGGCCTACAGAAGAGTCTGCACACAGCAGTGATACAGGGATGTGGGCAGTGTAGACAACTTTTGCTTTTTATTTGTTGCATTTGTTCCCTATATGAGTCTTCAACAGAAAATAGAGTATTTTGAAAAAACAAAAATCAGGGGAGAAACAGAACTTGACTAAGAAAAATTGCACTAGAAATAGAGTTGCTTCAAAATAAACTTCAGAGTAAAATCACACAGAGTACTATTGCTGACCTTGCATAATATCTTTTAAAAAGATGACTGAATAACTGGCTTTTCTTTACAAAGAACTATTGAAATAAAACTCTAAGCAAACAGAGTTTTGCAAATTTGTCTTGTCTTTTATTTTAGGCTTAATTAAACTTTTTTTTTCTTTTTCTGATGTTGGCAGTGTTGTGTAAGATGGCACATGCAATGTCACAGGCCCTGTCAGGTGCAACCCTCAGGGTTTTTAGACATTGAAATCTTCCCTTTATTGGCCAAAGCTCATGTCATTGTGTGCCCTTGTCCTAGAGCTGCATTGTAACTGGTCTGGGGTTTGGGTCAGGGAATGGGGTCATGAAACACCTGTCTCCATGCAGGATCCTGTTGTAATCACCTGTTTAATGCAAAATGCAGTTCTCAGCATAAGTGTATGTAATACCGTGAGTTTGATATTTATAATTTTCCTTACCATGTTCAAATAATGTTCATAAATGTGAATCTCTTAAAATTCTTGAGTCATGCACAGATCCTGGCCATTTTGCTTTCACACTGATTGTGATATAGAACATGGTCACACACCATCTAAAAGATTTTACTCAGTCAAATGCCTTTTAAAAAAAGTGATATAATATTCCAAATCTGGAATATTAAAAATTGTAATAGTAATTTGGCTGCACTGTATAAGCCCCTTTCTGCTCACAAAATCCCTTCATTGAGGCCTTGATGGAACATGTGTGTATACAGTGTATGGCACCAATCACGTAAGTTAAGCCTAAGGGACTGTAAGTCATAATCGACATGGTCATCATGATTGCATTATCTTCATTAAAAATTATAATATACCCTAAGTTGGCAAAAAAAAAAAAAAAGAAAAAAAAAAACTAAGAGCACTACTTTGTGAATGGCACGACAGAAAGCTTATCAAGTTCTCCGCATCTCCAATAGTGTAAAGGAAGCCACTCGCAAATAATTTTAGGGCAATGCAAACATTTTGTGCTGTTGTTGAAGCCCGATATCGAATCGAACATTAATGTGCATTTCCAACAAAATAATAATGTATTTAAACGACACCCACGACGATCGTTTCACGAGAAAACAAAAATAAATCTCAGAAATTAAGCTACACTATCGCGCTGCGCTGAAGGACTTCCCGTATCAGCCGCGATCTAATCCTGTTTACATGAAATAAGCCTGCTCGCGAGCAGGTTCAAGCTGACGGACCTGTTGCTATGACAGCAAGTCCAGGATGAGCGTCGAAGAACCAAACGATCCAAGATCATGGCAAATCGCCAACAATCAAATCCAGCTAACTGAGTTAGCGACGTACGAAGAACGAGCCCCTGGAGAATCATGACTGTTAATGAAGAGGGAGGGATTATCATTAATTATCCACAGTCTGTAGGGTACAAAAAGACCAAAAGGGCAGCATCTAAACAGTGTGATTAGCTGTTGAAAAATGGCAGGAAGTTGGTGTGCTTGGCTGTCTCTGGCATGTTGTGTTTGGTTCTGTGCTTTCTGTCATGCTGTTCCACAGTGGAGTAATCTGCCACAGAATCCTCAATCTCTGATGTTCCAGCAACCTGACCAGCGGTTTCAACAGCAAGCTAGTCAACAGTTTCCTCAGCAGTTTCAACAGCAAGCTAGTCAACAGTTTCCTCTGCCTGTTCAACAGCAAGCTAGTCAACAGTTTCCTCAGCAGGTTCAACAGCAAGCTAGTCAACAGTTTCCTCAGCAGGTTCAACAGCAAGTTAGTCAGCAGTTTCCTCAGTCAGTTCAACAGCAAGCTAGTCAACAGTTTCCTCAGCAGTTTCAGCCTAAGCAGCCAGTGGCACAGGCAGAGCCCCTTGACAAATGTGCTGTAGCTGATTATGAGCAGATCCAATGTGGACCACCTGGTATCAGTGGTGCAGAGTGTGTAGCTATCAACTGCTGCTTTAATGGACAGCAGTGTTACTATGGGAAGGCAGGTAAGAGTGAGTCAATCCAAAGTGCTCATGTTAAACTTATCTTCAGCAATAACCTGCTCTTGTGACTCATTCCAGTGACTGTCCAGTGTATAAGAGATGGTCAGTTTGTGGTAGTGGTGGCTAGAGATGTTACGCTGCCTCGACTGAGCCTGGATTCAGTCCGTCTCCTGGGTGGAAGTGATCCACCTTGCAGTCCTGTGGGATCCACACCTTTCTTTGCTATATATCAGTTCCCTGTCACTGCATGTGGCACGAGCATGATGGTGAGTAGTTTTTTTTTTTCTCTGCATGGTATAGAATGGATGCCAACAGTGTTCCTATATGCAGGAGGACAGTGGATATGTGGTGTATGAAAACCGAATGGTCTCCTCGTATGAAGTTGGTATTGGACCACTTGGTTCCATCACAAGGGACAGCCATTTTGAGTAGGTGATATGCTTTATCGTTAGTGTTAATCATTGCCAAATGCTACAAGCTCATGGTTTGTCCAGGCTTCTCTTCCAGTGTAGGTACTCTGCTACTTCTTTGGAAGCTCTGGTTGTGGAGGTCAACAGTGTTCCTCCACCTCCACCAGTAGCTGCTCCAGGACCCCTCAGGATGGAGCTTAGACTGGCAAATGGTCAATGTGTCACTAAAGGCTGTGCAGAAGGTAAGTTTTTGTTTCAAATATGCCTAAAGCCTCAAACTCTGTGTTGCATCAGTTTAGTAATGCACCGTATCCTCAGGGGACGAGGCGTACACATCCTACTACAGTGTTGCTGATTATCCAGTTACAAAAGTCCTGCGAGAACCTGTTTTTGTAGAGGTGCGCATTTTGGAGAGGACCGACCCCAACATTGTCCTGATGCTGGGACATTGCTGGGCAACACAAACCCCCAGTCCACTCAGCCTACCCCAATGGGACCTTCTGGTTGATGGGTGAGTAAGGCCAGTCTTTATCTGTGTGCTGTAAGATGTTCCTGACTGTCTTTTTGCCGTTCAGATGCCCTTACCAGGATGATCGGTACCTGACCACATTGGTTCCAGTGGGTGGATCTTCTGGTCTTCAGTTTCCAACCCACTACAAGCGCTTTGTTGTGAAGATGTTCACTTTTGTAGATCCAGCTTCACTGGCTCCTCTGCAGGAAACCGTATGCTCTGCAGCCTTACCTCAAGCCTTAATATTAGTGCCATTTATAGTGAAATTTTGACTTAACCCTTTCTCTTTTAGATCTTCATCCACTGTAGTACAGCGGTGTGCCATCCCTCTTCTGGCTCCTGTGAGCAAAGCTGCGCTAGGAAAAGTGAGTGCTTGTTAATTTACTTCAGGAACTGAATGTATTTAAATGGCCCTCATGCTTCTACCACTTTTTACAGGAAGAGATGTGCACATCAAGACCATCTCTAGTGGGAAAACTGTGGTGTCTAGTGGAGAAGTTCTTCTGGTCATGTGAATTTCTTGTCTTAATAAACTTCATGAAACTCAGCATAAGTTTATCTTTGGTATTGCTTTGACTGGAGTTGGTGGTTTTGTGACTTGTCAGTTTGACTTCTAGGGCTGTACTACTAAACTTTTTTTTCTTTTGTGGATTGAGGTTCTAGACTTGAACTAAATAGGCCAAGCCATTTAACTTAACTATTTGCTAAGCTCTAGTTGGTAACTTGGGCCACCTTTCATGTTTCACATGGTATCAAATTAAGGGTTGTGTAACCTGTCATTAAGTATATCATCTGGAATCAAATCTATCAACCTGCACTTAATTTTCCTTCTACCCCAAGTTTATTACAGCATTTTATTTACACCTGTTATCAAGCATTTGTATAAATCCAATCACAAGTGGACTGGTAAATACAAAAATAGTCTAATTTTAATCCAGCTTTGTTTTGAGCTCGTTTCTTTTTGATCACTTCCAGAGGTAATCAAACGCATTTAACCAGGGGCCTGTTCCATATGTCGCTAACTCGGTTAGCTTGATTGGATTGTTGGTGATTTGCCATGATCTTGGATTGTTTGGTTCTTCAATGCTCATCCTGGACTTGCTGTCATAGCAACAGGTCCATCAGCTTAAACCTGCTTGCGAGCAGGCTTATTTCATGTTCGCAGGATTAGATCGCGACTCATACGGGAAGTCCTTTAGTGCAGTGCGATAGTGTAGCCTAATTTCTGAGATTTTTATTATTTTTTCTTTCCTTTTGTGAAACGATTATCATGAGGGTGTCATTTAAATACATTATTTTGTTGGAAATGATGGATTAATGTTCGATTTGACGTCTGGCTTCAACAGCACAAAATGTTTGCATTGCCCTAAAATTCTTTGCGAGTGACTTTCTTTACGTTATTGGAGATGCGGAGAACTTGATAAGCTTTCTGTTGTGCCGTTCGCAAAGTTTACCTAGCGCTCTTAGTTTTTTTTTTTGTTTGGTTTTTTTTAGCTTTTGCAAGCCATTTATGACCCAAGATTGTATTTTTTTTCTTTTCTTTTTCTGATTTTTAATGAAGATTATGCAAACATGATGACCATGCCGATTATGACTTACAGTCCCTCAGGCTTAACTTATGTGATTGGTGCCATACACTGACAGTACACATGTTCCTATGAAGGCCTCAATGAAGGGATTTTGTGAGCAGAAAGGGGGCTTACAATGTAAATGTGCAGCCAAGATACTATTAAATTTTTCATATTCCAGATTATATTATCAATATTTTTAAAAGGCAGTTGACTGAGTAAAATCTCTTAGATGGTTAGTGTGACCATGTTCCATATCACAAATCAGTGTGAAAGCAAAATGGCCAGGATCTGTGCATGACTCAAGAATTTTCAGAGATTCACATTTATGCACGCTATTTGAACGTGGTTAGGAAAATTATAAATATCAAACTCATGGTATTACATACACTTAGGAGAACTGCATTTTTCCATTATACAGGTGATTACAACAGGATCCTGCTTGGAGATAGGTGTTTTATGACGCCATTCCCTGACCCAAACCCCAGACCAGTTACAATGCAGTTCTAGGGCAAGGGCACAAAATGACATGACCTTTGGCCAACTAAAGGGAAGATTTCAGTGTCTGAAAAGCCTGAGGGTTGCACCTGACAGGGCCTGTGACATTGCATGTGCCATATTACACAACATTGCCAACATCAGAAAAAGAAAACAAATTTTAATTAAGCCTAAAATAAAATACAAGACAAATTTGTTTAGTTCCTTGAGTTTTATTTCAATAATTCTTTGTAAAGAAAAGCCAGTTATTCATTCATCGTTTTAAAAGAGATATTATGCAATGTCCCCCTGATTTTTGTTTTTTCAAAATACTCTATTTTCTGTTGGAGACTCATAGGGAACAATTTCACCCTGTGTCGTTTGTGTCACACATGCCTCATGCAACAAATAAAAAGGAAAAGTTGTCTCTACACTGCCCACCTCTGTATCACTGCTTTGTGCAGACTCTGCTGTAGGCCTTTCTGTACATGTGGACTCCTGTCAGAAATAGGCACAAGTATAAATCAATTAAAGTATCCATGCAACTGACAGCAGCGCAAACAAGTGCTCAGCTTGATTTCAAAAACAAAACATTTTAGCGCTAGATCTCTTATGAGCGAACTAAATTAATGCTCTGCTAGTTAACTGGAGATGTTTTATTTGTATTAAGTACATCCATGCCTCAATGTTTCCAAAAGTGGTGGGTACAAAATGATTAATGATGAAATCTATGCCTATGCTTACCTCTCTACGCAGTTTCAAGCGCAACATCTTTGTTGCATGCACGCTCGCTCTAGATTATGGGATGTTTTGCTGTAGTCAATCACGAGTGGCTCGACAGGTAGATATATAGATAAACTCATCTTTCAGGCATTTGACCGACCAGGTTGAAACTTCAGCGTGAGAAATCGGGGTGTGGCGTGAGAGTGTGAAAAATTGGGTCAATTGCGTGAGTGTAGCGGCTCATACAAACGAACCAAAGACCGCTAAGGAACTGAGTGACTGGAATAACTTCTGTGACGCGTTTCTTTGTACAGCTTGCATGATGTTTTATTTTTACGGGCTTGCAAGCTTTACACGGTCAACAAAGATTCGTGCTCCAGCACTCACCCCCATTCTTCCATATTAACACACACAAACAACAGGTGTTTTAACCACACGTAATAAACGACACGCCCATTATCATTTGGTCACATGACTTTCCCATTAAATGGCTCCTACATACCAGCCCCTAATTATTATAAATCGATAATTATTTTAAATATACATAGGAGACATTTAGAAATAAAAGATCTGACAATACACATTTTTTTTTTAAATTACAACAATCATAAATGTTTACACATCAATTATTCAGTACTGAGTCCTTGTAAAGCTCATAACACGGTGTCAACACCAGGTGATTTCACCATCGATGTGAACTGAGAAATATGTAATGTGTCAATGTGATTAAGTGTGAAGTCCATGTCTGTGTTAAAAAAGTCAATTCCCTTTCAAGGAAAAATGTCACATATCCACCTCTTGCAGAAGGCAGATTTTGGTCACTGGTCTGATCAAACAGTTTGTCTTGGTCTTAAGTCTCACTTGACGAACAAAGCCTTGGTTATCTGGAAACGTCTGAATCACTTTTCCAGTTATCCATGAATTACGTGGTGCTGAGTCATCAACCAAAAGCACGATATCACCTGGAACGAAGTTACGAGATGGAGCTGACCATTTTTGTCGCTCTTGCAGTTGAGGCAAGTACTCCTTTGTCCATCGTTTCCAGAACAGATCTGATATATATTGTGCCTGTTTCCATCGACGCCGAGCATATAGATCCTCCTTTTGAAAGACTCCTGGTGGCAATGATGGGGTAGTCTTTAACAGCAGCAAATGATTGGGTGTCAGTGCTTCCAAATCATTAGCATCAGTAGATTCCTTAGTAATGGGACGTCCATTAATAATTGCTTCAACTTCACATAGAACTGTATGAAGACCTTCTTCATCAAGGTTTTGTGTTCTTAAGGTGGCATTGAGTACTTTTCTTACAGACCTAATCATTCTTTCCCATATGCCTCCGTGATGTGAACCAGTGGGGGGATTAAAAATCCACTTTATTCCCTTCTGCAGAAGCATGTTGTTGATCCGAGATTGGTTCCAACGTTCAATAGCTTGCCTTAACTCACATTCCGCTCCACGAAAATTTGTACCATTGTCAGATTGCATTTCCAAGACTTGTCCACGCCGTGCGATAAATCGTCGCAGTGCATTAATAAAGGAATCAGTATCCAATGACTGCACCACTTCAATGTGAATAGCACGAATGGCTAGACATGTGAAGATAACTCCGTATCTCTTCACCATACTTCTTCTGATCTTAATTTCAAAGGGTCCAAAACAGTCGACTCCGACGTATGTAAATGGAGGTTTATCTGGAGAAACTCTATTCAGAGGTAGGTTTGCCATCTGTTGATGCCCTGGGGCTGCTTGCAAACGCTTGCAGATCACACACTTGGACAATATCTTCCTTATGGCTACACTAGCGCCGGGTATCCAATATCTCTGATGCAACCTTGATAGCATATAGTTTCGACCACCATGACCCACCTCTTGATGTATATGTTTAAGAATGATGTTTGAGATGTGAAAATCCTTAGCAAGTATAGCGGGATGTTTCGTCTCTTCAGGCATAACTGCCCTACTCAAACGTCCGCCGACTCTTATAACACCATCTTCTAGGATAGGATTGAGCTTATAAATGTGACTGTTCTTTTTCACATTTTCTCCCTTTTGCAAGCTTGAGATTTCATCAGAGTATCTTTTTCTTTGGCAGTAACGAATTACCTCTAATTCAGCTTTCTTTAGCTCAACCACAGAAAGATCATTTTTGCAGTATTTTGCCTTGATTTTCTCCATTTCCTCTTGCATATGTTGAGTTTGTTGGGTTTTGTCAATGCAAGATTGTGTTAAAGACATACGCAGTGATTTCCTCTTCTGACTTAGATTGAAGAGTAATTGCCTGAATCTGAGGATCCAAGCCACTGACTGCTTCAAAAGAGTCCAAGAAGAGAAATACTGGATGAAGTATGTTGTAACGTCCACATTCTCTTCTATTTGTACAGCATTGACTGTAACAGTTGTTTTTATCTCTGGATCATCTGGTGAACATTCCCCCAGGTCAATAGGATTAACTGGCCATTCCTGTTCAGGCAAAAGAAGGAACTGAGGTCCGAACACCCAATTCTTGTTCTTCAAGAATGATTTCACACTCAACCCTCTAGAAGCCATATCTGCTGGATTAACCGCAGTGTTCACATACCGCCATTGTGATGATCGAGAGACCTTAAGGATTTCTGAAACTCTGTTGGCAACGAAAGTTTTGTACCTAGAAACTTCGTTTTTGATGTATTTAAGTACGGAAGTGCTATCGGTCCAGAAGACAGAGTCCTGAAAGTCCATGCACAGTTCTAATCTCCACATTGAATCCATTCGACTTGCCAGTGTTGCAGCAGTAAGTTCCATTCGAGGGATAGACACAAGCTTCAAAGGAGCTACTCTAGCTTTCCCCATTACGAAAGCGACGTACGATTGTGAGTCAACGTTATGCGAAAGCAGGTAAGAAACTACTCCATAACCATCTTCACTCGCGTCGGAAAAGTGGTGTAATTGTGCTGTGCTCACCTCTCCGAAACCCATTGGTTTGAAGCATCTATCAATTTTGAAGTTTTCCAATTCACGTAATCCGTCCAACCACTTGATCCAATCCTGAGCATTTGAAGCAGGAATAATTTCATCCCAGCCTAGTTTCTTCCTGCACAGATCTTGCAAGATCTTTTTTGCATTTAAAATCACAGGAGACAGAATTCCTAAAGGATCATAGACAGAACTCATGGTAGCCAGGATCCCTCTTTTGGTCAAAGGTCTTTGCTGTAACACAATCTTGAACTTGAAGGCATCGGACTGTATGCACCATTGTACTCCCAGCACTCTTTCCACCGGAAGTGGATCCTGGTCCAAATCCAAGTCCTTCACATTTTTTGCTCTTAATTCCTCTGGAATGTTTGTCAAAACATTTCGATTGTTACTCATCCATTTCGACAGTGAAAAACCTCCTTTCGCGCAAATAGCAACAAGGTCGTGATACAGAGAAACAGCTTTTTCCTCTGAATTTACTGACAACAGACAGTCATCCACATAAAAACAGTGCAGGATTGCTTCGATTACTTCCTTGCTGAAGTATTTGTTGTCTTCAGCACACCTTCTGAGGGCAAAATTTGCACAACTGGGTGATGAAGTAGCTCCAAAAAGATGCACAACCATCCGATACTCAACCAGGGTTTGAGTAAGGTCACCGTCAGGCCACCAAAAAAATCTCAGCATATCTGCATCATCTTTTGGCACCCTCACCTGATGAAACATGGCTTCGATATCTGATGTAATCACAACTCTTTCTTTCCTGAATCTGGATATCACTCCAATCAATGAACTAGTGAGATCTGGACCCTGTAACAGTTGGGTATTCAATGATATCCCTCGAAATGTGGCACCACAATCAAATACAACCCGGAGCTTTCCTTTTCGTGGGTGATGGACGCCATGATGGGGTATGTACCATACCTTCCCGTCGTTGCGTCTTAAATCTTCCATTGGCACTCTCTCAGCATAACCTTTAGAAATAAGGTCCTTCATGAAAACCGAATATTCTGAATGAAACAAAACATTCTTTTTCAACCTTTTCTTTAGGTTTAGAGCACGCTGTTCAACAATCGACCTGTTGTTTGGCATACAAACATTTTTCTTCCTCAAAGGTGAGCCAATAGAATAATGCCCATCTACAAGCTTTAATGAGTCTGTTACCATCTCAATGAACTTGTGATCTTCTCTTGAAAATCCAACTTGTTCGTTTTTGTTACATTCAGGAAAATCGACCTTGAATTGTTGTTGCCAAAGCTCTCCCAAGTTTGAAACTGAAATCCTGTTGACTGTAACATCAGGATACTCAAAGGAAGACTGGTCCCCATCATCTCCTCTTAGTGGTCCATTTACTGTCCATCCCAACCTGGTTTTAATTGCATATGGTCCATTATTGACACTGCAGATCACTTGAATTGGCTCCATAACCCTTGGGGCATTGATTCCTATGAGTAATTCAACCTCAGAGTCAATTTCAGGTAGAGTCACATGTTTCAGATGAGGCCATCTCTTTAGATCCTTTTGTCTTGGGATGTTTCCGCTATGCACAGGCATGGTATTTTGTGTATAGGCATCAGGCAACTCCCAAAAGTCGTCTTTGTTCAAACCTGCCACTTCTAATCCAGAAACCACATGGGTAGTTGTGACTTTCTCCTGTCCCATAGTACGCAAGAGAATGTTAGTCTTTTTACCTGAAAGACCAAGTCTGTTCATCAATGCAGGTGTACAAAATACTGCAGTACTACCTTGATCCAGAAAAGCGTAAGTAACAACAGTCTTATTTCCTTTTTTAGATTTCACTTGTACAGGAACCACTGAAAGTTTACATTCAAATTCACCAGCCCCAATAAATCCACTGGACTCAACAGATCCCGAAACACTGCCCATTACAGTGTCCGTTTGTCTCCTGACGGGGTTTGAATCGATCTCCTTTTCTTTAGGATAGATGTGAAGTATACTTGGATGCTTAAGATTACACACTTTACATGAAAGGCGATTTCTACAATCTCTACTGATGTGCCCTGTGCACATACAGCCAAAAAAAAAAAGGCCATTCTGTTTTAAGAACGCAATCTTCTCCCCGTGACTCCTCTTTTCCAATAGAGGGCACCATTCCAGAGCATGTCCACATCTACAAAACAAACAACTCTTGTTGCTTGGTGAAACGATTTCCTTTTTGCTGGTTCCAATTTCTGATTTAGTTTCCATTGCTGTAACGGTAGTAGCAAAACTGCTTCTTTTAGATTTGAGATAAGACTGAGGTTTGCCTTTGTTCAACATTTTACTTCCTGTTAATACTGGACTATCCTGTATGTCTCCAAAAACTGGATCACTCATTATTTTTACTTGTCTTTCAACAAAGTTAACAATGTCGCTGAAGGTAGCTCTTTGATTGACAGCTTCCTGCAATTCACAGACTTCAGATCTCCATTTTTCCCTCAATTTGTATGGTAATTTCTTTACTACAGTCAACATATTAGAGGGCGTATCCAACTCATGAAAATACTGAATATCTTCCATGGAGTTACAACAACTTCTTAGGAACAGACTATAATCCTGTAAAGCTTTGACATCTTCACTTTTGATATTTGACCATGAAAGAGCCTTTTCCATATAGGTAGATGCAATTATATACTGGTCACCAAAGTGCTCTTGAAGTAAACCTTTGGCTCTTAAATACCCACGGTCGGCAGGCATATGCTGGCAACTTTTTATAATCTCTTTTGGATGACCCCTGGTATACTGTTCCAGAAAGTATAAGCGGTCACTCGAGCTTTCAGTTTTACTCTCCACACCACTTTCAAAAGATTTCATGAAGGCATGATATTGTAGTGGGTTTCCATCAAACACTTGAATTTCCCTTTTAGGCAAAGATGACAAACACTGTTGTTGAATCAATAAAGATGTAATTTCATTTTGTTTATCCATAATATGAAGAACTTGATCAGTATTTCCTGGACCAGCATTCACAGTTCCGCTTGGAATTGTTTGACTCAACTTTGAGATGTTCTGGGAATAAATTGTCTGAGAAACATTCCCTTTGTTTGCCTTGACACCTGCATTACCACCATCCTTAGAAGAAACAATTTGAAGTGTTCGAGCTGTAGGAGTAAATGAAATTGCATCAGCATTGAGAGTCTGTGTTGCCTGTTGTCCTCTATCAAAATAGGAATTCATTCCATCAGACCGATGAGTCACATCACTTTTAACATAATGCACACTAGAACCTTTAAGCACTTTCACTTTTGCAATTGTTGCAGCAATCTTCATACGCAACTCAAAACCCTCTTTCTGTTTCCTTAAGTTCTGTTCCTTTTCTTCGATTGCATGTTTTTCCTTCATTAAATTTTGGCGTACCAACAAAGCTGCAATTTCAGCCTCTGCATTAATGCGGGCCGAAGTTGAAGTTGAACGTCTTGAGCTGCGTTGACTTGATCCTTGACTTAATCCTTTACTTCCGACATTGGAAATACTGTCACTTGGCTTTATATCATCCTGATGGCTGGAAATTTGTGACATATTCTGATCTTTTGGATCTTCCAATGGGCATTCGACTGTTGTCAACTGTTGATCCTGGTTATCGTCAATTGACTTCTCAATTCCATGTATCCATTGCTTTGTCTCTTTTATAAAATCCTCACAGTGCTTGTAAATTTTGGAGAACCACTCATTTTGTTTAATTAGCACGTCAGTAGGCAATAATGAAATCAGCGAATCATGAAGCTTGACTGTCTCTTCAAAAATTGGCACCAAAGTTTCAAGTTCAGACTGTACCGCTGGAACGTTCTCATTTTTCAGCATGAGTTCTTTGATAGATGGTATTGAACTTTTAATCACATTTACGTTTCTTTTTCGTTCTTTCTGAAGCTGCTCAAGTTTATGAGCCAAAGCCTTTGCTGTGAGTTGAACTTTTCTTTTACATGCATCCTTTTCAGGTTCAACATCCGCACCCGTTTCCATCCCACTCATAGTTGAATCACACACACCTCAGCGCAATTAAACAGGCCACGGCAAACAAGCGAACACAATCCAAAACAACGCATCGGATATGTCTCACAACATCAATAGATCCGCAAAGCCCAGCAGTCTAACAACGATCAATCAAACACACCAACAGCGCTGCATCAATCGTAAACAAACCGCCGAACCATTTCAAATCATCCGCGAACTCAAGCTTCAAAGACGTAAGAACCCAATGTCCTACCAGTTTAACAGCAGCATACATTTCCAAAGACATCTGTCCTGTTGCTTTGAACGTCCCAGTGTGCGATGATTGTTGTTAGCAGCAAACATATCCAATGCCGGTCCTATTGTGTTGAAAGTCCAATGTGCAATCCTTTTCCTTAAAACAAGCGAGAGCAGGGCGAATCTCCGTCAGTTGCTGCTCTTAATCCTTTCCGTCCAGTAAAAGTGTGAAGGCCTCTTCGTTCGTCCAAAGTCGACACGTTCACGTTCTCAAACAAAGAATCTTTGTTGACTAACTTGTAGCGGCTCATACAAACGAACCAAAGACCGCTAAGGAACTGAGTGACTGGAATAACTTCTGTGACGCGTTTCTTTGTACAGCTTGCATGATGTTTTATTTTTACGGGCTTGCACGCTTTACACGGTCAACAAAGATTTGTGCTCCAGCACTCACCCCCATTCTTCCATATTAACACACACAAACAACAGGTGTTTTAACCACACGTAATAAACGACACGCCCATTATCATTTGGTCACATGACTTTCCCATTAAATGGCTCCTACAGTGAGTTTCACGCTGAATGTGTGAGAGTTGGCAGCCCTGACTATATCAGGACAGACAACAATAAATAAGATACACAGTTTGACACAGAATGCTTGCTGAGGCACAAAAGCTGTGATTTTATGCTTTCCTGGTCGTGACGTCACCCGCCTGTGATGTTCTGTCTCGTCATTGAATTAGATGACATGTGTTTCAGATGCAATCAAGCAGAGGCTTTCCCAAAGCGTCATTGATGCAGTGCGAGTTCTCAACACAAGTAATTTTGTATTATTTCCATTGACAAGTTTAATTTGACATCCCAATTATGGGTGGCCTAAATCTGTTTTTTTTTTTTTTTTTTTTATAGTTCAAGCTAAAAAATAAAGTTAACATTTAGGAGAAGTTAGCTTTGCATTATTGCATGATTAGACCATGAAAATACACTTCATCATATACAGAATTTGATTATCTATTATCATTACTATAATAATACAAAATACCATCACTATAATAACAGATTACAGCTGACCTCTCTGATTACATACTTGTTCTTACAACAGATACTGCAAGAAAAAGGGACGCACTTTAAATTCTGAAAGTTCATCCTGCCAAATGTGGCTTTTTGTGACATTAATAATAATTGTGTCCATTTTTTCCACTTTAAAATAGTGATGATATCATTACACTTTGGATAAAAGC
This sequence comes from Pimephales promelas, assembly GCF_016745375.1. The sequence continues at coordinate 919,915 of NW_024121877.1, read as the reverse complement.
ATCTGCTAAATGAAATATGTTGTGGAATATATATATATATATATATATATATATATATATATATAAATTATGCTTAGACACACTGTAAAAAGTGGTAACATGCAATTGCCTTAAAATACCTGATTTAACCCATGAAAAATAGGTTTGTTGGTATAAATTAATGCATTTAGGTTGATTCAGTATATTATTTGATATATATTTTTCACCTTAATAAAACAAGTTAATGTTACAGTTTTTAGGTTACCATTTTTTTCAGTGCACCATGTCTTGGTAATTGCTTCAGCCAATAAAAGTTGTTAGTTTTATGATGGTTGAGCGTATTCGATAAGCATCAAACATCCAAATGTCACAAAATATGTAAATGAATAGATACTATACAGGATATTTTCATATTCTGTCTGAAATAATCTGCCTAGCCAGAGCTTAGAAAGAGTTTAATCTCTCCTCCATCAATAATTGGTTCACAATGATGCACACAATATAACCAAGATGCCAATTTAATGCGAGGCACTACAGGTGAATAGGGTAAAATTTGAAAATAATAGATATCACAATGAAACTTCCTCAGTTGATTACTTACACAAGTATATACAAAAATGTATTGCAAGTTTTTGAAATTTGTATGTTTAATTATGCAAATTAGGCATTATCTCATTAAATATGCACAATTTTGATTTATTTTCAGTACATAGATCTGAACATATGATAAAGCCAGGTGCAAAATTCTTTTTTCATTTTGTTTACACTTATATGTCCCCTGACATAAAAATTTTCATTTTTCGACATTTTTTAACATTAATATGAGTTCCCCTAGACTGTATTTGGTCCCCTCGTGTCTAGAATTTTCAATCGGTGTAAACCGAGATTTGGCTATTTTTCTCTTCTCTGCATCTGTCTGCATCTCAGACGCGCTGATCTAGAATCTCCCCCTATATAACACGGGGGTAAGGTGTCACGTGTCTGTCCTGTCTTGTGGTGTTTTGTTATGTTGGGCCATGTGCCCCAGTCATTGTTTGATCAGATTATTTCACTCATTACCTGATTAGTGTTTGAGTTCTCCCACCTGTCCCCTCTTGATTTGTTCCCTATTTAAGTCTCCTCTTGTTTGTAGTCTTTGTCGGTTCATTGTCATATGTTTCCCGGTTTTGTCTTCGTGTCTGAGTTGGTGATTGTTCTGTTCATGTTTCTTTGATTATGTTTTTTCCCCCTTGTGGGTTTTTGCTTTGTATTTAGTTTTCTTTTGTAAATAAATCCTTATGCTGCATTTGAGTTCTCCCTTCCTGTTTGTATCGTGACAGAATGAACCAACCATTTTGGAGGACTCAGCAGTATGGGTGTCACACTGGGACAGAGATGGAGGTCAACGATTGCATGGATGACGATCTCTTGGACTGCCCGGACTATACCATCGCAACTTTTGGATCTACTCAATTTTCCAGGATCTGGCATGACGGAATGGCCAGTCAAAGGGAGGAGTCAGAGCGTTTAGCCACGGTTTCGGGGAACCGTGGAGGTCGCAGGAGAGAAGGTGCCAGAGGTGAGCTCCGGAACCACTCTCCACTTCGGTCACTCCTCGATCATCCACCGACGATCTCATCCAGCACCAAATCGACACGTCGCCATCAGAGACGGCGGAGTAGGGGAAAGACCGCCAACCTCCCCGAGTACCCGGAAGCCGGTCCTCAGCAGCCCGCCATTTTCCTGGAGGCCTATCCAGAGACTGTTCACTTCTCGTCTGCACAATGAGAGGCTCTTCACGTCCCGTCTGCCCAGCGAGAGACTGTTCACGTCCCGTCTACCCAGCGAGAGACTGTTCACGTCCCGTTGGCCCAGCGAGAGACTGTTCACGTCCCGTCGGCCCAGCGAGAGACTGTTCACGTCCCGTCTGCCCAGCGAGAGACTGTTCACGTCCCGTCTGCCCAGCGAGAGACTGTTCACGTCCCGTCTGCCCAGCGAGAGACTGTTCACGTCCCGTTGCCCAGCGAGAGACTGTTCACGTCCCGTCGGCCCAGCGAGAGACTGTTCACGTCCCGTCTGCCCAGCGAGAGACTGTTCACGTCCCGTCTGCCCAGCGAGAGACTGTTCACGTCCTGTCTGCCCAGCGAGAGACTGTTCACGTCCCGTCGGCCCAGCGAGAGACTGTTCACGTCCCGTCGGCCCAGCGAGAGACTGTTCACGTCCCGTCGGCCCAGCGAGAGACTGTTCACGTCCCGTCTGCCCAGCGAGAGACTGTTCACGTCCCGTCGGCCCAGCGAGAGACTGTTCACGTCCCGTCTGCCCAGCGAGAGACTGTTCACGTCCCGTCTGCCCAGCGAGAGACTGTTCACGTCCCGTCGGCCCAGCGAGAGACTGTTCACGTCCTGTCTGCCCAGCGAGAGACTGTTCACGTCCCGTCTGCCCAGCGAGAGACTGTTCACGTCCCGTCGGCCCAGCGAGAGACTGTTCACGTCCTGTCTGCCCAGCGAGAGACTGTTCACGTCCCGTCTGCCCAGCGAGAGACTGTTCACGTCCCGTCGGCCCAGCGAGAGACTGTTCACGTCCCGTCTGCCCAGCGAGAGACTGTTCACGTCCCGTCTGCCCAGCGAGAGACTGTTCACGTCCCGTCGGTCCAGCGAGAGACTGTTCACGTCCCGTCTGCCCAGCGAGAGACTGTTCACGTCCTGTCTGCCCAGCGAGAGACTGTTCACGTCCGTCTGCCCAGCGAGAGACTGTTCACGTCCCGTTGCCCAGCGAGAGACTGTTCACGTCCCGTCTGCCCAGCGAGAGACTGTTCACGTCCCGTCTGCCCAGCGAGAGACTGTTCACGTCCCGTCGGCCCAGCGAGAGACTGCTCACGTCCCGTCTGCCCAGCGAGAGACTGTTCACGTCCTGTCTGCCCAGCGAGAGACTGTTCACGTCCCGTCTGCCCAGCGAGAGACTGTTCACGTCCCGTTGGCCCAGCGAGAGACTGTTCACGTCCCGTCTGCCCAGCGAGAGACTGTTCACGTCCCGTCTGCCCAGCGAGAGACTGTTCACGTCCCGTCTGCCCAGCGAGAGACTGTTCACGTCCCGTCTGCCCAGCGAGAGACTGTTCACGTCCCGTCTGCCCAGCGAGAGACTGTTCACGTCCCGTTGGCCCAGCGAGAGACTGTTCACGTCCCGTCGGCCCAGCGAGAGACTGTTCACGTCCCGTCTGCCCAGCGAGAGACTGTTCACGTCCCGTCTGCCCAGCGAGAGACTGTTCACGTCCCGTAGGCCCAGTGAGAGACTGTTCACGTCCCGTCGGCCCAGCGAGAGACTGTTCACGTCCCGTCTGCCCAGCGAGAGACTGTTCACGTCCCGTCTGCCCAGCGAGAGACTGTTCACGTCCCGTCTGCCCAGCGAGAGACTGTTCACGTCCCGTCGGTCCAGCGAGAGACTGCTCACGTCCCGTCTGCCCAGCGAGAGACTGTTCACGTCCCATTGGCCCAGCGAGAGACTGTTCACGTCCCGTCTGCCCAGCGAGAGACTGTTCACGTCCCGTCTGCCCAGCGAGAGACTGTTCACGTCCCGTCGGCCCAGCGAGAGACTGTTCACGTCCCGTCGGCCCAGCGAGAGACTGTTCACGTCCCGTCTGCCCAGCGAGAGACTGTTCACGTCCCGTCTGCCCAGCGAGAGACTGTTCACGTCCCGTCGGCCCAGCGAGAGACTGTTCACGTCCCGTCTGCCCAGCGAGAGACTGTTCACGTCCCGTCTGCCCAGCGAGAGACTGTTCACGTCCCGTTGGCCCAGCGAGAGACTGTTCACGTCCCGTCGGCCCAGCGAGAGACTGTTCACGTTCCGTCTGCCCAGCGAGAGACTGTTCACGTCCCGTTGGCCCAGCGAGAGACTGTTCACGTCCTGTCTGCCCAGCGAGAGACTGTTCACGTCCCGTCGGCCCAGCGAGAGACTGTTCACGTCCTGTCTGCCCAGCGAGAGACTGTTCACGTCCCGTTGGCCCAGCGAGAGACTGTTCACGTCCCGTTGGCCCAGCGAGAGACTGTTCACGTCCCGTTGGCCCAGCGAGAGACTGTTCACGTCCCGTCTGCCCAGTGAGAGACTGTTCACGTCCCGTCTGCCCAGCGAGAGACTGTTCACGTCCCGTCTGCCCAGCGAGAGACTGTTCACGTCCCGTCTGCCCAGTGAGAGACTGTTAATGTCCCGTCTGCCCAGCGAGAGACTGTTCACGTCCCGTCTGCCCAGCGAGAGACTGTTCACGTCCCGTCTGCCCAGCGAGAGACTGTTCACGTCCCGTTGGCCCAGCGAGAGACTGTTCACGTCCCGTCGGCCCAGCGAGAGACTGCTCACGTCCCGTCTGCCCAGCGAGAGACTGCTCACGTCCCGTCTGCCCAGCGAGAGACTGTTCACGTCCCGTCGGCCCAGCGAGAGACTGTTCACGTCCCGTCGGCCCAGCGAGAGACTGTTCACGTCCCGTCTGCCCAGCGAGAGACTGTTCACGTCCCGTCTGCCCAGCGAGAGACTGTTCACGTCCCGTTGGCCCAGCGAGAGACTGTTCACGTCCCGTCGGCCCAGCGAGAGACTGTTCACGTTCCGTCTGCCCAGCGAGAGACTGTTCACGTCCCGTTGGCCCAGCGAGAGACTGTTCACGTCCTGTCTGCCCAGCGAGAGACTGTTCACGTCCCGTCGGCCCAGCGAGAGACTGTTCACGTCCTGTCTGCCCAGCGAGAGACTGTTCACGTCCCGTTGGCCCAGCGAGAGACTGTTCACGTCCCGTTGGCCCAGCGAGAGACTGTTCACGTCCCGTCTGCCCAGTGAGAGACTGTTCACGTCCCGTCTGCCCAGCGAGAGACTGTTCACGTCCCGTCTGCCCAGCGAGAGACTGTTCACGTCCCGTCTGCCCAGTGAGAGACTGTTAATGTCCCATCTGCCCAGCGAGAGACTGTTCATGTCCCGTCGGCTCAGCGATAGACTGTTCACGTCCCGTCTGCCCAGCGAGAGACTGTTCATGTCCCATCTGCCCAGCGAGAGACTGTTCATGTCCCGTCTGCCCAGCGAGAGACTGGTCACGTCCCGTCAGCCCAGTCAGAGACTGTTCACGTCTCGTCTGCTCAGACAGAGACTGTTCACGTCCCTTCTGCCCAGTCAGAGATTGTTCACATTCCGTCTGCCTTCCTAAACTGGGACTATCTGGAGCGGTTGGCTCGGATATTGGAGAGGCCTGTTTCCGGTGTTTCGGAGCTGAACCTAGTACCTGTTCCAGAGCCGGAGACAGAGTCAGCGCCCGTTCCAGAGCCAGAAAGGCCAGAAATGATTTATTAACAAATCCCTCTGAAAATACAGAATACTGCTGGAAAGTTTGGCGTACATAGGTGCTACATAGGCTGAGATGTTTGTACTGAAGAATGACAAAAAACTTATTTAGAGAAAAAGGCATTTCAAGTTTTAAGTAGGGTATTTAATACATTTCTGTAGGAAAAAATAGTTTAAAAACAGAATAAATTCTCAGGCTCTAGTAATAATAACATATAATATTTTCAACGTTTTCTTTGTAGCAGTTTGAAAGAACACCTATTGAAGGAGTAAACTAGCCCAAAATCTCAAAACTGATCACTGCATGAAAAATCGATGTTTTTGCCTGCCGTGTCTCGCCTTAAGGGGAAAAAATCAAGACTGTCATGATGGAGGACAGACACAGAGATAAGTCTCAGTAAGTATCAGAAGAGATATCAAGCAGCATATCTTAGGGGCTTTTAGGCCCCTTTTACAAGATGTAAAATAAGTCTATGATGTCTATGAGTGTTTATGTGAAGCTTAAAATACCCAACAGATCATTTTGTACAGCATGTTTAAATATAAAAAAAATACAATTTTTAATGTGCAAGTGAGCTGCCGGGCAAGAGGGCAGAGTCTCACGAGCTCGACAATCTACCGTGTGCCCAATAGTGCACAACACAACAAAATTTAAAAGAGCAAACATAAGTTCACACCACTGTAACAATCTCATCTCATGGAATAATGATATAAAAACAGAAACTCTCAGTAGCGGTGTTCATTTCGACCCCGAGTCAGACAATAATGCCCACAGATGCAGACAATGCTGTATGAACAGGTATAGTTTAGTTTAATTACGGTTATAACTTGTTTGTCATCTGCTTTTCTTCTCTATTAATACAAGCCTGCAGTAGCCTGTCTAAATAATGTACTGTAAAGGAATGATGAAAAATGTACTGATGAGTTTCATGAATGAAGTTTATTGTACTTCACACAAAGGGTTTTACGCCGTAAAATCTCTGTCAGAGTTGAATAAACACAGTTAACACAGTCTCATCCCAAAAAGTCATATAACTGACGTCTTGGGACGTTTTTCAACCGTACGTCAATATCTGCCTTTTTAGGGCCCCCTTAAACGTCGGTAGATGGCGATCCCGGGCCGTCATACAACTGACGCTTTACCTTTAACGTCAGTTAGGTGACGGGTTAGGTTTAGGGTTAAGTTTAGGTCTGGGGTAGAGTTAGGATCCCATAACCTCATCTACCGACGTTTAAGGGGGCCCTAAAAAGGCGAATATTGACGTATGGTCAAAAGACGTCCCAAAACGTCAGTTATATGACGTCTTGGGATGAGCCCGGGTTGACACAGTATAAGTGAGACTTCAAGAATTAAAGAATTACACAAAAAACTACTTGGTTACTCACGTAACCTCAGTTCCCTGAGTTAGGGAACGAAGTATTGCATAGCTATATGCCGTGGGAAAACTCCTTTTTCTCGATTTACTGAAACCTATATGTAAAACGTATTTGCAGCTGCACAGCTAGCCCATTAAAGAGCATATTGCAGGTAAAAAAAAAATCGAAATTTATAGATAACCTTGTATGAAAATACCATATGAAAAGTTAATGCAGGATTTAAAATGTTTTAAAACAACATAAGGACACTAATTTAGAAGATAAAGTGAGCGTTTCTTGGACTGCTAGTAAAAACGGCTTTTTTTTCAACGTCGCGTCATTTGACGTCATAGCAGGGAGCCGCAGCCTCGGCTCAGTGAGAGCAGGCTGGTGTTCAGTGAGAGCGCTCGTCAGTCAGTGTGCTTTCGTTAGTTTTTGCATTTTAATTTATCATCGTCATGGTAAATATTGTGTTTGTGGAGATTGCAAAAACTCCAGCCTGTCAGGACTTCAAGATCGAGTCCACAAGTTTCCATTACAATAAAAGTGACTGTGCTATATAGCCTATCTTTCGTTCCTGGTGCGGTTTGAGCAGGTGAAGAGACGGGATTTCTCCTCTCGGCTCGGAAAACACGGTCGTGTGTAGCGTTCACTTCAGATCAAATGATTAGCATCCCGGCAATATGATGGAGTTCAACATGGTATGCCGAAGCAAGAATATTGATCGTCGTATACTACCAATGGCATCAAATAGTGTTATATATAGGGATGCACCGAATATTCGGCCGCCGAAAATTTTCGGCCGAAAATGGCCCAAAAGTGCATTTTCGGTTTTCGGCCGAAAGACTTTTATCACCGAAACAATACGGCCGAAATGTTGTGATGACGCAAACAGAAACCGCGACCTGCACGTGCTTGTCTAAAGCAACATGTCTGTGGTGCGGACGTATTTCAGTGAATCTGAACCCGCGATGAGACGGAAACCTTGTTTATCCACCTATATCTTCTCTAAACAATGCGCGCCGCCATGACGACGACTCCGGTTGCGAGAGGGTCAAGAGCGGTGCGCGCGCTGTCTGTGGAGACTCGCGCTACAGAGGCAGGCGAAAGTATAAACAAGGCAGCGCGAGTCTCCACAGACAGCGCGCACATCGCTCTTGACCCGCTAGCAACTGGAGTCGTCGTCATGGCGGCACGCATTGTTTAGAGCAGATATAGGTGGATGAAACAATTAAAAATTATAAATAAGACTCGCGCTGCGGAGGCAGGCGAAAGTAAACAAGGCAGCGCGCGTCTCCACAGACAGCGCGCGCACCGCTCCAAGCGGTCGAGGCGTTTATACTTGACGCGCTCTCCGTTGTACTATTCCTTGAAACGACAGGGTCGTCAAGTAACTGTCCTCTAACCATCAGGAATCGGTGAGAATAAGACAGATAAATACATGACAATGTTTATTTTTTAGTATTCCACCACCAATACAAAAATAATCATGTAAAACCCAGTAAACCCTGAGATTATTACTTGTGACATTACAAAAAATAATGTATATGGGAACATGTATGTATAGAACTAAATTAATGCTCTCTGGAATATTTTCTACATTCACTAAACATGTTTCATTAAGTTTAATGTACATTTGTATTAAACATGGACCATTGTTCATTTAAAAAGGCTTTTTATGCTATTGTATGCTAAATTTTTAAAATGTAACTAATTTAGATGTGCAAACTGGGTGCTGGTGTGATGAGAAGTTTGCGCTTGGCTTTGTTTTTGAGAAAACATTTCATTTTAAAACCTTTCTGCAGGCCAGTAGATTATTATTTAGTGTACACATGAGTGGGGTCAAGTTAAACATTTTAGTTTGAATTTTATTTTATACTGTGCATTGTGCTAAGTAAATATTTGCATAATTTGTAATTGATTTATTCTTTGAAAATGTTATATTAATTTATACAATTGCAATGCCTTGATTTTAGTAAAGTTTGTACACAGTCATAGCCATAATGCAATGATACTAATAATTGGCATAATTTGTTTCGGTTTTCGGTTTTCGGCCTTGGTTTCCTCTTTTTCGGTTTTCGGTTTCGGCCAAGAATTTTCATTTCGGTGCATCCCTAGTTATATAGGTAACTTAGTCATGTCATGCCCTAAATAAAACTTGTAATTGAAAAACAAAATTGGTTGTTTAAATACTCAAACCTTTAATGTTCTGTTTATGTTATAACCAAGGTGAAAAATATGTATTAAAAATTTACCCGAGTATAGCCTATGCTTTTAAATATACTCAAGTAAAGTTTTTATACATTTAATAGTATATAAATCTACCCTAAACATACTGTCTGCTGGCCTGTTATAGGATCATAATAATCTGTACAATATTGTGAGCACAGTGTATATCGTTAGCGAACGTGTATACTATAAGTACGTCTCTCACCTAAAAGGCACCTGTCCTGTTCTCCACTGGTTCTCCTCACATCACAGCTCAATTTTTCTCTGACCATTCTGTCTGACATTATCCTGGCCTGTCCCTGATCTCTTTAGCATAGCAGGCTCATAACTTTATGGCTTGATCCGTCATACGAGTATTTCCTCAGCGTCCGAAATGTCATTGCGATTCATTGTTTTCCTGTTGTGTGAATCGACCGCTCTCCCGCTCATTGCGTCACGCCCGCCACGCCCCTTTTCAGACGCGGAAGTAAAATTCTCTCACAAAAACGACTGCAGAAGCTTCTGTGGCGTGTTTATACGTATATTTTAAAGAAAATCTAGTTCCTACATTGTTTTTCTATGCATTGACTCGTTGGGTCCTCTAACCTGCAATATGCCCTTTAAGCGTCTGCTCGCTGGTTCCCCGGCTGCTCAATCCTGTGCCAGAGCCCTCGGGACTGTCTCCGGACATTGCAACTGTTACACATTGTTACACACTCTATTGTTAATAAATCACCATTCACTGCTTATTCTGCACTTGGGTCCTCTTATTTCCAGTGAATCCTGACAATTATGGTTTTGACACCCACTTAAGTCATGGATTTCAATTTCCACCCATGTTCAACCGGGATTCCACTGTGCCAGATGAACTGCCACATCTAGTACCTTGTTGTTCATGGCAGAGGAATAGATCAGGTTAACCTTGATTTCTAGGATTAAAAGGTTAAATGCTGAGAACATGTGGCCAGGTTTTTTGCATTTGCAAATCATTAGTTAAGAATCAATTAAAGCAGACAACTGGAAGTTGAAGTACAGCCTGACCAATTGTGGTAATTAACACATCAATTAAACTTTTAGTTCATACATTATGTTATTAATACAATATATATACAGTATATATATATATATAATATATATATATTGTATATTGTATTAAGGCGACCTTAATACAAGGTGACCATTTGAGCTTATAAAACTTAAACTTTATTATTTATTTTTTAAATGAGTGATCATTTTTTAAATGAGTTTCACTTGATAAGACCCTTATTCATCGTCTGGAATTGTTTATCTTGCTTGAAAGAAATAAGTAGAAGACCACATGTCAAGCACATCAATATAACATCATTATAATGAAAACAGCATGTCTTTATGATTCACTATATTATGTTTTCAGTACACTGCTGTATATAAAGTTATGTACTTCTTCAGCAGGTTAGCATATGTTTTTTTCCCCCCAAATGTAAGTAGCTAAGTACATCTGGCAAGCCTCAAGGGATGATGGTTCTGGCCTGCACTTATTGTAGAGGTGCACACCCTGAGGGTGTTAATAAAACACCTGCATATTGGTAAAGCACCAGGATTAGCTGAATCAGCACACTGTCAGCCTCATAAACAACAGATTCAAGCCCGTAAAGATGACATCACAGACTGCAAAAGAGCTGCAGCATCATTCTTCTTCTTCCCCTTCTTTATTTAAGGGAGGCAACCAATTAAGCAAAACTGCAATTAGTTATGTTAAAGATCAAATGACTTATCCACTCCGTATTGCACTCTGAATGAAACAAGAGGAGGAATTTAGGAGCAGTAATCTCATCTGTTGTACTGAAACATGGCTAAATGAAGATCATAGTGTGGATATCGAGAGATTTACCACAATACAAGCCAACAGAGAAAAGGTCAAATCACTGAAATCGGTAGGCAGGGGACTCTGTATGTATGTTGATAAGAACTGGTCATTGCAGTCTACCATAATTGAACAGACTTGTACCCTGGACTATGAGACGTTGGTTGCATCTTTTAGACCTTGTTACGTGGTTGTACGTTGGGGACACTGTTTGTGTTGTTCTTGTTCGTTTTGTTGTTTTCTGTTTCCTGCCTTATAGGTCACGTGACGTCTCCCCGGTTGCGAGTGGGCGGGGCCGACTGTTTTAAAAAGGACGGAGATTCACATTCTCGCTCTCTCTCACTGGGTTTAGACCTCGCTCTCCCTCTGGTGCGGTCGGACGCCGTGCTCTCTCCCATGTTTCCTCCTCGCCGTGGTTGCTCATGTCGGAGCGGATGCTGTACCCAAAAGCTCCCATGGGCTTGGCCGATGTTGCCTTTGAGCTAGATGGCGTCGGAACGGTGTAAACAGACCATGCATTAACCCCAGTACCTGTCCTGACATTTGTGTGGGTGTTATGACGAAGTCGTTTATTTTTGTTTTGAGTTGGTGGTATTGGTGACGGGTTTTTCACTGTTTAGTCTAAGATTATTTTAGAGCAGCAGTCAGTGGACCCGGAAGACTCACCGAGAACTTGTCTTTGTTTTGAACGGGAGGCAGACAAGTGTGTTTGATTCGGTAGATATTAGTGAGCAGGGTTCTTCTTTCTGTTTGCTTTATGTTTATTTTTACCACCAGACTTTGTTACCGTCCTACCTGTCTTTCTTGTTAACCACTGACAATAAATTACTTTTATATTGTCAACGAACGTTCTTGTGGTTTCTTTATATGTTAGGATGTCCCCGTATAAATTCATTTAGGGGGCTCGTAACACACCTTTTTATCTGATTTGATCTGATTTGATTTTATCTGTCATGAAAAATAAAGTTTTGCATTCCTATTGGAATCCAGAGGAAGCTAAGCCTGACTTCGTCATATTCATATTCAAGAGAGAATATGAGTCTGAAACTCCTCCATAGGGCTTTGATTATGAGGCGTGTCGTAACCGAACCAGGAAAAAAAACCCTCTGCACTCAATTGGATAGTCGGACAGACCTACAGAGCAACGCAGTAAGTCAACTCCTTTGCATAGTGCAGTTTTCAAATACAGAACGTAGTCTAACTTTATTTATTTTAGAAGTTAAATAACGAGTGTTGCTTCTTTTACTTACTCCATGAGTGCCACCAAGAGAAATCACAACGACCACAGGCTTTTCATTACGTCCCATCTTCTTAACGACCCTCAGAGCCAGCTGATAAGTTACACTTTTCCCGAATCATGTAGGAAGGACGTCAAAAATATCTTTCCGATCGACAAATGCCTTGATTGCAGTTCTCTGTTTGTCTATTAAAATGAATGCGCTGTCGATTTATTTTACAAAATTAATTTTCCATTATGTGACTGACAGACAAGAACGGTTTGACCTAAAAATATCAAAATTGAAAATACTGTGGAAACAAAGACACCTACATCTTACATGCCCTTGAGGTAAGCTAAAACATATCAAAAATTAATTTCAAAGTGAACTATCCCTTTAAGCCCTATAAAGCACCAGGTCCAGGTGACCTTAGAGGAAGAGTTTTAAAGTTATGTGCAAATGAATTAACTGACTCCCTAACAAAATTATTTCAGTTTTTATCAGACTTACAGATCGTACTAAATACATGGAAGTTATCATTTATACAACCTCTTCCGAAAAAAGTGAGAGCAAAAAATGTAGTCCTGTGTCTCTGACATCAATACTCACTAAAAGCATGGAAAGAGTGAGATTCCATGCCCACCGTGGTCGATACAATTGCTAGCCATCTACAACTAGCAAAGGCTTATCCTCTGATCTTTTCCTTTATTATCCCTCTGACTTTAATACCATGCAGATACATTTGCTCCTGGAACTTATCCTGGTTCAAGGTGTAAATGGAGGAATAGTTCACTGGATAAAGAACTTTTTTTTAACAAATAGACCACAGCAAGTTTGTGTTAGGAGGTTTAAATCAAACATTATGATTTAAATATATATATATATAATATATACCGGGGCACCACAAGGATGTGTCCTGTCATTTAATTTTCTGTTCATACAAGTGGTGTAAGAGAGCAGCATGAAAATTACAAATTATACATATATGCAGATGATATGGCACTTGCAGTGGTGGAGGAAGTACTGAATCTCAGTACTTAAGTAAAAGTAAAAATAAACAGATAAATATTTACTTTAGTAAAAGTAGAAGTAACACAATGACAACCATACCTAAGTAAAAAGTAAAAAGTACCTGATTTTAAATGTATTTTAAGTATTAAAAGTAAAAGTACTTGCATAAAAATGTATTCTCTTAATGTCTATTTTCTAATGATTAATAAAACATTTAATTCTAGCTCATTCAACCTAATACTCCTATAATGATATTCAATAATGATGGAATAAAATTGCTGTCACCATTTCTGAAACAAGCTTGCAATTAGACAATATAAACCATGCTTATCCTCCTTACTATATGTTAATAACTATGTTTGGCAGTAAACACGATTAATTTATGGTGTAATTCTGAACCTCTTGGCTTGCCATAATCTTAACCAAACGTATATTACACATGGTGTGCTTCCTATGCACGTAAAACCAAATTTTCGTGTAAAAATTGCACGATAAACACACTGCGTGCGAGACGCATTTAGTGTAACCGGGTTAATGTATCTATGGCAACCAAACGTCACTGGTGAGACAAACGTGCAACGGACGGACGGTCAGATTACGTTTTGGCAGGGGAAAAACTGATCAGAAAATGTAATGAAAAAGTAACAGAAGTTGTAGAAATGTAGTGGAGTAGAAAGTAGAATAATTGCTGCAAAATGTAACGAAGTAAAAGTAAAAAGTATGCACTATTTATTCTACTTAAGTAAAGTAAAAATACGTGAAAAATGTACTTAAGTAAAGTAACAAAGTATTTGTACTTCGTTACATTCCACCACTGGGCACTTGTGGCACTTTTATGGAAAGACTGTGTACATTTTGAGTACGAGGAGCAAGTTTTGGAACTAGAAAAATAGTGCGAGGCAAGTTCGTTACTGATAAATGTAAGTAAAACAAAAGAGTTGATTTTAAATTATTCAGAACCTCTAACCGAAATAATGTGATGTGATCAAACAGTTGAAATTGTGAAGACTTTCAAGTATTTGGAACTATGATTGACTGTAAATTAAATTTCTCTGATAATGTTAATCTTATTCGTAAGAAAGCAAATCAATACCTGCTAAGTAAATTTTCTGGAAGTCAGGATGTTCTGCAAATAGTTTATATATGTTTAATTGAGAGTGTTTTAGGGTGTAATATAACTGTGTGGTTTGGACTGATTTACATCTGTGAATAAAGTAAAATTAGACAGAATTACAAGATTCGGAGGAAAAATTGTAGGATCCAAACGAAAAACAGTCGCACAGTTATATCAAATTGCTGTTCAGAGGAAAGCTTTGACTATAGCAAGAGACATTACACACCCATTGAATCATGTTTTTGAATTATTGCCATCACGTCATCGCTATAGAACAACAAAAACGATTAAAGTGATCGAACCATCAAACCAAATGCAATAAATCTTTTGAATAAGAGGAAATAAATGTGAATATTAATTCTTAAGTATGTATATTGTGTATTGTTAATTGTTTTGTGATTGTAGGGCGAGACCAAAGACCAATTTGCAGCCAAGGCTGAACAAAAAATTACTACTACTACTACTGTAAGGATCTACTGTAAGGCAAGTTGTAGAAAGAGAACCCAAGTGCAATTTAATCAAAAATAACATGTAACAGGATCAAAACATAACATGAAACAAAAGCATGACGTGGCATGAAACAAAATCGAAGACATGGACTTACACAACAGTTGTCACAGAAAATAATACTTGAAAAAAATGACAAGACACATGGCAGGATCACATGACAAACAGGGAATCATGTGACAGACATGGAACATGACATGAACAAACCAAATCATGACATCCATATGCGGTTTTGTAGCTTGAATCTTTTATAGGAAAGGTTAAAGTGTGCCAAGAAAACATCCCCCACACCATTACACCACCACCACCAGCCTGCACAGTGGTAACAAGGCATGATGCATGGATCCATGTTCTCATTCTGTTTACGCCAAATTCTGACTCTACCATCTGAATGTCTCAACAGAAATCAACTCATCAGACCAGGCAACATTTTTCCAGTCTTCAACTGTCCAATTTTGTTGAGCTCTTGTAAATTGTCGCCTCTTTTTCCTATTTGTAGTGGAGATGAGTGGTACCCGGCGGGGTCTTCTGCTGTTGTAGCCCATCCGCCTCAAGGTTGTGCGTGTTGTGGCTTCACAAATGCTTTGCTGCATACCTCGGTTGTAACGAGTAGGTATCTCAGTCAAAGTTGCTCTTCTATCTGCTTGAATCAGTCGGCCCATTCTCCTCTGACCTCTAGCATCAACAAGGAATTTGCGCCCACAGGACTGATTAGATAATTGCATTAATGAGAATTTGATGTGTATGTGTATTTGATGTGACATGTAATGGAAAAAGAAGTGTAATAATGGGAGTAAAATGTGGCATAATTTTCATATTAATATCCAATATTTCATTGGAATATTGACATATCATTTCTTTCGCTATTCACTTGTCGTCTCTCCCAAAATGCCATGCTTTGAGTCCTGATGTTCTCCACAGTAGTTAGTAATTCTTGAGATGTTGAACTATGACAAACAATTTGGAAATTAGTCAGATTTAAGTGATAAACAAAATGTTTCAATAAGAGTGTTACATTTGATGACTAAATTAATGTCAGTCATTTTTAAAGATGAAACCTCCAAACATTTGGTATCTCTGTTGAAATTCACTAAAATATAATGTCCACTACAGAGCACAAAACTTTATTCCTGGGTCGCAGGAGGATATAGAGATCAGGTGCTGTAAAGCTCTAAAGAGGTTACATATTTCAAGTCTTCTAAAGCCATACGACAACATTTCTTTGAAGAACAGACACATTTAAGCTTGGACATTCAGTTAAAAAGAGCTCATTTTGATTTCACAGAAGAAAAAAAAAACTCAGTTTAAACTCAGAGTAAATGATGATCGATTTTTCATTTTCTGTGAACTATATGCCAATAAAGCAAGTAAAAAAAATAAACAAACAAAAAGCAATCATTTTTTCTTGCTCTAATTTTAGAGGCAAAATCAAAGACTCGTTTGCAAAAAGTCAAGAGATTAAATTTTGGCATACGCAGTTTCCACTGTGATTCCCTATTTGCTTTGCATCTGCAGAATGTTTCCTGAATGCAATTTGATTAACAGCTCAACTGTGACCTAACCTAAATGGCCTATTGTATAAAAATCAGTTTTAATGCTGACGCAAAATGAAACTCAGCCGATTAACTAATTATCTCTCACAAGATGCAATCCAGAGGTTACTGTCAATGCAAACTAGAGTGAAGTAGTCAGCTAATTAATACTTTTCCCATTCTGCAGTCTGACTCACTTTGAGCTGTTTAACGCAACTTTTACATTAAGAATGTCAGGAAAGTTTGTGCCGGCCTTTGCCTGAAACGAAAACATTTAATGCCCAACAAAGCAAGTATCTGAATGCTCCTTAGAGATTATTTTTTGCAAAAGAAAACCAATTATTTAGCATAGTGGGTTCTTATATCACCCTCTCTTGCCATAAATGATATCCCAGAAGCAATCATTGGACTTGGGCTTTGTGAGCAATATTCCTGTGGTTGTTATGTTTTCATGCCTTGGAGGTCAACAGCATTACAAAACCTGACTTTTTCCCACGGCGTTTTAGATTCTGCATCATTTCTTCTGGTAAATTATTCATGCTCTTCGATTCCCCCTCTTCTTGGTCTTGCACGAGAAAAGGTGTGCTACCTGAATTAAATACTCTCTCACAGACGGAAACGGTGGTTAAATGTGTTTATAAGATCTTTTTAACTGACTGTTGGCTTTATTTCTCCAAAAAAATTATTGATGATTTAGTGCATTATATTGATGATTTGATAGAGGCAATGGCTTGAATAAAATTTAGTCACTTCTGAATGATTTCTATTGAATGTTTTTTTTTTCTTCTTTTCAGGAATAACTGAACATTGTGTATTACAGACCAATTTGGAATATTTCCATTAAAATGTACGACACATGTCATAAATAGATTATAGAGGCAAGAAATGAAGAGAAAAAAAATTCTGAAATTGAAAAAAAATTTAAGTAATACCCACACAATGGAAACCCTATTTTATTCAATTTGTAATGCATAAAGAAATATGATTCATACATGCAAAGGCGTGATAATTACAGTTATCACGCCTTTGCATGGTCCAGAACTGGCCGGGTGAGTGAGTACAAGAGAGGACACAGGCTCCACTCAGAGATTATAGAATCTGGCGAATGTGTTGGGTGTCGCCCAGCCTGCGGCTCTGCAGATGTCTGCTAGCGAGGCGCCATGCGTTAGAGCCCAAGAGGAAGCCACACTCCGGGTGAAGTGGGCTGTCACACCAAGGAGGCATGGTCGACCTTCCTGCTGGTAAGCCAAAGCAATGGCGTCCACTATCCAGTGAGACAACCTTTGCTTTGAGAGGGCCCTTCCCTTCTGGCTCCCACCATAACAGACAAAGAGCTGGTCTGAGGTCCTGAAACACTGTGTTCTGTCTACATAAGCACGGAGGGCGCGTACTGGACAGAGCAGTGCCAAGCCTGGGTCTGCCCCCTCCAGGGACAGCGCTTGCAGGTTTACCACCTGGTCCTGGAAGGGAGTGGTAGGAACCTAGGGCACATATCCAGGCCGGGGTCTCAGGATCATGTGAGAGTAGGCCGGCCCGAACTCCAGTCATGCTTCATCAACAGAGAATGCGTGCAGGTCCCCCACCCTCTTGATGGAGGCCAGTGCAACCAGGAGCGCTGTCTTCATTGACAGGAATTTAATCTCAACTGAGAGAAAGGAGGTCCTTCCTCAGAGCAATTGGCCAAGGAGGTACTGTCGCGAGGAGTAACAGTTTGGAGAACCAGGTCTTGGTGGGCCAATATGACCTGCTCCTCGTCCTCCTTGATCTTGCACAGAGTCCGTGCGAGAAGGCTCACTGGGGGAAACGCATACTTACGTAGGCCATCTGTGTGTCAGTGCATCTGTGACGAGCATGCCCTCTGTCAGAGAGCAATACAATAGGATGAGTTGTGGGAGAAAAACAGATCTATCTGTGCGTCCCCGAACTGGTCCCATATCAGCTGGACCGTCTGGTAGTGATGCGTGGGTCGGCTTTTTTTCCAACCCGCGGGTCCCGCTTTTGTGAAATTGTTTGGCCCGTCCCAGCCCGCACCGCACCACTGTCTCTATTTTTACAACCTTATTTTAATAGCCTCAGACTGCTTCTGGGCGGTTGAGAACTGCTGGGCGAAGTCCTCAACCGCACCGCCGAAGAAGCCAGCCTGGGATATGGGGGTGTCGAGCAGACCGGTCCACTCAGTGCCCCGCATATCGGCCAGGTTTAGCCAGAGGTGGCCATCACCTGACCCAGGGAGCGTGCGGCCACTTTAGTCACCCGGAGAGTGAGGTCTGCAGCCTGTCCTGCAGCTCTGTGAGACCTCGCCACCATAGATGACGAGAATCTACAGGCCTTGGACAGGTGTTTTGGATTGCCACGAGAGGAAGCGTTCTGAGGACACAGTTTCATCGCAACCACGGAAACCCCAGTGTACCCATGGGCATCTGCGCCGTCGAGGGGAGGAAAGGCGTAGAAAGCTGATGAACATTCACAGGAGGTAAAAGGAGCCTTCCATGACTTCGACAGCTCCTCATGCAGCTCCGGAAAGAAAAGAATTGGAGTTGGCTGTGGCCTTGTAGAGGCAGCCGCACCCAAAAACCAATCGTCCAGCAGCGGGCCCTCGGGGTAGGGCGGAGGGTTCCACTCTAACCCGATGCTCACGGCTGCCCGGGATAGCATAGCCATCATTTCGGGATCCGACACGGGCAACGCTGGGACTCCCGAGGGAGGCAACGCAGCCGCATCATCACTTCCCAATGACTCAAGCTTACCTTGTGATAACGCAATCGACATCGCGTCCTTCTCTGGAGTGCCGAATGAAACATGCGGGACCTCCGTAGAAGAACCCGTCTGAATCACTGCGGCACTCGCGGATAGCAACACAGCAGAGGGGGGCGTGGTCCGAGGACGCATCGTCGGATCATTCCACACCGTCACCCTCAGATCACCCTGTCCCCCAGCCAAACTACCACCTCTCGTGGAGGAGGCAGAATGGGTGGTGGATGCGGGGACTCTCACAGTTAGATCATTGAGTCTCGATCTAAGTGTTGCGATGGTCATGTTCCCACAGAAGGAACACGAGTCATCCACGAACGCTGCTTTAGCGTGCTCAAAGCCCAGACAAACAAAACAGCGCTTGTGCCCATCAGAAGATGACAGATATCGACCGCAAATAGAAGAACACGGGCGAGGCATCTTTAAAAAGACATGCCACGTGCAGCTCTTTTAGGAGAGGAAAAACTCTGCAATGCTGAGGCGACCAGGGAGAAAACACAAAGTCTGGCAGACCACTGCACAGATCGCAGGCAATGTAAAGACTCCCTGGGTACCTCCGTCACACCAACACTTGAGAGTTCACTCGTCACGAAGAGGTGAGTCACTTGTAGAAAACTCAGATCTTGTGGCTTGTGAAGTGAAGAGGTTCTCTTGGCTCTGAAGTGAAAACATGCGTCCGCATCCTCCTTTTATACCCATATGGCTATGCCTAATTCCGCAGACCCATGGCATTTCTTTGCCATTGGCTCGTTTTTTAATACTCGAAGAGGATTGGCTTCTAGGCGAAACCCCCATTCTCCACCATCCGACATAACTCGGAGTGACTACGAAAGGGAACCCAATTTATAATGATTTATATTTAACTACAAGTAACTAATGAAAAAAGTTTTAAATCAAGATCAGGATGTGTGGGCCTACACTTTCAAACTTTTCTGAAAAATTAAAAAAAAATATAACAACTTTCAGTTTTGTTAATTTACGCGTTTTGTTAATACTGATTATGATAATAAAAAAAGAACCAGATAAGACAAGAGGAGAGTCCGTGGGTCTGAAGATAAATGTGTTCCTTCATTGATTTTTATGAAGGGGCCGACACCTGCTCAACTAGATGTTGTTGGTGGCCCAGATCTGTCACAGTCCTGTTTATGAAAAGATAAAGCACATGTGCTACACATCAACCCTGTTACAAACTTTCTAGGAAGCTTAAATATGAATTTATGGCCACAGTGATGGGATGCAATGGGAAGCAGGTGCAGCTTTCCCACGCTGTCAGCTGTGCTCCTGGTGCATGCCTATTATTCTGTAGCAGCGATTCTTGTAGGGTGGAGCTAAATAAATCTGGTAGATGAATGTGGGCATGCTATATAGCCACACCAAATGGCTTGCTTTATATATTCCACTCTATTGATCCTCGATTTGGCCCAGAGTTCAGTCCAATTACCCTCAATTGGACACAGGCAAATTACCCAAGCCTTCTGCTGTCCCCAAACTGAATGATAGAGTGGCCAGGAATACTGAGCACATAAATTATTAAAGCCACTTTCAGCAAAATCTACATTGTCCAGATGAGCTATAACCAGCCTGGCATTTAAGAAGCTATTGTGGCTCCCAAGGAATGGTCTTGGCATCACTGTTAAATAATCTAAAGCCTTGGGTGGGCAAGGACTGGACCTCTTAGCAGTGACAGTAGCTTAAGTTTAAAGCATTTTATGACTTAGTTCCTGACCTAGTTCCAGATAATGAAATTTGACTTGTTGGGCTGGTGTTAGTTTTAGGATGCTGTGATTATAAAATATACTGCTAGCTCTGATACTTAAATTGTATTGACCGATCGAAGTTCCAAAATGCTTATATTTATACAGAGCTCTGCACATTACAAGTAAAAATTGTACTTTATTTTGATGCTCTTTAACACATTCTGTTGAATATAAGTATTGTTGCAGCTACATGCCCATAACTCTTATTAGACATCAAAACATGAGGCGGCTAATCGTAAAATCTTACTCATTGGTTATGACTCAAATGAATTATATCAGTATTGGGTTAAAAACCTATAAAGAACTGAATACAAAAGAGGTAATACATGAGCAAATGACATTTTTAGCACCATTTTTAAAGCTGTTTATTCAAGTTTTTGTGTACGTGTGAAGAAAAAAAATAATGGTTTGGTATTTATTCATGATATATCCCCATTTGACACATAATTGCATAATTACAGTAATTCTCCAACAGAGACAGAGTGACACTGAAAATTGGTGGCCTGGGGGAAATGATTCATCATTTCTTATGAGCGCAAGTCTCATCAACTGTGTGTGACTGAATATTTGAATTCCATAAAGCATCATTCTCCAGGACACAAAGAAAATTAATTTCATTATTTTAAGGGTTTTCAAATGATTGTCAACAATCCTGGGGTCCATGACATTATTGCAGGGGGTCTGTGAAAATTAACTCTTAATAAATTGTAGGCTATATATTCTTTTATTCATGATAGAGACACAAGATTATACAGGTATTCCACATGAATTTCATCTGACATATCACTCTTTTAATGCAGGGTACTTTCCAGAACCAAATTAAGAGAGCTTACTATATCCGAGTCATGCATGGTTAAAACTAGAGTAAATGCTAATTAAGTAAAAAAAAAACTGAAAAAATGAATAAAACTCAATTACATTAACATCTGTCATGTACCAGTATGTGTCATTTCTGGAAGTGTCACAGATGACAGATAACTCTATCTACCAAAGACAAAAAAATGCACAGGACATCGGTTTGTGATTGTCACATAAGTTTATGTTCCAAGGATTCATACGCATAACTAACTATTCCAATCAATCATTATTCAGAACACTTGGAATGTACTGTGATGAGACTAAAATCAGGGCCCACTTTAGGGGGGGGGGGGGGGGGGGTGTGGACCTCTTTGTATTCCAGTGAAGACCGAAAATATGAATTTGGAAGCTCATGACTGCAAGTAAATCAAGTTAATTGGTATATGATGAAGGTATCATGGAGGACTTTCATTTGATGTTCCTTTGTGATGGCCTGTGTCTACAGTTGCTTTAATTGTACCTTGGCGATGCTGTATTTTGCTACTTTCCTCACTCACCCTATTGGCCAAATGACAGAAATTAGGTCTGGGTTCCAAAATATCAAAACAGCCATTACATTTAATCCATTATAACATCTGCATTTAGCTGAACCCCACAACAAGCCAGTTGCCATGGTCACCAGAAATAGCTGGGCTGGAATTCGCATGAAAATCACTAGGAGAGAAAATAACAGTGAGTGTCTGACCTAATAGAAGCAATACAAAAGCACTTTTTAAATATAGACAAGCAATTTCAGTTTTCAAAAGTGTGATTAACTCCGGAGGTGTTGAACTTTTGTATAATAGGCTGGTGGGCTATAGAAGAGAACATTTTTTTCCTTTGCTCGCCACTCTTTTTTCTATTAAAATGGAGTATGGAAGATAAGGTCAGATGCGTAATTTATTGCTAAATTGTGACATAGATATAAGTTTAGTTTGGTGATCATTAACTTGCTTCTTACTGGAAAGTGCAAAAAGAAATACAAGTGACTGAGTTGTTGCTATTATGTTATACTATGGCGCTATTGCAATAAGTAAAAATATAGACAGTGGTTGTGGTTCCTCTGGAAGTAATAAGATAAACTTTATTCTGAATTCAACAAATAAATTGCGAGATTATTTGTTATTAACTGACATCAGCTATGCAAAATATAATGCAAATTTGATAATCATATATTCAAACAGACTTGAATGACAAGTTTACAGTTTATGTCGAGTTTAGGTTTACAACCAAGGTTATGTGCTTAATAATTGTAATGATTTATTCTCTAAAGCTGTGAGTTTGTCCCCAGAAAATGCTATTCGAATGTAAATGAGGAAATGTCATCCAGCCTTTAGCCTCAGATGGCATCCACACCCACGGTGCGTTTACTGACTTTCAGATGCATGTGGCACACAAAAAAATGGCAAGTTTTGGTTGAAATGAGCAGTTATAATCTGATTGGCTGCATCTTGAGGGAACGAATCACTGTAATTGCCAAATTAACAAGATTAGGTTCATTAGATATTCTGAGTTTTGTTTGAGTCTCTTGATAAACAAAATCAAAACAAAAAACCTTTGGATCAACTTAAAAATAATAATAATAATAATGTCTATAACAGCCAAATGTATTAATTTCTCATTATGTTTATGGTTTGCTTCAAATCTTAATTGTTCCATTTAATGTGAATAAAAATGGTTATTTTCCCCAAGACAAAAACATTGTTGCATTCTGTTGTTGTTTTTAGTTTCATGTCTTTTTATGACTTTTAGTTAGTTTCCTTTTAAATTGGATAAGCCACACTTACTCTTGTATTCTTCTTGGTGATAACAAGATTATGAGGACCACATTATACTTTATTTACTACAGACATAAGCCCAAATGTTACTTATATTAAAGGGTTAGTTCACCCAAAAAATAAAATTAAGTCATTAATTACTCACCCCCATGCTGTTCCAACCCCGTAAGACCTTCGTTCATCTTCGGAACACAAATAAAGATATTTTTGATTGAATCTGAGAGCTGGATCAGTCCTACATAGACTGCCTAAGGGACTGGCTCTTGACGGCCCATAAAGTCTTTAAAGAAAAGGTTTAAATATTCCATGTGCCTACAGCGGCTCAATTATAAGTTTATCAAGCGACGAGAATACTTTTTGTGCGAAAAAAAACATAAATAACGACTTTATTCAACTATTCCATTATTTCCTTATGGGCGCATGCGCGAGAACTGAGACGAGGACGTTCTCCTTCGTCTACTTCTTGTTACCGGCTGCTCACCGCTCAGGAGTATTACCGACACCTACCGTATCTATATTTATTCACCTAGTAGGCTATAATAATAAGTATATAGGCCTAGTAGCCTACGTTTTCTCCCTATAGTGTCCCTTAAAATCAGGTCTGCTTTCCTGCAACAGAGCAATAGCCAGGTGTTCACCCTCAGCACAAATGTTTTGGAATGTTGAAGCTCTGAACGTCGCAAATTCGCATCGCGACGGCTGATGTGAATGGTTTTGACGCGAACTATTCTCACGCGAACTATTCACTTTTTCGTTACGTGTTCAGTGTGAAAGGGCCTTAACTCCTCAGTATAAAATTAATTACAACGAACAGAGAAGAAAACGGAACTATACAAACAAGGTACTTAATCACACAAGGCAGAACCAAACAAACTCATAATGACGGTGACCATGGTAACAAACGAGCAACGGAAAATGAACAAACGGGAAACAGGAACTGATGAAATACAAAGTACAATTTAAAAGTAACTGTACGAAAACAAGAATAATTATGAAGATGTATCAGTCAATTATTTTGAGGAAATAATCAAACGTTGCCGTGGAAAGAGTTAGTTTGTACTGAACCTGGAATGTTCCTTTATTGTCTGAAACATGGGTGCGTTTCACTTATTTTGGAGACTGTGGTAGGGTTAGGGTTAGGTTAGGGTTTCAAGCTTTCAAGCTTTAATAATTATATTCAGTTAAATAACAAGTAAAAATGACATTTTTCATTTAAAGATGTTCTTGAACAAAGTTTATCCATTGACCAGGTCTGATTAGCTCGGTCAACCCCCTCGCAAAGGTTCTTCCAAATTTCGTGGATATTAAATACGAATAAGATAACCCTAGAAAAGGTTCAGATGTATTTTCTCTCATTGAAGACATCTTTAAACAACCATCATCTGAAATTATATGTAATGTTAAATCAATCTCTAATTCTGAATGCATTAAAGATAAGCAAGTTCAGATCCAAATCTAAAGTTGCTGCACATAACGCATGATTTTCTACTGCAATATGTTTGCAGTTCTCAATATTCTGTCCTACTCTGCGAGATGCTGTGGAAAAGTGAGATAAACTCTGGGTTATTCCAGCTTTTCCTCAGGCATTGTTGATTTAATCAAAATGTATGCATAATTTATCTTTACTTGAATTCCTGAATGTTTAGCGCTAACGCCTGGGGATGCACACTGTCATGGGACTTCTACATATGCACTTATGCCAACAGTCTACCTAACAAAATTTTCTAGTTGGTGTCTCTTTAGATGTCTTGCCTGTAACACGTATCAGCAAGGGACTGTGCCGTTTCAAATGCTCGCCATCCGCCATCCGCTCCTTGTTGCAAGACCTGTACTATCCCAGATAGCAAACTGACATTGAATCAACGTGGAAATATGACATCGAAACAACATTGATCTGACATTGTTTTGCTCATCGAATTAACGTTGAACCAACGTCAGACGCGTCATTCTTTCAAAACTAACGGAAAATCAACTTGAAATCAACGCGTTGTTTCAACGTTATGAAAGCAAACCAATTTTCGATTTCATTTAGCTTTGAAGAATGCCGCGTCTGACGTTGGTTCAACGTTAATTCGATGAGCAAATCAACGTTGTTTCAATGTCATGAGAGACGTCGTTTCCACGTTGATTCAATGTCAGTTTGCTGTCTGGGATACTATCCCTATAAGCTATGATGAGAAATCACCATTTATATAGGATTCAAACAGTTTTAAATATTGTTCTTGCTTTGTAGAAATTTCCAGGTGTACTTGTTATGCAATACTGTTGGCCCCTGTCGTTGAATCTAAAATCAGTTATGCTTTACAAGTTGATGTGTCAAGTCATGTAAACATCTAAAACTTTTTTTCTGCAAAGGACATAAGCAACTCTCATAAGTGGTTAAATAAAATCCCGGCAGATATGACTACAACAGTTTGTCGCCATGGTTTCCAGGCTTGTTGCACATATTGAATAATCTGACAGACATTTACATAGAAAAGTTGTGCTGGGGTTTGTTTAAGAATTTTCTGGCATTTATGATCCTCTTCAACACTATAAAAAGATCTCATGTTTAATGTGCTGAATTTGTGTGTGTAATGTGCAGTTACAAGTTCAATGAGTGTGTATATATATATATATACTGTATTGTATATATATATATATAGAGATGGGGGGGGGGTCATGTTTCAATGATATGAAAATTACTCATGATAAATTACTCATATTTCAATGATATGAAAATTAATCACACACTTTACAGGACAAGTATATGCATTTATTTATAGACTGTCCGTCACTTTTGAATGTTGTCCAGTAAATCACAATGAGCTTTGTGCTTCATTAGTTTTCATATGAAACAAAGTCTCATCTTTTATATTTTGCCTTTATTATTGTGAAATTCGAACAATAAATACTTTGTCCACACTTTGGCCACAATAAAGTGTGCCAAAACTGTATTTATTGTTTGAATTTCACAATAATAAAGGCAGGGCGAAGCCCACAGGAAAAGATCATATCTTGCTCTTTACTGCATTACAGAACAAAATAGATGAACATAAACATCTCAGCATACATTGAAAGAATTTAGTGAAAACATTATCATGTCTCATGTAATCGATCAGTGTTTCAACCATCGTAAAACAATGTCAGTAAAACAGCATATAAACAAGCTGCCACCTTATGTCATGCTCTGCTAGCTGCCACACTGGAGCGCACTCGCTACCAACTGGACAGGGGTGGGAATTACAGTTACAAGTTCAATACAGTAGCTCACCCTCAGTGTGAATAAAAAAATCACGGTCAATGACAGAAAATTTTTGGTTATGCGGTCTCTGATAGGCTATATACACTCACCGGCCACTTTATTAGGTACACCTGTCCAACTGCTCGTTAACACTTAATTTCTAAGCAGCCAATCACATGGCGGCAACTCAGTGCATTTAGGCATGTAGGCATGGTCAAGACAATCTCCTGCAGTTCAAACCGAGCATCAGTATGGGGAAGAAAGGTGATTTGAGTGACTTTGAACGTGGCATGATTGTTGGTGCCAGAAGGGCTGGTCTGAGTATTTCAGAAACTGCTAATCTACTGGGATTTTCACGCACAACCATCTCTAGGGTTTACAGAGAATGGTCCGAAAAAGAAAAAACATCCAGTGAGCGGCAGTTCTGTGGGCGGAAATGCCTTGTTGATGCCAGAGGTCAGAGGAGAATGGCCAGACTGGTTCGAGCTGATAGAAGGGCAACAGTGACTCAAATAACCACCCGTTACAACCAAGGTGGGCAGAAGAGCATCTCTGAACGCACAGTACGTCGAACTTTGAGGCAGATGGGCTACAGCAGCAGAAGACCACACCGGGTGCCACTCCTTTCAGCTAAGAACAGGAAACTGAGGCTACAATTTGCACAAGCTCATCGAAATTGGACAATAGAAGATTGGAAAAACGTTGCCTGGTCTGATGAGTCTCGATTTCTGCTGCGACATTCGGATGGTAGGGTCAGAATTTGGCGTCTACAACAAGAAAGCATGGATCCATCCTGCCTTGTATCAACGGTTCAGGCTGGTGTTGGTGGTGTCATGGTGTGGGGAATATTTTCTTGGCACTCTTTGGGCCCCTTGGTACCAATTGAGCATCGTTGCAACGACACAGCCTACCTGAGTATTGTTGCTGACCATGTCCATCCCTTTATGACCACAATGTACCCAACTTCTGATGGCTACTTTCAGCAGGATAATGCGCCATGTCATAAAGCTGGAATCATCTCAGACTGGTTTCTTGAACATGACAATGAGTTCGCTGTACTCAAATGGCCTCCACAGTCACCAGATCTCAATCCAATAGAGCATCTTTGGGATGTGGTGGAACGGGAGATTCGCATCATGGATGTGCAGCCGACAAATCTGCGGCAACTGTGTGATGCCATCATGTCAATATGGACCAAACTCCCTGAGGAATGCTTCCAGCACCTTGTTGAATCTATGCCACGAAGAATTGAGGCAGTTCTGAAGGCAAAAGGGGGTCCAACCCGTTACTAGCATGGGGTACCTAATAAAGTGGCCGGTGAGTGTATATACACACACACTCACCTAAAGGATTATTAGGAGCACCTGTTCAAATTCTCATTAATGCAATAATCAACCAATCACATGGAGTGATTGGACGCAGGGACACATGGACGCAGTTGCATCAGTGCATTTAGGGGTGTGGTCTTGGTCAAGACAATCTCCTGAAATCCAAACTGAATGTCAGAGGTGATTTAAGCAATTTTGAGCATGGCATGGTTGTTGTTGCCAGACGGGCCAGTCTGAGTATTTCACAATCTGCTCAGTTACTGGGATTTTCACGCACAACCATAAAACATCCAGTATGCGGCAGTCCTGTGGGCGAAAATGCCTTGTTGATGCTAGAGGTCAGAGGAGAATGGGCCGACTGATTAAAGCTGATAGAAGAGCAACTTTGACTGAAATAACCACTCGTCACAACCGAGCAGTGCCGATCCTGACCTCCCTGGGGCCCCAAGCAAAATTCTGCTAAGGGGCCCTCTACCTGACCCGTGACGCCGTGACGTGAGCTCATTGATATCAAGAATTAACTTTTGTACAAGTGAACATGTAATTCCTGATATCAAAAATAGATATTGGTAGATAAAAATGTAACTAAGGGGCCTTACTAGTAAAAAATAATCAAGAATTCACATTGAAAATAGTAAAAAAAAAAAAAAAATGATATTTTTGATATCAAAAATACATAAACTGTGAATGAATAAAAGCAAAAATGGCTTGCCATGGCATGTTAAAGTTTTTTTTTTTCATTATTATTATGCATGTTGAAGCAATTCTTGATTTATGGTTATTATTTACTGAGGGATGTGCATCCATATTGACCAGTATGTCTAGCTAATCAACATTTTAAATTCAATATAGCCTATATATCAATAGTCAATCAATGTCAAATTGTCAATCTTGCTTTCCATCTTGCATAATTAGTGCTGCTGCAGTTGTTTAGAATGTTTAACTACACATTGACTGAGACTAGATAATCAGTGTCTTGTTTTAAAAGTATGTATGTATAATGTGTACTTTGAGGAGAGGAGTGCCATCATTTCCCGTCCATATATTGTACAGTATGTCCACATATATTTCTGCTTGAAAAAATGCGCGTTTCATTTCGTGCACGCGCATATGAACACGCATGACAGCCTACACACGCGACGCGGTTATCTTTTCCGAGCTGCAGTAAACAAACACCGTTGCGCAACTTGCACTTTGTTGTTTATCAAAAACAAACGTAATAAATAATTGTATTTTACTCTCACTTTTGTCAGTCAGGCACAAAGAGAAGTGATGCAAGAGATGCACTGCCTGTCTGCCCAGCTAGGTCAGCAAGACCGAAAAAACACAATAGAAATGCACATAAACTTAACTTTACTTTGCTGACTGACATCAAACTTGGAGAGGAGAGAACACAAGTTTACCTAAATGTTGTTCCCGCAATTCACTCTCATGTTTTTTCTTCTTTCTCTCATCGTGACCAGAGGGATAGTTTCGCTTCATTTTGTCAACATTAATTGACGCGCTATGACACGAGGAGGGGGAGGCGGGGCCTTGAGTAATTTGCGGGGCCCTAGCCAGCTTGCGTAGTGAGCGTATAGGGCGGATCGGCTCTGCAACCGAGGTATGCAGCAAAGCATTTGTGAAGCCACAACACGCACAATCTTGAGGCGGATGGGCTACAACAGCAGAAGACCCC
The DNA here is from genome assembly GCF_016745375.1 of Pimephales promelas. The sequence goes on along the minus strand of NW_024121877.1, from coordinate 890,507 downwards.
ACCGGGTACCACTCATCTCCACTACAAATAGGAAAAAGAGGCTACAATTTGCAAGACCTCACCCAAAATTGGACAGTTGAAGACTAAAATGTTGCCTGGTCTGATGAGTCTGGATTTCTGTTGAAACATTCAGATGGTAGAGTCAGAATTTGGCGTAAACAGAATGAGAACATGAATCCATCATGCCTTGTTACCACTGTGCAGGCTGCTGGTGGTGGTGTAATGATGTTTTCTTGGCACACTTTAGGCCCCTTAGTGCCAATTGGGCATTGTTTAAATGAGCATTGTTTCTGACCATGTCCATCCCTTTATGGCCACCATGTCCCCATCCTCTGATGGCTACTTCCAGCAGGATAATGCACCATGTCAAAAAGCTCAAATCATTTCAAATTGATTTCTTGAACATGAGAGTGAATTCACTGTACTAAAATGGCCATAGTTTTGTCCACTGCTCCACGGTTCATGGTCTTGTTCACTACTCCACAGTTCAGGTTTACCTGATCCTCCACGTTATCGTCCACTGCTCCATAGTGAGGTCCACCTGATCCTCCATGGTTTTATCCACTGATCCACTGTCCATGGTCTCGCTCACTGCTCCACAGTTCTTGATCCTCCATGACCTCATCCACTGGTCCACGGTCTACTTCCTGCCAATGGATCGTATGTGACAAAAATAAGTGTACTTCTTTAAAACACAGCCAAACATTACTAGATTTAAAATGCTCTTTGTCCTGTTAACTGTTAACACTCATTTATTAACATAGACATGAAAATAATTGGTTGTAAATCATGAATGCTTTCCAATACAGACCTAGTTTAGCATATTTTAAAGATGACAATCAGCAAATTAAAACTTTGAATTTGAATCTAGTTTCTGCAACATTAGAGCCACTGAGGGGAATTACAAAAATACAGCATATTTTACAAATGCTACTTTCATGCATATTGCCTCCCTGAACTCAAACACAACATAACAGCTTTTAAGGAATCTTGTGAAGGCATCAACAGGTAAATGTGTGCTACTTTTAATAAAAGGTCATGAATACTTTAGCTGTGATGCTATGTGTCATCAGAGTGAGCAGCTGACACTCTGTCTACAGTCGACACGAGTGTCTCGCTTATTATGAATCCAACGTATCTGCACCAGGTGCATTTTTGACATAACGCGTCACTCAGCAAACCCGGTTAAAAAAGTCACAGCTCACCACCGATATATTTATTTGAAGTACACTACAAGTGCACATTCAACACAATTAAGTGCACTTCTTTACAGGGCACAGCTGCATTTACTGGATATTGTTCATTTGAAACTTTTAGTTTTTATTGTATTGTAACCTTTTGCAACAAACTACTGCTGAGTAGCTATTTGTAGCTTAGCAAGCTACAGTTTTGAAGTAGCTAGCTGCCTCAAGATTATTGATGTTGCTATTGAAAATGTGATCATTTTAATTCAATAAATTGTGTACACTTTTTTTTTTTTTTTTACTGATGAACCTTAATTATAACATTAAACAATGGAAAGTATTACTGTGATAAAGAAATGTGGTTAGCTTTAAAAAGGTACCATACTGAAGGAGTCGGAATGCTAAGCTGAAAACCGACAAACTGTCACACCTGTCTTCTACACTTCCATGCCACAGCACCCCTGTGCTTATCGGCCCCCTTTCCATGCCTGGTTTCCATGACAACACTAATAAGAAGTGAAGAGACTCTAACCACCCGGGTTTTGCTTTTAAAAAAACGGAATATTTTTGCAATACCAGTGCTGAAAGCTGCCAAATGTTCAGCTAATGTTACACAGTGGGTTGAGATGCCTGCTATTATATTTTTGAACTACATTTGCAAGATCCCTGTGAGTTGAAAGCCATTCATACTTTTCTCTTTGACAAGGCATGGGTAGATTAAAATAATAATGATAATAATAATAATAAACGGTTATTAACATAAGAACTAGAAGTTCTAAAAAATGCTGAGAATTATTTATAATCCAAAGAAGCACAACAGGACCTCTCAATAGTTTTAAAGTCTCATACTCAATTTTAATTGAAGTCATTAATTTAGAAGCCATACTGCAATGTATTGCTGTATAAAACAACTAATTCAACTTTTTGTATCTCTAATGCTTGAAGCATATACACTGGTCAAAAGTTTGGAATAAACACTACTTTTAATGATTTGGAAAGAATTTAGGCTACAAGTATTTGGAGAGAATTAATAAGGCTACAATTATTATATAAAAATACAGTTAGAACAGTAAAATTCTTAAATGTCATTACAATTTAAAATAACTGTTTTCAATTTGAATATATTTTCAAATGTTATTTATTCCTGAGATATAAAGCCTTCAGAAATCATAATATGCTGATTTGGAGCTCAATTATTATCAATTGTTAGTAGTGCTAATCAGGGGCGTAGCACCAAATTCTGGGTCCTGTACACTCTCAATGTCTGTGGGCCCCCTACACATGGCATTGTACGATGCGGGTTAGCAAAGTGAAAATTCAATTTTGAATGAAATGCATTTTTTTAATTATTTGAATATAAACAAGTATAAACAGTGTTTAAATCTATAATAAAATCAGATTATAGTAATGACTGGTTCTTTCATTTACCACCTGAATTGATGCATTTGGCCTACTTGTGCTCAAATACCTTTAAACCTAGGCTACATCGGTTTTGTGTACTAGCGCACCAGCATTTGATTTTGTTGCGTTTTTGTTTTTTTTGTTACAGGCCATGGGATTAATCAATGCATGCCGATGAATAGTGGTTTTAATGGACCAAAGCTAGCAAAGGCTTAGCATAAATACCTGTAATATATTAATTATCATTGCCAAATTTCAGGATTTTCATGGATTTTGGACAGTAATCTGTAATTTTAAGAATTTTACATTTGAATTACATTCAATCTATTTACATTTGAATCATAATCTTCTGTGTCTACTATTAGCATCATATTTCTATATTTTAAAAATCATTAAACATTCAAATGTATGCATTGCATTTTAAAAGATTAGAGTATTACAACAAGCTAAAAGAGATTTTTTCGTTATCAAATTTTATAAGTTAGTTCAAAATTCAGAAATCTCACACTCCTTACCTCCTGCATTTTGTAATAATTTGTTTCCTGAGACATTTTCATTTTTATATATTTTTATTCATTAATTCGTAATTGGCGCGTTCCACCATCAGTGTGCAATGCGCGCGTGACGTCTATGCGTCTTGCGGAAGAACACTGTTGCCGGAGCTACTTCTCTCCTTTAATGTCTATGGCGAGTCACGCAGTCACATGGGCAACTTCGCATCCGAGTCAACCTCGGGAATCCGGGATAAAAAAATAGTCCGAATATAAACACTTATAACAGGCGTACTGTAGTGATTCAGGATAAGTCAAAAACACGGTTTGGAAAATGGATTCATTGTGTAGCCTACTCGTTCGTTTTGAACATAAGTTACGGACTGCAGTCTGCAGCAGCTGATACAACGGTCGGTGTTCTTTTGCGCGAGCATCCACTCGCATATGCGACGCGACCACATACAATTTTAACTCGCACAATCACATTCTCAAAAAATGGTCGCATATGAGACCAATTTGGTCGCAGTCTGGAACCCTGCATTAGCAGCAGCTGTCTGGAGTTGACTACGTTAACTTTAATTGGATGTTAGGTGCATATAGCAAACTCAGTTCACCTTTTGGGAAGAAAGCAGTCATCAGCTGCTTCCCCGCAGTCTGCCTCCTATCTTTTTCTTTCCTCTCTTTCTTTTTTTGAAAGCCCGATTTGTGCTTTTGCAGAGCATGATCAGAGCAGGCTCCCGTTACAGGCTCTAGACTCACTGCGTTATTACTTGTTTGCCGCCCGCTGCGTCTATGGGCGGTCGACGCGTTGCGGACTAAACCATTTGGAAGGGGGTCCAGAGTGTCTGGCACCGAGTTCATTTTGGTCAATATTTTTTAAATGATTATTATTCCTGAGATATAAAGCCTTCAGAAATCATAATATGCTGATTTGGAGCTCAATTATTATCAATTGTTAGTAGTGCTAATCAGGGGCGTAGCACCAAATTCTGGGTCCTGTACACTCTCAATGTCTGTGGGCCCCCTACACATGGCATTGTACGATGCGGGTTAGCAAAGTGAAAATTAAATTTGAATGAAATGCATTTTTTTTAATTATTTGAATATAAACAAGTATAAACAGTGTTTAAATCTATAATAAAATCAGATTATAGTAATGACTGGTTCTTTCATTCACCACCTGAATTGATGCATTTGGCCTACTTGTGCTCAAATACCTTTAAACCTAGGCTACATCGGTTTTGTGTACTAGCGCACCAGCATTTGATTTCGTTGCGTTTTTGTTTGTTTTTTTTTTTTTTGTTACAGGCCATGGGATTAATCAATGCATGCCGATGAATAGTGGTTTTAATGGACCAAAGCTAGCAAAGGCTTAGCATAAATACCTGTAATATATTAATTATCATTGCCAAATTTCAGGATTTTCATGGATTTTGGACAGTAATCTGTAATTTTAATCTGTAATTTTAAGAATTTTACATTTGAATTACATTCAATCTATTTACATTTGAATCATAATCTTCTGTGTCTACTATTAGCATCATATTTCTATATTTTAAAAATCATTAAACATCATTTGGAGGGCCCAATTAATTATAATTAGGTTTAAAAAAAATGTAAAAAAAATTGATGGGATTTCAAAGGGCCCTCTCCCTAGACGGGGCCCTGGGTAGTCAGGTCCACTTTTTCCCCCCACTACCACGCCCATGGTGCTAATAGTTCTTATTCTATTAATATTTTTGTATAATTCTTTGATGAACAGAAAGTTCGATGTACAGCATTTAATTGAAATATATATATTTTGTAGTATTAATGTATTTACTATCTATCTTTCTTTTCTTTCTTTTTTTTTTTTTTTTTTTTTACAAAATCCTACCCCAAACGTTTCAACAAAAAGCAGCAAAATCATTGACAGTAAAAAGGAATAGTTCTTCCTCCAAATCATCATATCAGAGAATGATTTCATTTGACACCAAAGACTGGAGGAATGACTTGAAAATGTACTTTCAACGTGGGAATTGCCATTTTAATGCCATTTTTGGCTTGAAATAACACCAAAATGCTTTTCAATTACGCTTCTTCATTTATGCTTATTGAACTGCCTAAATAAATACTACTGCTAACAATAACCTTTTTCTTTATACTTATAAATTGTTAGGGTTGGGTTTAAAAATAGAAGAGGGATATGTATTCAATTGTATAATGAAGAAAGAAATTAGCTCATTTCAATAGTCCACTTTAGACATTCAAACTATAAGCTATAATCCCTTATAAATGCTATGATATACTTGAAGCAAAATCGAAGGATGAATTGATGTGTTGTCATTTAAGTCATCTTGTTGATTTGACTGAGTTAAGTTGAGTCAAGGGGTGTTAACTCAAACACAAACGCGAAAGGCGAAGCTTGAATTAACGGGTATGTCTCTCTTTGGCTAATGTACTTTCAAGATGGAGGGGCAACATTGCGACCGACATCAGAACCCCTTACCCGTATGTATTCAATGGCATATTATACACTCAAGAGAATACTGGGAATTACTTGAACGAAGTATACATTAATTAGCACATATATTTTTGAAAGAACTAAGTGTTTTTAGCTAAGACTATACTAAAAGAGTTACAAAGTGTAGCTTTAAAATAGATAAAGCATGAAATTACAGTACCTAATTTTTTAAAACAAATTAATCAGAAAAAAAATCCACAACATAAGAATTTATGTAATTCTTGGTCCTATGCAAAATGTTTCCTCCCATTACAATAAGTGATGGGAAAGAAAACATATCATTCCAAATCACATGCTTCACTCTGGGATACGTCAACCGCTGTCTTTTATGATCAGAGCTTTTGTGTGTGGGAAGAGAAATGCATGTTTGCCTTTGACATCCCGATGCTCATCTGCTGGTATGCATACTGTGACCTCAGCATCCACTGTTATATGTTAAATGTTAAGATGTAGGAGTTAGTGTCAGTGTTAGCCTGTAGCTAACAGTTCCTCCATTCCCTTTAATGTTTACCTCGTGTGTAGGTCCCCAAACAGGACCGTGGTCTCTTAATAGATGTGAGACATCGGGGAATGAGCGAGCGAGAGTGGGTGGACCGTCCAAAAGAGTGTGTGGGCACCACTCACAACAAATTACATATTCAGTCAAACCACCACAAGGCAAATGTGTCATCAAAAAGTAAAGTGCCACCCCTGAGGATCAATGTGCCTGTCGATAAATGCGAGTTAGCTTTACTGTACAGGCGTGTCAGGTTACAGAAACTGTACGATTGCAAGTCAGGCTTGAGTAAGGATGCACTTGAATAAAACACTTGTGAAAGTGCTGAAAGCAGCATCAAACCCTTGTGAAAAAGAAGTACAAATTAGTCTTCTTTATAAGTATTAAACAAAGAAGAATGTGCTGAAAGTAACACTTCAATTAAATGATAATTTCAATTAAATGGAAATGTATTATAGTTTCATTTTATATTAATGGAGCATTTCACCCATTTCAACATTAATGTTTATCGAAAGTGGGTCATATATGTAGTCGAAATGGAAAATATTTTTTTTTTTAATTTGGTGCCCTCTTGACCGAGAAAATAACTGAAGGGCGCATTTGTATACAAGACAACAACTCCCACAATGCACCGCATTGCACAGCTCCGCAAGCCACACCCACTAATCCAGAATACCTCAAACAAAGAAATCACTCTTCCGTCTACAAGGCTAACGTTAGCTGTCACCAGAGTTTGAAATTCCTTTCACACAAAATTTCTAGTTAGTTGGCTGTGGCGAGCAGGACGAGGGGCGTAAGAGGACAGCGACTACAAAATAGGACTATTTCTGTTTTACATTAAGTGCCATCTAATGTCAGGGAATGAATTTGCATGTTCACTCGGCTCATCGTCAGCGAAAATCGCTTGGGTGTGAACACAAAATACGGGCGAATAACGCGTGCTGATATTCGTCCCGGTGTGTACGGCCCTTTAGAATAAGTCGACATGTACTTGTAAACCCAGACAGCAAACTGACATTGAATCAACGTGGAAACGACGTCTCTCATGACATTGAAACAACGTTGATTTTGCTCATCGAATTAACGTTGAACCAACGTCAGACGCGGCATTCTTCAAAGCTAAATGAAAATCGAAAATTGGTTTGCTTTCATAACGTTGAAACAACGCGTTGATTTCAAGTTGATTTTCCGTTAGTTTGGAAAGAATGACGCGTCTGACGTTGGTTCAACGTTAATTCGATGAGCAAAACAATGTCAGATCAACGTTGTTTCGATGTCATGTTTCCACTTTGATTCAATGTCAGTTTGCTATCTGGGAAGTTACTTATAGTCAGTAGAAAGTCTGTTGGAGGACCAACTAGATACAGATATTAGATATTAGACAGATATTAAGCAGACAGTCTACTAATACTCTAATGAGAGTTAGTTGACATGTAGTTACAAAGTTACTTATAGTCAACAGAATATTCAAAGGGGGCCGTCAAAATAAAGTGTTACCACCTGTAGCAGGTCTATACAGGTGGAGCTGGGGAAAGTGGAGGGTTTCTGAAAGCACACTGCAAACTGCTACAGCAAACGCTGACCAAGTATTTGAAAGTTGAATAGCAAGCTCATTCAACAACTGATACAGCAGAAACCAATCAGCTGTGCTTTATAAAAAAGAATGTGATTGTGAGCAGGTTGAGTTAAGCACCTAACAGCCAGCGCCATCTAGAGTTACATGACATAACTTTGTACATTTAAGGAATCAGAATATTACTGAAACTTGTTTATAAATTAAGTGTAAGACAGTTGTCTTCAGTTTAAATTGAGTGCTTCCATTTTGTGAAAATGCCAGAATATTCAGTGAGAGAAAAAAATGGCTTGATTATCCACAAGTTTCCGAGGGGCGCTCCTGTAAAAAATAAAGTGGGTGAAACTTCCGGTGACGCGGCGGAAGTAGCATTCCAATGGTATTTTGTGTGTTAGTTAGCGAAGAGGCTAGCTGTTTTTCTGAGAATTATTTTACTATTTAAAGACGCAAATCTTTATGAGAGATGTCATTACGGAGCTCAGGGACAACATGTGCTGTTCGCGGTTGTATGTATAACCGGACTAAACTAATTCAGTGGCTTAAACGTGATTGTTTTGAACATAAGCCGAAAACGAAATCAGAGTGATCCTGCTAACGACTGTAGTTTCCATCACCTCCCAAAAGACGACGAATCTTCCTGTGTACATTTGTTTAAATTCTTAATGTTCTATAAACTCTCTCAGCATGTGATTGGCTGTTCGCTGCTGATGTTACACCTAAACTCAGGATCAAAGCCGGTGTTGACAGAATACCAAATGTGCCAGTTAATGTATTCAAGCAGCACATTCATTTATAATTTTGAATAAACTCCAAAGCACAATGACTAAGTGTGTATATTTTATTTTAATTGTTTGTCAGCTCACACAACTGTCTGTCACCATGCCTTGATAAGTATTGATTATTAATAATGTTATTATAATACTCCCAATCAACTACTGCGGAGGGTAAAGGTACTGTTATTTCACCCTTTTGAATTTCGTTGAGGTTGTGTTCCCACATCATTAGCTAGTTTGGATCGCTATAACTTGAATGACTGTCAACTGTTGAATGAACGAGTGTCAAGCATGTCAGCTTTGTTTACTTCCAACCAGAAGTCGCGCCCACTTTTGACGCAAGGCCTCATGGGGCGTAGGAAACTTGTGGATATTTTTGGACTTTGCAGGCACATGATATTCAAAGGGTGAACAGTATGAGAGCCAAGAAGAATCGATTTCCCTGTTTCGTCATGATTCACTGAAGTGCAGAATATTGACATTGCTGCCAGAGAAAAAAAAAAAAAAAGATTTGATTATCAAGATTATTTTGTGGACGTAAGTGAAAAAGCTTCACGAATCAATGGAAAATGATATCCAATTAGTTTTTGATCAATTTTGATTTGTGTTACACATCAGTGATACACAGAAGTGGCAAGTGTTATTTATTTATTTATGGAAAAAAAGTTATCTACAATATCTGCTAAGCACAAGATATGACAAGTGTAATTTTATTTTATGTTAAGTGTTAACATAAAATCAAAATTATAATATAATATGTAATAACATAGCCTATTTTTTATTATATTTTAGTGTAATATTTAATATAATATGAAGTATTAGTATGTAGTATTAAATATTAAAGGAGTAGGAGTTTACTCACCCCCATATCATCCAAGATGTCCATGTCTTTCTTTCTTCAGTCGAAAAGAAATGAAGGATTTGGATTTTGGATGATAACATTCCAGGATTTGAGCTTATAAAACTTAAACTTTGTTATTTATTTTTTAAATGAGCGATCGTTTCGCTTGATAAGACCCTCATCTGGAATCATTTAAAGCCCTTTGAAGCTGCACTGAAACTCTCATTTGGACATTGAACCGTTTGGTTGAAGTTCATTATATGGAGAAAAATGCTGGAATGTTTTCACCAAAAACCTTAATTTCTCTTCGACTGAAGAAAGAATGGCATGGACATCTTGGATGACATGGGGGTGAGTAAATTATCAGCATTTTCTTTTTTTTTAAAGTGAACTACCCCTTTAATAATATTCATATAAAATCTGAACATTTGGCAGAAATATTGTCTTCTACAGTGGAATCAACACACTGACCCACAGTGCATAATGTCTACCAGTATTTCTCATTGGACTGATCTACAATATAAGCTAAGCTTTCAATGTGCCATCTGTTATGTCATTGGATTTAAACGTCCAATATTGCAGAAAATCCAATTAATTAGCAGATTTCTCAATAAGGCATGACTGACAGCCACCATAACCAGGCACAATCTCTTTGAACTGATGCATGACTAATGCATGTCAGCAGGCAGGACCATTGCGATAGCTGAGCCTCTCATCTGAGAAATCACACCCCGCAATAACAATGATGGCTGCTCCCAGGGTGCTTAACTAGATGTCCTGTCAGCAAGCAAGAAAATTCATATCTGAACACTTCCCTGTTGATGGGCCGTTGTGTTGTCTCAGAGCGTGTTTGGGTAAACAGATGTATGAGCAGACTGCCCTGCTAAATCATCATCGTCCACAAATTAGCCCGAAGTGAATGTGAGGCATAAATACTTTCTGAAGGCCAGATGTAATCCATTGATTTATTATCAAACTGATGAAACATATATAGGGAGAATTCACTAAAAATGAACTACTAATAGTCTCATTTATTTGCATGTGATGTTTAGATGAATTAGTATGCACCCTGTTAATTAAAGTCATTATGCAAATTGGCAACTGCCCAAACACGCCTAAAAAATTAACCTGAACACAATTTGCACAGCCTTGCATTAACATATGCATAAAGCAATCTATACTAGGTTGACCAGACATTACAGATTTCTGGAGACAGATTAGGATAATTCTAAGGGGCCCTGTTTGGCGCTAAATAGTTTATTTTGAAATCAAATCACCTTCAAAATCTCTTGGCACAGAGTCCGGTGGTCGCAAGAATGGAGGCCATTCCTTCATCTTGGCCACGGGGGCCGTTCCTCGCTCCCACGGGTCGACCACGTCCCTCTTTCCCTCTTTATCCACTACACCCTGGTACTCAACAGTGCTAATCTGGTGAATCTAACAATTTTGTTGTTCCATTAATACATTCATATTACAAATCCTGTGTTACTACAGCAGTGAAGCTGGTAATGCTGTTTGTGGAGTCGTTTAATCCTCCTCTGCTGAGATCTTCAGAGATTTAATGTCTTCATTTCTCTTCAGGTGCTTTCATCTAAGGCTGTGTCTGAAGTCAGTTGTAGTTCTTGCGTTTCTGCTCGTCTATTTTTCTGTTTTCTTCTTTACTTCTGCGTGATTCTGCAGGCTTATTAAGGCTGAGATGACTCCATATTTAATAGGGGTGGAACTATACACAAAAATCACGGTTCGGTTTTAAAGTTCAGTACTTTTCGATACAGCAGAAAGAAAGAAAAATGCCAGAGAAATTTCCTATTTGTTAAAAGAAAAAATATTTTTAAACTTCCAATTTTGTTGCCAAGAAAAATGGTCCAAGGAATCATTCGGTTTGTATGTGTACCGAACCGGAAGCCTCGAACCGAAACGGATCAATACGAACACAATGTACCTTTAGACCCCTAATGTTTAATATGCACAGATTTTGTGGATCAGATAAGGTCCAGTTCTGGTTTATTTATCTGGTTTCTATAATCAATTTGTGGAAAGGAGTTCAGTTAAGAGGTCAAAAGTTGTAGAAGCTCAAAAATCAAGTACAGTTCTGATGTCTGAATCATACAGAGAAAAGCCAGTCAGCTGAGATGTGGCAAAACCTTTTACAGTGCTTGAGTATTGCTCTCTTTCAGTGCATATAATTCATACTCAGAAAGTAGAACTGAAGTGACATTCATTACAAGAGGATTAGTCAAAAAAATTCAAATGCACCTGCAGACTATTTTTCAAGTCATGTTTTCGTCATTGAGGATTGTGAAAAAATCGTGTCTCATTCAAGTAAACTGAATCTTATGTCTCGCCTTGTGAGCTAACTGTCTCGTCACACCCCTAGTGTTTCGAGAAACAATTGGGCAATGGATAGATAACATCACAGACAAAATGAAAGGATTTTTCATGGTGAAGAGAGATAAGGATAAGCCAGCACAGAGTTTACCAAAGCAGAGCCCAGATAAATTGAAAACAGTGAGGGATAACAGACTGGACACTACTGCAGCTGTCATTATTTACTCACTCTCATCAGCTATGTTTCCATCACCGTGTGTTGAAGCGCATTTTGAAGTATCGCATCAGAAGCGAGTAATGAAAACGCAAAAATTAGAGAAAAAACATCTCTTAAAGGGGTCATGAACTGGCTTTTTAAATGTTATTATATTGTTGTCTGAGGTCAACTTATAACGTTCGCTTGGTTTTTGCATTCAAAAACATCAAAATGAACAAGTAATAGGCTATTTTGTACCCTGGTTGTGAGCCTTCCTGAAAACAGTCGGTTTTTATGGGCGTGTCGCACTGAAGACTTGGAAGTAAACACCCACTGCTGCGAGTGGAGAACAGTTTTGCATATTATAATGAGTTTAACTCACCCGTCAGTGCACATGGGGGAAAACGTCAAATGTTGTAAAATGGCAACCGGATTCGCCCATACATGTTCAACCCAGAGTCCGTGTGTTGCACAATATTCCTGTCAGATCCAATATAGACGGCACAGCACCGTTCTTTACTCTTAATCGGTCTGCAAATCCAGTCTTGTTGACAAAACAATCCTCAGTGAAATGAAGCGAACAGACGACGATGTTTTACCCTCATCAGCTGGAACATCATGAAAAATAAAGTTTATCCATGCAGTCCTATTGGAATCCAGAGGAAGCTTCTGCAGCGACTGTCTTGCACAACCAGGCACTGCACAATATTCTGTATTGCTCGGTAGTGATCCAGTTTGTCATCACGAGGTAAGCATGTACATGTATGATACTTATGTGTGTAATGCGCGAATCGGTGGGCGGGGCTAAACCTGCCATGGTGAAGCAGGCGTTGATCTTCTTCTGTGGGGGTGGTGTTTTATCCTCTTTGTCGTCATAGTTCCCCACTTTTAAAAACGAGTCGTTTTTAGAGGCTGTGTCAATAAAAGCTTTTACTGGACTAACAAGGACGTTTTCAGTTCTGAAACTTACAGGATATTCTTATAATATGATGACCTCTTAGATGTCAAAAGCTCAAGGAAAATTTGATTTCTCAGTTCATCACCACTTTAAATTACAAAAAAGTTTTTTTGGCTTGTTTCAGATGTTTTTTGACTTGTGCGAAAAAAAGAGTTACATAAACATGAATAACAATTAGATTAACACAACAGAAGGTATGTTGAAAGATACAGTACAACTTACCGAAATGTAATATGTCTTATGAAATTGCTCAATCTCATAAAATCTCAATAAATCTCTTGATTCAAGAGACTCAATAAATCTCTTGATTTCAACCATAGCCTGGGAAAACCCAGACAACTTCCGGCAAATTTAAAGCTGCAAGTTAGTCTGGCAAAGAGCTCATTCGAACCCATTTCCAAACCGCCGAAATCACGGCACCAATCAGGAACGTTGGAGCGGGCTTTACACGATGACGACAGCACAGCGACGGTGAAGCAGATTTTGTACATTCACAAAGGGGTATGACGGTTATAGTTGGACACTCTATAACCGCCAAAACCATGTTATTAAAATATTTTTTTCACAAACAATTTTTATCATAGAGAATGTTTAAATACTAATATCAGCTTACGTGGGAAACGGAGGGCGAGTTAGTGGTGCTTCAGAGACTGCTGGAGATGATCGGGAGAGGTCTGTGCACCTCTTACCGATCAGAGTGCGCGCTGACACAGAGTAAAGCCTTGTTTATACTCAACGCGTCCGTACGAGCGCAAAGGTGTGCGGCAAAAATGACGTGTTCGGTGCGCAAAACCGACCCCATTTCCCTTGTGCATGGCTTTTTTTTTAGCGCCGCCACGTCCGAGGATGAACGACTTCAAGCCGAATCTGCCCGAGCATGTACGCCTCACCCATAGACAGTAAGGTCTCACCATACCGGCACGCAGTTTGTGTGTCTAAATTGCAAAGTTCATTGCAAAGTTTTTTTTCGTTAAGGTTTTGTTTACTGTGTAAAGCACCTTCACCTATAGTTGTCTTGTTGTTAATTTTAAATAAACGTAGAGCAAGTAGCTAATCAGATTGTCTGCTCGTTTATTCAAACAGACGAACGTCGCTCTGCATACGTCATCTCATTCAGCGCTCTGATTGGTTTTTGGTCTATCCAATTGCGCCTTTGAGGCATTTGAGCTACGCCCGTTGGTGACGCCCCTTTGGAAATTATTTGAAACTGCATGACTTTAAAACTGCATTGATTTGGACTTCAACATGTTGGTTGCGCTTGAAGTCCACTGTGTGGAGAAAAATCCTGAAATGTTTTCCTCAAAAAATTTTCCACTGAAGAAAGAAAGACATGAACATCTTGAATGGCATTTGGGTGAGTAAATTATCCATAAGTTTTCATTTTGAGTTGAGCTAATCCTTTAACATGCAACCTTTATGTTGTCCACATACACATAAACGCGGTAGTGATCGGAATGTTATCCGATCAGCATGTCCAGGTTTGGAGGTAGTCAAGGACACATTGTAATTGGACAATCTCAATCCAACTCAATCCTGCCATCATGTCTGATTCACAGGTGGACGCCACACAAAACCTCACCCACTGTCATTATTCCCCCTCCTCTTCCCGAAACTGAGAGCCGATAGTCAAGTGTGAAGTACATCGCAAATATACTGAAATGTTTGCCTTCGCACCCCAAAGTTGCAGAACCATTCATTTTCTGTCAAGAACGTGGATTTTCCCACCACAGCTGGCAACATACTCAGACCCATATGTTGCTCTGTACCGTTTCCATTGCGGCATCTATTCACATTATTAGTACTTGCAGCCTTTTCATCCTCCTCATTTTGTCGAGATTCAAGTGTTGATTCTTGATATCGTATATCTTTTGGTGCTCATGTTTGTTAAAATCTTCTGATTGTTATAATGTTGCTAGATCTCGTACTGCAGTAACACAGGGTTTGTGATGTGAATGTATTAATGATACAACGCAATTGTTAGATTCAAAAGACACTGGGAATCAGTTGATTTCAGGATGATTATAAAACCATCAACAGGTAACCTTCATCACCTGATCATGCTTCACTTTAGCTTTGTTTGCTGCTGCAAATGTGTTTAACAAACACACTGTCACGACAGCCAAAAAAGACAATGTATTTAATACAACCAGATTTTGTGGATCAGGTAAGGCCTAGTTCTGGTTTATTTCTTTGCTCTTGGCTGACATGTGGCATTTCTATGGCCTGCTTATGGCCCCGATCTGGAAAACAGGAGTGAGCCACACAAAAGCCATCATTCATCCATACTCCGGAATAGGGCTGGGGAACCCCTCTAGATGAACCAAAGCAAACCAGAAGCTGGTCAGTCTTACGCCACTGAACACTCCAGTGGACGTAAGTAAGGGCCTTAATTGGGCAAATCAAATTAAGCTTCTCTTCGTCCACCGATCAAAGAATTAGCCATATTTGTCAGAACTTTAAGGATGTAGCCCAGTCTAGGGTGAAAATTTGTCTTGACCCTTCCCAGGGCGAATTCGGGAGGAGGCATGTGACAGGGCTTGCCAATCTCTCCCAACAGAAAGGCCATCTTTAAAGTTATGAACTTCTCAGTAGTTGAGTCGCCTAAAGGTGCGTTAAAGGCATCCTTGTACTCTGCAGCAGGCCCCAGAACCGGCGAGGGATGAACCTTTGGAATGCCACGACTGTCACTTAGCTTCCTGGAATCTCTTGATGACCAAGCTGACTGGATCACCGAAGAGGCCAGGAGGACACAGCGGAGCATCCAAGAGCAACTATTTATCATTCACCTTTATCCTTGAAAGTTTCGGCCAAAGATGCCTCTCCGTAGCCACCAATGCTGACATAGAGCGGCCAATGATGTGGACTGTCTCCTTGGTGGCCTGGAGCTCTTTAATTGCACTGGTCCCAACACCCTCGCCTTCATCTAGGTCCCTAAGAAGGTCAGCCTGGAATGCCTGGAGGATAGCCATGGTGTGCAGGTGACCCATTGCCATATTAACCTTTCCCATCAAAGATGATGTTGTTTTATAGGGCTTAGTAGACAGGGTCAAAGCCTTGAGGGACCATGCAGCCTCAAGGGAGAGATAGCATGTCAATGTTTTTTCAACCCTGAGCATCGTCCCATAGTCATGCTCCAACATCCCTACAGATCATAGGGCTAGATATGCTGGAGGAAAACTGCTTATTCTAGGACTTCAACACCTCTGTGTGATCTCCTTGGAGCTGGATAACACTTACATTGGGCTGAAGAAGCCATAGAGTGGGCTTCCGGATCTTGAGTGAATGCACTGGAACCCCCAGGTTAGGGTCCGTCTCAAACTCCTCTGCAAGCTCCATCTGCGACCCCCATGATCTGAGCTGTCACGTCCAGGGCCAAACCATGAGGGGCACAAACCTGGGAACTCTCATCAAAGAGGGACAGGGGGATCAGAGCATACTCAGTGTCAACCCCCTCCACCCATGCAGCTTACATACAGATAATGTGTGTCCCCATCCGTAATATTGTGGGGGGAGGGAGACACAGAAGCTAACACTGCTTAGTTCCAGGTATCCAGCTTCTACGGTACGCCACCATACATCACGGGTTGATTTTGCACTAATCAGGATTGGAAAAGTTTCACACACGCTTCAGCCCCAATCACACCGAGGCATTCCTCGTAGTGTTGAAGTCAGATGCAGCTTAGAGATCCTTCGAGAGGGATATAATCTTTCAAATACATTACCCTAAAACAATTAAGTAGCTGCTCTAAATTAGTGTTAATTGCCAATAATGAAGAAATTTTATCAAGAATAATTCACATCAAATCTCTGTAACACCTTCTTTTGACAGCCTCTATTATTTGAACACACCTGGAGCAATTTTCAGGTCATCCTGAGAGTGGGTTTTACACCCATGTCAGAATCGTTAAAGACGACCCCATTTTGTTCATAACAAAGGAGGGGAGGAGATTTAATCTGGGAAAAAGTGAAGTCTATTATGTCTAGGGTTGGGTATCGTTTGAATTTGAACGATTCCGATTCCTTGTTTCGATTCCGGTTCCTAACGATTCTCGATTCCGATTCTTTTAAGAGGCAGGGTCAAAAAAGTTTAGCTAACCTTGCTAACCAACGGCCTTTCTGAAGGAAATGCTCCTTCTGTAAAAATATTCCTTTTGTCACAAATTTTGCGTTTTGCCGAGATTTCGTTATTTTTAGAAAAGTGAAGCCACACTTTGGATTGCCGACATAAGGTACTCATGTTCGACTCGCGTGGTTATGCCAACACTTCCGGTAGACGCTTCTTCGTTGGTGTTGTTCAGCGGTTTCTTCTTCCGCTCGGCGGACTGTGAAAATCGAAACTAGGAATCGAAATTTTAACTTTTGAACGATTCCGGGAAAAACGAAAAGTTAGTCTCGGTTCCAATCGATACTCGATACTCGATACCCAACCCTAATTATGTCATCAGGAAATCTAATAAAGCCTGGTACTCATGGACAACAGCCAAATCTAGTCTGACAGGAAGAAGGCATGTCTCTGAGCTCTCCACCCTCAACTGGCCTTTACCATGTTCAGATTAGTGGACATCACCTGTAGTAGCCACTCTCCATAATGAAACACCACCAAGCTTTTCGCTCTTATGAAATCAAATTATCAAATGCATAGTTTTTCTTCCCTTTTTTTCACCGCTAAAGGATAATTCACTCAAAAGAGCAATTGATCTCATGGCTCATGGGCAGGTAATTTTTTTTGTTAGGTTTTTTTTTTTTTTAATAAATAAACTCAAATCCATTCAGTTTTTTGTAAAAAATACAATACATAAATAAAAAATACCGGTACATAATAAAACATAGGCATTATAAAGCACATATTAATGCCTTATTCTCCATGATCATATTCTATGTCCCTTAAAACCTACCCCATACCAATTTTTTTTTTTATCTATTTATTTATTTATTTTTTTGCAAAATACATCACGGTCTGAATGGCCAGGTAGAATGTCAGAAATTTTTTTTTTTTTTTTTTTTTTGGAATACAGTATACTCATTTTTGCTCAATGTCAATACCTTGGCTAGATGTCATAATGGACATGCAACCAGCCAAAATTTTCTAGCTATCCATTCTTTCTTTGCATTTACTGGCAGCTGTTCTGGGGTGCGTTTCCCGAAAGCATCGTTAGCCAACTATGGTCGCAAGTTCCGTCGTTATCACCATAGTTTACTGAGTCTGTGTTTCCCGAAACAATCGTTCCAATGAACATTCGCAAACAGCATCGCAAAGTTGTGTGGTTTGAACGACAGCTCTCGACCTGTGGTTAGAGGCATCGTTTCTATATTGCATGACATTTGGAGGTAATAAATCCTTATCTTGAGCAAAATAAGCAAGCTGACATTCAGTACAACCGGTGATTTAGAATAAATACAAATGGAATTTACGTCTTTTAGTTTTTCAAAAGATTTGAAGTAACGTGTTTGAAGAGTGTGCATGTGCCAACGTGCTCTACTATGTAAGAACGAGCCAAATATTGAGTCTGGTAATAAAGCAAAACAACTGAGAACAATTAGAAATAGTCCTCAGATGACATGTCTGTAATTTATTTAAAACAAATCTAGCGTTAATTGGATCTCAAACAGTTTCATTAAAGGTAGTTATTACTCCACCACGCGCGAAACCAACGTGGTTGAACGATACTTTGCGACAGTGGATTTCGGGAAACAGCCCTGACTAGCTAGTTGATTTTTCCAACGATGCATCGTACTATGGTAGTGAATCAGCGAACTACGTCGTTGTACGGGAAACGCACCCCTGAGCGGTTGTAAGAAAGCCTTGGAGCATCATGCTGACTAGCAACCAATGAAACTACAATAGAAAATAAAGCCTATCATTGCCTTTTGCTTTGTAGGTCACTTTTTCAGAGCACTAAATCTAGCAATGACCTTTTGATGAAAATGCTGAATACAAATCTCTTTTACAAACTGATTTTGTCTTTGTAGGCTTTTTGTACAAAGTTGCAGCTAATAAGATATTTTATATTTAATCAGATTCTGTCAAGTCATACAGATATGCCCAAAAATCATAAATTGTAAAGAAAATGCAGCAGTCTGAATGAGTACAGTACTTTACTCCATCTCACATTCTGGCATGATGCCCCAGCTAATGGTCAAAAGGTCAAGCTGTGCCCTTCTATTGGATAAACAACATTCATATTCATTTATGGGCACGGTGGTGGCTAATTATTTAGGGATGAGATGATTGTAGAAGTTTACTGTCTAGAATATGACTGCGACAGTCAGTGAGAGCCATTTCTTTGACAGTATCATTATTTCAAATGCAAAAATGAAAACCACGAAGAAGTGTAAAACAAAATTAATTATTTGTACTACACGTACCTACTGTGTGCCAATATCATTCTCCTCCAAATATGAAACATTGTTACATCTTTTTGATTTATGGACTGTTTTACCATAAGTGACCTCTTCTAAAAGGAATGAATGTTCCTCATCTCTCTTGTAGCACTGGTTGCCATAAAATAAATATGATTGCTTTCACATGAAGAGCTGGGTGTTTTGGGGGGCTTTTTATTGTGCATGTCCCTTTGCCCCTTTTATTTTGACATTTAATACTCAGTCTGTATTTTTTAAATGAACAATATAGAGTGCATAGATATTCAAATATATTCCAGAATTAAAATATATATCTGAAAGGCCTATCAGTTCATCATAATTCATCTATTAATTCTGTTCTACCTCATATGTGAAAATTGTATAGTGTTAATCTCCTGGTGTCAGACATAGCCTGTCATTTACATGCTGTCCCCTAGCAACTGAAAATGTTAAATCAAATTAGCATTAGCTAGTGAAAAGCTTGTCAGAATTCACACAAAGCTTTTGTCACCTCTGAGAGCATATGCAAGAACCAGCTGGAATGCAAATGTCGTGGCAATTGCGAGAACATAGAGGATCCAATTAATGAAACTATGGCTTCTTTGTCAATCTCAAACTGATTCAACACATGTCGTGCTGCCTACCTAGATCTAAGATGACGCACCTTCACTCTCTTCAATTGTGGTAAGTGAAGCCATAGATATATAGTGGTCCATGAACATTCGAGAGCGAGTTGAACTGTAAAGCTCCTTCACTGACGTCATACCCCCATTTTTATAGCATCAAATAACTAACTAAAACCAAACTTATTTACAGAACGAACACTTGAACTAACATCAGCATGATTAAAAAAAAAAACCTAGCAAAAATGACAGAAACCATCTTTGTAATTTGAAAAGTGTAATTTGATAGTTTCTCTCATGCCCCATTACATTACATGGAGAGGGCGGGGTTTATGAACTATACTGCATCCAACCACCTGGGGGCGATCAAGACGCTTTGGCTTCACTTTTCAGGACTCGTGTGGCACTCTTGACCTACCCTGCGTCCCAGTTCTCCTACTTATACTACACCCTAAAAGTATGTACTCTTTTTGTGAGTGTGTAGCAAAAGAGTAAGGGACATACTACTTCGTCATCTTTAACGGACAGATCTGTCGTGTGCACCCTGTCACAATAAACTGCCCTGTCAATCATCTCGTCACAGTTAAAATCCTCCATTCAATGTAATTTAATTTCTTACCGTTTCGGAGAAAAATGTTGTAGCACGTTCATCTTCCAGTCGTGGGTCAATCGTACGGAGACTCTCCTCATGTGTTTGCAATTTGAATATACTGTAATGTTAATGCCTAACGTATCTTTACAAAAGTTCACAATTCGTCTGCAGAAGCAATATAATAATGAAGCCAACGTTTAATAAACACATTTTCATCAGGTTACTGATAATTAATCACTTAAACCCTTTTATCCAAACCTCCACAACCGCACGTCCTCCATGTCTGTAGTTTTTTAACACTTTTTACTCTGTTTGTAGTTCTAACTGAATCCTTGTCCGAAGCGTGATGGGTGGTGGGAGTGTGCATCAATCCGCAGTGCACTTCGGATTCTGACTGGATATACTGTAGTAGACCATCCGAGTCTCTTTGAAACACTCATTTCAACATACTACGATTTGGGACGTACTAAGTCTATTTTCGAATACCATTTATAGGACGGATAGTATGCGAATTGGAATGCAGCAATCGATTCATAAACGTGTTAAAGACAAAAGTATGTTACATGGAATAGACAGCAAAACAATTATGTTAAGATTGCATGAAGTATATGGTTAGCTTAGCAAATGCTAATGCAAAATGCTATCTAAGATGTACATATGTTATCTCACCTGTAAGTATGGAGTCTCATGTGTTATGCCAAATGCTATCTAAGATGTAATATGTAATCTCATATGTAAATATGGAGTCTCATGTGCTTTGTGTTATAGAATGAAAAATGTAGCTTTTAGAGTACAGCTGTAAATTAGCCTATAACTCATGTACAGTATACAGTAATGCTATTCATCCTTTTGGCTAACTCAGACTGTACAATTGAGTATTTTTAGAGAATGGTGTTTCCTTCTGGTGAAGCACTCAGCTTGGAAATGACCTGTATTATCCTCTGAATCTTATCTGAGCCCAATGAAAGCATGTGGTGAATACTAAAGCACATCTTAAGGAATGGGTAGAGCACTTGAAATCTCTCCGCTACTCAAGGCCGAGGAGAACTCAAAGGTCACAGTCATCAGCAGCGGGTGAGATCAGCTGAAGCATTGTAAACGGATAACTGTGAGATATGTCGTTGTCAGAGAAAATTAGATCACTGACGGTAGAAGAAAGAAAAGCTTTCAGAACGAAACTGCTGTCATTTTGGGTTGGATGTCATTCACTGTACTTAGAATTGCTTATCCAGCCATTCATGATGAAGTAGATGTAATATACCTTCTTCTCGGGATGTTCTGTTTTACCTGGAATAAAAGTATAAACGAAAATGAAAATAATGAAAATGCTGGACTATTTCAGTAGCTTCTTTTCCCTGATTAAACTCATGGTATCACACGAATTGTCTGTAATGATTGAAATGATTGAAAATAAATTGAAATTGAATTGTTTATAGTTGTGTCGCTATACGCTTAACTTTAAAACTATTAACATTTAAAGTCCACCTGTCGTGGAAAAACAGCCTTTAATGATGTTTATATGTCTATGTGGTGTTTTAATAGGCTTTAAGACAAACCATGTGCAAACTCATAAGTCAACTCCATTGCTGAGTATTTTCTCCTTAAAACTGCAGCGAACCAAAGACAAGGCTTGTTTGAGATGCGCCTCGCCTCGCCTGCAATGTAGTCGAGAGTAGGCGGCTGCAGTGAGGGGAGGAGTGAAAAAAGCGCAATAAAGCCGGACAGATCTCGGTTCTCGCAGTGAATCAGACACCTGTGAGATCAAAGGCGGATATCGCGGGATTAACGGGATTCACGCTCGTGCACGTGTTGCTAATAAACTGGATGTGATTTAAGTTCTGTTGCTTTTATATAAAAATAAATATAATGTAAATAAAACCCAAAGTACTTGTTATTTAATTACATTCCAAATAGCCTATGGTTTATCAATCTTTTTTTTCTTTAATACAGACGTGTTTTTATATAGCCTATTGTTTTAACAAAAATGAAATATAACCCATATGGCACTGTCAGAGAGTTTATTCACCCATATGTATACACATAAAACATGATATCAGTTTTAAAATCAAACATTTTAAAAGAGAACAATTCATCTGTTGTTCTTTTATTTTTATTTATTTTACTTTTTTATTAGAATGCAAGTTACAAACATAGCCTACCTACAAGCACCACAATTCGTGAAACAAATAGGCCTATTATACAGCGACAAATACATAAACATCAGAATAAAATTAATAATAAAATAAATAAATCAATCAAAATAGGCTAAGCTTAGCTTAAATAGACAGACTTACAAACTTCATCATCTATAAAATGAGAGCTATTTTTCACTTGAACATTTTAGAGTAGGCCTAGTATATTTGAGTTACTGACTATAGCTTTCTTATTTTTAACCCGTTTAAGAGATTCACAATATAGATCAGTTTCAATTTGAAAAAAATAAATAAATAAAACATGGCCTTGATTTGGAGAATTTAGCTTAATGAATATGGAATACCTTCATCACTGTTGTTTAAACCAATGAGCATTAAGCTGTGTCGTCAGCAAGTCGTTTCCCATCATGCTTTTGATCAGCGCAGTCGGTGGAGAGCAACTGCGCGCGACTGCAGAATCCGACCCTTCCGCCTTGCGCTCGCGAGAGTTTTTTGACATACGTCGGCATGACATCAGAGCCAGGCGGACCGTTCTCGGACACATTTCTAACCGGCATGCATCTCGCGCTGATCACCGGTGATCGATTCTGCGCAGAATTTGCTCATCTCAAACAAGCCTACAGTCTCAAAAACATGGTTTCTGACATCACACACTACCTTGTAACCAATCAGATCAATGTGTGAAAGTCAACGAGTGGATCTTTGAGCTGCTGTGGAGGCTGGGCTCATTTGCATATTCATAGAACAGAGTAAACTAAATGAGGCAAGGGTGTAGAGTTACATTCAAGCTATTTTAAGACATGAACCATTTTTCAGGGAAAAAAACAATTAAAATATTTTGGTGATCAAAGATGAGTTTTAAGGGAAAAATTAATGACAACAGGGGGACTTTAAGAAATGGTTAGGGTCAGTTAAGGGTTAGAGATAGTAGAGGGATTGGTGACTAAATATATACAGTATATATAATTGTATATTTACATGTTTTTTTCTTTTATTTGTTGAAAAGTGGGTTATGTTTACATTTAGGAATAGGGTTGGGGATATACAAATCTAAAATATATATATAAAAAGGTTAAAGATAACAAAATAAATATATTTGTAATATAGAGGATTCATAAATAGTTTGTGAACAACAGTTGCCAAGGTAAAATGGCATGTTTACAGCTAGGTTTGGGGACGGATGGATGGATTTGGCAAACTGTGGGGAAACTTCTTTTCAAATTCAGTGGCTTTATGCCCTACATGTCCCTTTAAACTAAGGCATATTTAGTCAGTCTGAACCTAATTTGATTATCCACCAACAGGCATTTTAATATGAATCTGAAATTTCAGAGTGAAAATATGGCCAAGTAATCTCCATGTCAAAGAAATGACAGCAACAAAGCGACAAATATCCATCATTTACTGTTCTTTGAATGAAGCTCTCTTAAGGTGTTGCCGCAGAATACTCGACTCAAACCCTGCAAATGTCAGAAAGACTTATCAAGGGGCTGCAGGCTTGGAGGCAGACTTTTGATCAATAATTAGAGAAGCCATTAGTTTTTCCATTCAGAGACCTGAGGCCAGTCTGAGCGGCACACGAGACCCTGCAGTGACGTCCGCAAAAGCTGCCTCTTGCATACATAAACCGCTAGAGAGCCGCAAAGCAACCCCAGGAGCTATCTCAACAGAGTGCAACCCTTTTTGTGTTTGCAACCACGTTAGGAATTAACATTTCAGTGGTGAGCCACAAGGGTACCTCAAGGAGTTCCTATGATGTTTAAGACTTCATTTACAGCATTTTTTTATAATTAAACCGACTGTTTTAAACAGCACTCACTGTAATTAACGGGGATGTCACCCCAGACAACTGTGTGTGCCCGCAGCGAAGTTAGGCTGGCTTTGTGATGGAACGAATGAGAAATTCATGAAAAATAAGCAGGATTAATGACCTTAATTAAATATCGTAATGGAGCAGCGGCGAGAGTTGACGGATGAGGTCATCAGCCTTGTTCTTGTACTGCTTGCTGAGCTCCATAGAAATATCAAAGAGCTTAACAAAACACATTAATAGAGGCTGCTCTAATACAAATATAACTATGTAAGACCGTTAATGTGGACATTGTGTGATTATCGATGAAGCCTGAAAAATCCAATCAATGAATCATTCTATTTATCCATGGGCGAAGAATACTCGGGGCACTTTTATTAAAACGTATAGTCATGCCAATTTTTGTGGGGAAGTGTGTTCACATAACAATTTTCATGGGCCAATGAGAAAATAGTCTATGCACGACCATATTCTTATCCAAAAGAGGCAATGTGAACATTATGGAATGATAAGCTCTCATTTAATGTGTGTTTCATTGGCCGTGTTTCCACTGCCAGGCTATAGGGCCGGGCCAGGGCTAACAGCAAGTCGAGCCGAGCCAGTGACCTCGGGCCTCAAATCGGGCTTGCGTTTCCACTGCTGGGCCAGTAGCCCCGCAGCGCTGCCCTTAACCCCGCCCCTAACACGCCTTTCTGGCTCAAACGACAAACATCCAAACCCATTTCAGCGGGTATTATGAATTTATTTATTTTCTAAGTTAGGAAGATAGCATGTATATTAACTCACCGGCCATGGCTGCAATAGTGTCCCGATTGTCTCGCGAGTCGACAATACAATACAATTCTGCGCCCGCAACTTTTAAAATTTTTCCTGAACTTGAAGCGTTGCTCGCTGAATGCTTAGCTTGGAAAGTTCAGCATCGATGTATTTTATAACGTCCTCGTTTCTTCACACGGCGTCACATTGACGTCGTGCCCTTTCTTCTGCCCAAATGCTCAGAAGAGCTTTTGTATCTTTGACAGACCAGTACAGGTGATTCTCCATTTCGAGCAGTGATTATTTTGCTCGATATAAAAAAGTGAAATGTGCATCTTGCTTCACATCATAACATTCCATAACGCAGATAACTCCGCCTTTTACCTTGAGCACGCTTCTAGTCCGAGCTTGCCCGCTTTGGCCCAAGGTAGAAATCCTGGCCATTGGCCCCGAATAAGCCCCGATCAAACCCCGGAAGTGACAGTGGAAACACGACTGGCCCTGGCACGCATGAGCACGGCTCGGCACTGGCCCGGCAGTGGAAACGTGGGTATTCATCGTGGAAGCCAGAGGGTGCTCTCACAGAACGTCCAAACTGGACTCATAGAAGTAATAACTTACAACGCTCCAGGAAATACCTTATATGGGCTGTGTCCAAAAGCTTAAAAATGCTGCCTTTGGAGGATGCATTCCAAGGTAGGAAAGCATCAAGCAAGGCACGTAGGGGAAGGGGAAGGGCAAGGAGGAAGGGGAAGAGGAAGGGGAAGGTGGAAGTGGAAGAGGAAGGAAGAAGGGGGAGGGGAAGGAGGAAAGGAAAGAGGAAGGGGAAGGAGGGAGTGGAAGAGGAAGGGGAAAGAGGAAGGGGAAGAGGAAGGGGAAGTAGGAAGGTGGAGAGGAAGAGAAGGGGATGGGGAAGGAGGAAGGGGAAAGGAAAAGGTATCTTGGAATCAAGAACCTGACAAAGTCCAAGAGCTAATTCCAGGATGATTTCTCACTTTAGCTACAGATACCTTAGTAAAGGCCATTGCACACCGAGCCCGAAATTCGCATCCGAAAGTTTCGTACGTAAAAAAAAAATTCAACCTTACATTATGTCAATCATGCTTGCACACCGCCTCCGAAACTTTCGTCCGTCATAAAAAAAAACGTATCGGGTTCGATTTTCTATGTTTTTCGCATCCACATCCAGCATTTTGAGAGGTTTTTTGACAATTCGGGGCCGGGGGGAGCTTGTTCCGCACATCATCGCACATATGTGCAATGCTTTCAGTTTCGGTTTTCAATTCAATCAAGTGTTTATGTTCTACCAGAAAGACTCGGGAGATAAAATGATGTAACAAAGCATCCATTTATTGACAGCCCAGCAAGCAATTATTTTCAAAGTTCTTTGGCGTAGGCCCCGTCCATAGATCGTAATCCGAGGGTAGCGGATCAGCATTTCCTGCCTGAAGACCAAGGCAGGGGCGCAGCCGACCCCCCGGGAAGTGTAGACGGGACCAACCTGGTGGTGGTGGGGAGGGTAGAGGCTGTTGTCGCGTCGGCATCTGCGAACTCAAACATGTGTAAGTACCGATCTTTTATACCACAAGAATAAGTTATAACTTATGCTAAAGCTTTCATTTCTCTTCTCTTAATTGGAATATGAAAGAATAAACCTCTCCTTTCAGTCAGATTGAAATTTCGGATCGAATGGTGTGATTGAGCAGCCAATTCGATAACTAATGTATTATTTGGGCACAATATATAACAGCCTATACAGCTGTTCTGTCTGCCCAGCGCTTCCACTGAGCCACGCGCACATGTGTGTGTCCATACCTTAGACATACTGCCAGTCTCTGTTCAGAATCGATTGGTTCACGGAAATTGGTGGTCTTGTTTTTAATATGTGGCTCCAGAATCACAAGCAAAGCATCAAACTGTTCCACTGACATTCTGAAGTAAATTTTGAATTGCTTAGGATAAATTCGTAACTCCTTGATAAGGAGGTGGAACTTTCCTTCCTCTTGGCGTAATTTCAGGATTGGATGGACCCATCTATCTCTTTCTCGCCTTTTCAATAAGAGAGACGGCAACAAAATCATTCTCACTTCTTGACGAATCCATTTGGTATTTTTGTGTTTTTTTCGCAAAGGTTTAATAAATACGCATCGAACTCGGTGTGCAAGGTTTTTGTGCGTGACAAATTTTTAGGCTGACAAACACGAAAATACGCATATGAAAATTTTGTACTCAGTGTGCAATGGCCTTAAATCTCAGATAAATATTTCTGGCTCTATGAGTGGCAGGTTGTGGCTCTTGCCCAACTCATTATTTAAAAATAAACCAATCACAATTCTGTATTTTTGTCAGAATTAGCAATGGTGTCGTATTTAGATTTGTGCATGGGGCAACGCTCCAGGCTGAACATTTCGAGCCCTGTCGCCTGACTAGAGGGATTATTCATTTTAAATGATTGTTAGGTACTAGTATTAAGTATAACAGGAAGGATCCCGGTTGACATAACCTTAGACAGATTACTGCAGGCACTGTTGGAGAAAATGTGAAGAGAGATCACATAATTACAGATTTGTAGGGGACATGAGGTAAAAAATAGAGGTCTCAAGTCTCCTAATACGATTTAGCATTGCCTGTGGATTGTTTCTTTGATACAGTTGGAAATTACCTTATAGGTCAACACAAAAATATACTTGTTCTATAAGAATACATTACATAACATATTACAGAAACAAAAAAACATATGGTTGTATACTTAAAAGATATACCAAGACAATTTAGGATATAAAATGAGAGAGAAGATCTTCAGAAAAGTGCTTAGCTGAATAAGCCAACGCGATTTGTTGAAGTCTCTTTTTTTTCAGACTGTGACAGCCAACAGAACTGAATAGCAAAACAACCCTTTCTTGTAGATAACATGGCATCAATTGAGTTATGTACTTACGCTAGAGGACTGCTTTGTAAGATATGACTCTTTCATTCTCCCTTGAGTCTGTCTGTGTGGTCTCCTAACACGTTTTCTCTTTTATCTACTTCCATCTCTCTCCACGTGCCTGTGCTTGGTCTCTGGACTGTCACGGGGGATTGCGAAGCCTGGTTCGGTGGAACGTCTTGGTGGTTTAGTGCTTGTGCTGGATCTCGACTGTCAAGGCCACTGAGGCCATCTATCTCTCAGGCAGACCTTGGCCAGCATGGTCCTCTACATAATTCATCAGGACTTCTGACAGGCAGGCCTACATCTGCCAGTTCCACAGAGCCACTTGTTCTCCGTCAAGCAAATGTAAGAAAGAAGTGTGCATATAAACACAGGGCTATCCGCACACATACAGCATTTAGATGCTTGATTCATATGTATTTCTTTTACAATCTCTTTATGAACGTTTTGAAGTGTCGGAATTTTGGCATATTATTATTATCTGCAAGTAATTTTTTTACAAATATACTTTTAAGATCAATAAGATGTTAATTAAAGGTGCACATTCAATTCAATTTAGCACAAGTACAACAACCAGCATATAAAACGTGGCCAGATTCGCATTAATCTGTTTCGGGAAAAACTAAATCAGCTTTTTTTTTTTTTTTTTTAATTCACTACACATTTCCCTTTGAAGGTGTTGTGAAATGTGCAAAAATCAATGCAAGAAAATATCGCTACAGGCACATTTTCCCAATGAGCCTGGGTTGGAATTTTCATTCCGTGTGAATGATTTCTTTAATGTTAATTTCTAGCTGAAGAAAGAAGACAGTCTCAGACCAAAGACAGACTCAAAAACACACTTTGAAATCGCTGGTGTTTCTGACGTCACAAACTACCTTGTAACCAATTAGATCAACATGTGATCACCAACCAGTGGATCTCTGAGCGGCTGTGAGTGAGTGGAGGCGGGGCTCATTTACATATTCACAGAACAGCGTATACTAAATGAGGCAGGGGTGTAGAGTTACATTCAAGCTATTTTTAGCCATGAATAAAAAAAAAATAAAGGAAAAAAGTTTAAATATGTCATTTTGGTGTTCATGGGGACTTTTAACTTATGAAACTACATTATATAAGAAGGTCTGCGTCAGGTTCTCTGATGCTTTATCAAAGTATTGATTCATCTGATATAAAAACAGTGTGAGGCTCGAGGAGGTATTTGACCTGACCCAATCAATACTACCCTCACGGCTGACTAGAATGGTTGCAAATAAAATATTAGCTATTTATTTCTCTCTCTCTGAGGAAATAATAAAATAAATGCCTTATTATATTTAAAAAAATTTAATGTTCTTCACCTCTGCGGAGGGGCGAAGTCAAACTGTCAACAGTCTTCTCAAAAGCATTGCTCATTATAATGAGTGAGAGAAATTCGAGGAGTGGTCAGAAATAAACACTTTTAATAATACACAGAGAACGCAGAGGTTTCAAGACATAATTTTTAAAGTATATAGAGGGGAAAAAAACAGATAAAACGCTCAAGTGGAAAAAAAAAAACAAAAAAAACAATGCAACAGCCAAAGATGTCAATCTACATAGACCAATTAAAAATAGAGCAGAAAAGATGTGAGAACACATCCTGTGTTAATGGCCCCTAAGTGGATAGCTGTGGACTGGAGGCTTATATTATTTTAGATTGACTTCTAAATCCACTTTTTTGCTACTCAATGATTTACTCGCCAGTCAATAATGTAATATTTAAGTGATCATAAATTAGAATTCTTGCTGTTCTTTGATTAAAGCCAATCATATCATGCAATCGATTCAACAACAATTGTCAATGAATAGCTATAATTTCTAAAACTGTCTGCATTATAATAAAGCTTAAAGGAGTAGTTCACTTTAAAAAAAAAAAAAAACTTTTGCTGATAATTTACTCACCCCCATGTCATCCAAGATGTCCAAAGAAATTAAGGTTTTTGATGAAAACATTCCAGGATTTTCTCCATATAATGGACTTCAATGGGAACCAAACGGTTCAAGGTCCAAATGAGAGTTTCAGTGCAGCTTCAAACGACACCACACGAATGCCATTTGAAATTTTCTGCTTTAATGATGATTTTTATCAAACTTGTATATTTAAGTTCAGTGATTTCACTTAAATGGCAATGATAATTATCTATTAATTGTTATTTAAGTGAAATTACTGAACTTAAATATACAAGTTTGATAAAAATCATCATTAAAGCAGAAAATTTCAAATGGCATTTAGAGGCTTTTGCATCTGAACTCTTCATACGTATTCTCATGAGATCACATTGACTTTGCACTAACTTGTACATAACTTAGGAATACCTTGTATCAGGGGCGTAGAATTTAGTAGGGATGATAGGGATAACACAGTCTCATCCCAAATCGTCATATAACTGACGTTTTGGGACGTATTTTGACCATATGTCAATATCCGCCTTTTTAGGGCCCCCTTAAACGTCGGTAGATGGCGATCCCGGGCCGTCATACAACTGACGCTTTACCTTTAACGTCAGTTAGGTGACGGGTTAGGTTTAGGGTTAAGTTTAGGTATGGGGTAGAGTTAGGATCCCATAACCTCATCTACCGACGTTTAAGGGGGCCCTAAAAAGGCGAATATTGACGTATGGTCAAAAGACGTCCCAAAACGTCAGTTATATGACGATTTGGGATGAGACCGGGTTGATAGGGATGTGTCCCTACCAATATACAGTGACAATGATATATCCCTAGCAAAAATTTTGATCAAAACTTAAAATATATTTATATTGATATCCCCACCAATTTCAAAATCAAACCTACGCCACTGCATTGTTCATGCTGAACACTAGTGAACAATGCTAGAGCTCACCACAAGCATTGCAAGCGGAAGGTGTTATGATTTCCCATGGCAGTTCTCTGCAGAGTAATAACTGGAGAAATTGCATTAGCTCATCCCATATCTTGCCTCATCAGTAATGCCATTTCATTTGTCTAACGGTTTTCATCTCATCTGTCTGCATGTGATGTGCCTCAATCAAAAGAACATTGCCTTGAAATGGAGGGAAATGTGTTAAATTAGGTAGAAGGATTACATCTTCATCACTCCAATGTGTTGACTCGACATTTTCACTTAAAAAGCTGCCATTTGCTTTATCTGTTTATGACAAGCAAAGGTGAGGATAAGGGCACAAACACGGATGTGGATGAGTTGTTGGCCATTATCCGAGAAAGGCTCATACAATCTTAACCAACCATGAAAATTAAATGGATTAAACACAGACACAAGAGTCAACATCCAAGCCTAACCACTGGCCCGAGGGAATAAGAAACTTTGCTTATGAAGTGTTGTGATTTATTACAACTGCAAGTCAAATGGTTAGGGGAGTCGAGTCAAGAAAGTAACATTATTGATTCGACCGCACTGACACTATCCACCTTATTCCTGACGACCTTACTGCGTTTTGAATTATGGGTTGCTCTTCCGGTTTGGGGAAATTCCATTCAAAAAGGCTAAAACGAATCATTTCAAATCATAGGTTGCCCTACAAATAAAGCTGATCCATCAGTTTGACTGGATAAACTGTCCATTCTCCATCATGATTTATTTTCAGACATCATGAGAATAACGGCCCTGCTGAAAAATCCAGCTAAAACCAGCCAAGGCTGGTTGGCTGGTTTTGGCTGGTCTCCCAGCCTGGTTAGTTGGTTTATCAGGCTGGTTTTAGAGGGGTTTTGAACACTTTTTCAGCTGGTCAGGCTGGTCTTAGCTGGTCAAGTTGGTAGCCAGGCTGGGTGACCAACTAAAACCAGCTACTTCCAGCTTAAACCAGCTAAGACCAGCCAACCAGCCTAGGCTGGTTTTAGCTGGATTTTTCAGCAGGGGTTATACTTGGTATTTTAACGTGACATGTTATAATAAGAATATCTAAGAGCTCTTTTTTTAGTCGCTGCGCTTTCTTTTCTTCGTGATGATTTTTATTTTTTCCTTTGCAATCCGCTGTAAAAGTATGAAAAAGCACAACATATACGGCACATTTGTGGTCTGTTCTCCTGAATTTAATTTACGATATTAATAATTCAGTGGAGTGCACGAAGAATCTCTCGTTATTCTCCTCAAATCCTCATGTCCCTTTCCAGGTTTGTTTTCTCAGGTGCAATTTATAATCTGTCAAAATAATGGGAATAACTTTGATATGTAATGCTGAAGTTAATGAACATTTTTGATTAAGGCTTCAAATGTGAATATGTGATATTTAAACAAAGACTCGTGCATATTGGGCTATTTTTGGTCTGTTGAAAGTACCTGCACTGTAAAAAAATATTTTTGGTTTAGCTTAAAAAATGAAGTAACCTGGTTGCCTTAAAATTTCAAGTTAATTGAAATGGCAAAATTTAGTTAATACAATGAAGGAAATTGATTTAACCATCAGAAACTAAAAATATTATGTTATCTGAACTACATAAATTATTTAAGTTGATTTGACAAAAGAAAAAATGTTGTGATTACAAATCAAGAAAAATTTTTTTTACAGTGTGATGATTCTTTTAAACTTTTACATTTTATTTTAATGTTCGATGGTTGTAGGGTGAGTCGTTTAATGACACTTTTTATAACGTTTTGCATTCATAGAGCGAGCTTTTAGCTGATCGTTTAAAGCTAAATGGAGTAGTTCACTTTTAAATAAAACTTTTGCTGATAATTTACTCACCCCCATGTCATCCAACATGTCCATGTTTTTCTTTCTTCAGTCGAAAAGAAATTAAGGTTTTTGATGAAAACAGGATATTCTTATAACTTGACATTACTAAAACAACACAATCTGTCATATGTCATAAACATGACATAGCAGATTAATTATCAAACTTAAGAAAGCACTTATAGCTTTATGGGTTAACATTACATTAAACTGTCATGTGATTGGTTTTGACATTGGCTGTCATGAGGCCATTATAACTGTCATGAACATTTTTCTTGACCTCAACAACAGTGGTACATATTAAATGTGTCATCAACATGTTATAACGGCCTCATGACAGCCAATTAATCTGCTGTGTCATGTTTATGACAGCTTGTGTTGCTTTAGTAATGTCAAGTTGTCAAGACAAAGATATCTTAAACAATGTCATATTTGCATTAAAAATGTCATAACCGAGCGAATGACACTTAATGACATTTGTCACAAGCCAATTGACATGTGTCCTGTCAGTATGAAGGTCTTATGCACATCCCTTCAACATGTACTGCACTGCCTCGATTACATCCTTGGACAAATCATGGTAGTTCTTTATTTTATTGCCATGAGGAAAATCAATTGTGTTGTTTCTTCAATTAACTCCTCAGTGGCCAGATATCATTATATAGCAGACACCATATAGAGGACACCATGTCACAGAAACGTCTCCCAGGTGCAGTGTGTCCTGTGTTGCCCTCTTTACTGGCTTCCTTTACTGGAATCCACTCTATCAATCCCCACCAGAAAGACCTTCATAACAATGTCACTAGAACGCCGTATTCAGAGGACTGCCACTTAGTTTAATTAGACTGATGAGGGAAATGCATCACTTTGCTGCTACCGACACGAGGCAGTGTGCCTCAGCACGGGCATGAGCTTTTTCCACTGGTATCCATAACAACTAACGTAAGGGGATGAAGAAAACGGCAGACTGTTTGAACAGACAGCCGCACATACTCTGAAAATAGATTCACAGTGTATAAATACATATATACAGTACGTATTTGCATGCATCTAGAGGTCATAAAGGGATGTTACAGTATATCTCTTTGAAATTACTCTTTTGGTCAGTAATGCATCTCATTCCTGAAGTAAAATGGGTCGCAAATTCTGTTTAGTGTAGGTAATAAGAAAGTGTCAATGCACAATATGATTAAACCGTGGAAATGCCCTCTAGCTGAAGATTAGGGGGAGGTGGAACATGCCATTTCTAAAGCATCAAGATGAGTCTTAAAAGGGCCTTGAATGGTGTCATAGAGTACAAAGCAGAGGGAATATCCATTTGCTTGGATTATTTATATAAGAAATGCTTGGAAAGATGCTCCAACACAAAGCCCAGTCAAGTCTGTTTGGCCTGGGAGATGGGAAATGAAAAACTGCTGCCTGGAGGAGAGAGGCTGGAGCTGTGCGTCACTGTGTCACGCTCTTCAAACAATGACGGCAACCCATTTCAAGTCCACTCAGTCTGAATGTATTTACTT
Source organism: Pimephales promelas (assembly GCF_016745375.1). The sequence continues at coordinate 856,332 of NW_024121877.1, read as the reverse complement.
TCACTGCCCTTTCTCCAGTTTTGCCCATTTAATCCAATCTTGAACAAGAACAAGTGTGCCTCAGCAGCTAAGTGCATACCTAATAACAGATCCTTCTAAAGGCAATCACATAAAAGTAGGAACTAAGCATCAGAGATAGATTAAAGACAGAGGGTAAAAAAGAATATAGGTCACCTCTTTAATTCACAGCGATAACTCTTTTCAGCCTCTTAACAGCTGCATGGTGAGCCCACAGTCTGGTATGACTGTCTGATGTATACTGCTGTACAAAATGCCTACTGTCACGGCACGGGTGGCTGTATAAAGCGCACAAAGACGAAGGAGATCAGCAAAAACACTCTTTAATCCAATAAATCCAAAAGGCAAGGCGAACTCAGGAAACAGAATAATACAACCACGTAAAACTCTGATGAGAAAGGACAAAGGACTCAACAAAACAGGGAATATATATCTGACTAAACGAGGGAACTTATCGAACACCAAGTGAACAGAATAAAACTGACACAGAGGTCAACTTAGAATTGTTAACAAGACCTCTGTAGTTAAAGGAGCATTTCACCCATTTTAACATTAAAGGTGCCATATGGAATAATTGAGGTAAAAATATCCAAAAAATGAGCTACACGCATCAAAAGAATGAGAAGAAATAAGTGCAATGATGTCATTAAAAAACTGACAAGTTATAGTGCTGCTGAGATATAAAACTAAATTAGCATGCTAAATTGCTAGCCCCGGCCCGGCAGGTGTCGTAATACCAGTTTCGGCCATGGGAGGCGGTATGCGGACGGGCAACGTTACCACCAGCCAAACTACAATACACGAGTGAGTCGCGCCGGCTTGTGTGTGTACTTGAACCTGATGTCAGTCGTGTGGAAAATACAGCCCACTACTACATTTCAGTTCAGGGAAGAGTTCAAAAAATGATTGGTCGACATTATGCATGAGAAATACATTTTGGTAAGTTGTAGCATACTGTATCTTTCAACAGTGTTCGTGTTCTTTTACCATTAGCTAGTAGAGATGATCGGTTCATGTGCGCTTGGGATTTGTGGTGTAACATTTACAAACGCCAAAACAGTATTTATTCTTTGAATTGCGTAATAAAATTGATAGAATCTGAGAGCTTAACTAACCTGCTTGCTAAGTGTCAATTGCGTGTGTCTCATGGTGAATTTGTGAGAGTTGGCAGCTCTGAATGGCGCTGGCTTGATCAACATCAGCGAATGCTGTCTGTCAAATTAATTCAAACTAACAATGAAAGTGTAATATGAACAAAACGAATACCGTAAACTTAAAATAATATACCAGGCTTTTATTTTCCCATATCGTCGAAATGCACCAGCTAGGTTTTTGAGACAGGCGTCTATGAGACGGTCTTCATCATTTAGTGTTGAGATGTTGTTCATTGAGTCTCTGATCTCTAAAAATCTCCAAATGCTCCACGTGAAACTGCGGTCTTCCAACTTTTTACTATCGTGTCAAATGATTTGAATAATATGTGAGGGAAAGAGAGAGCAAAACAACGCTCGTTTGTGTTGTTTGAAGACGTGAGAGTGCGCGCGGCCGCGGCACAACTCACTTTCTGGAGGTATACTGCCCCCATCTGGTATGGAATATGGAATATGATTTGATTTTATGTGCAAGATGGCACCTTTAATCTTTATTGAAAGTGGATCATATATGTAGTCGAAATGTAAAAGAATTTTTGAATTTGGTAACCTCTTGACCGAGAAAAGACAGAAAATAACCGAAGGGCGCATTTGTAAGTAAACAACGCCCACTATGTTTTGTTTCTGCTGTGTGTAACGTTACAGCAGTCGTCAATGATGGGCTGCTGGCTTATACTTTGGTTTTGTATTTGTTCATTTAAAGGGGTGATAAACGTAGAAATCAAATTTTCCTTGAGCTTTTGACATCTAAGTGGTCATCATATCATAAAAATGAACTGAAAAACGTCCTTGTTAGTCCAATAAAAGCTTTTATTGACACCAGCCTCAGCAAACGACTCATTTTTAAAAGTGGGGAACTATGACGTCAAAGTGGTTAAAACATCATCCTCGCAGAAAAAGATCAACGCCTACTTCAACACGGCCAGTTTAGCTCCGCCCACCGATTTGCGCATTACACGCAATCACGCATGGCTAAATAACATACGCCTACCTCGTGATGACAAACCGGATCGATCTAACGAGCAACACAGAATATTGTGCAGCGCCTGGTTATGAAAGAAGACAGTCGCTGCATAAGCATTGCTTCATTACACTGCTTCATTTCACTGAGGATTGTCCTGTAAACAAGGCTGGATTTGCAGACAGATTAAGAGTAAAGAACGGTGCTGTGCCGTCTATATTGGATCTGACAGGAATTTTGCAACACACGGACTTTGGGTCGAATCATTACAGTTGCCATTTTACAATATTGGACATTTCAAAACAATATCCCCCAAGTGCATCGACGAGACTCATTATAATATGCAAAACTGTTATCCACTCACAGCAGTGGGCGTTTAGATCCAAGTCTTCAGTGAAGACTTGGATACAAAATAGCCTATTACTTATTCATTTGGATGTTTTTGAATGCAAAAACCAAGCGAACGTCATAAGTTGACCGCAAACAACAATATAATAAAATTTAAAAAGCCAGTTCATGACCCCTTTAACTATTAAAATAGTTCCTGCCTCCTTCTTCCCACAACAACAAACTCCGTTAACTTTACATTGGCAAACTCATTAGTGAATTACTCCTCGTTTGTATTTCTTTCTATATGGTGAATTACTGCTTGATACCTGGATGTTCAGTCAGGCAAAACTAGGATGGTTCACATCACAACACAAACGTCCGTGTGCTCGTCTGATTCAGAGATTTCCTCCAGGAGAAATTGCCATCGTTGAAATTCTCTGCAGCAGACGGACTCTGTGTTCGTAGTTCACAGCGAGAGCACATGTACAGCAGTCCACCTCAGCTCGACCCAGTGCGGACTCCTCGATGCAACAGGCAGCCGCCTCCTGTTCCTCCATCAGCCTCAGCTGCTCTTCACTAACTTATATTGCGGCTCGTAAAGATAGCCACGAACATCGGATTCGAGCAGCAGACTTTCAAAATCCTCTTCTTCCATATCATGTTTAGTTTCTTCTGTCATTGTCATACTTCCTATCTCCACAGCGCTTGTTAGCTTAGCTTCCAAAAAGAAGATGGCGGATATTGATTTCAGTTTCTGCAACCCACTGATCTGTAATAGGCTTGTAGGGTGAGTGGGTCCAACACCCTGGAATAATAATGAGCTAATGTTTGTAGTTATACAATTTTCAATGAAATGTGACTTCCTGCTTATTATGATGCAAAATGACGATTGACCATATTAGGGGAAAATAAGGGAATAAACCATGACCATTCAAAAATATGACTGGGTTTCTAAAGATACAAAGCTTAATGCAAATGGATAAAGTGTCCCTTTAAAATACATCAGTTAGGGTTAGTGGTAGGTTTATGGTATAGAACATACAATTTGTACATTATGAAAATCATATTTTCTATGGAAAGTCCCCATAAAACTTGATCCTGTCTGAATGAGTGGTTCTGTGGTGAAGTGGACCAGGCATCAAAAGTCTGGTTTTGTGTCCACGAGAGCCCCGGGAAACTCTTAATGGGAGAAAATATTCTTTATGAGCTCTTGTACACCCAGAATTATCAAAGGGCAAAAGCGGCCGACGAAGCTTTCTCCCACCAGTTAATGGCTCTTTAAGACAGGTTTGGTAATCGATCGCCCTGAAGAAAGAATAAGCCCTTCCTGATTCACAGACAAAAAAAAAGAGGTGCAAGATGTTCTCCGCCGAAACCCGTTCAATTTTATGCACTTTTGCACCCTCGCTGGAGAGTCATATCTCGTTTTAATTTGACAGCCTGAGGGGTTTTATATGAGTCTCTCTCCGCGTGACACTTTCCAGCATCGGTACGTCTAATCAATATGGGGTGATTGCAGTGTTGTTTATGAAGGCTGAAAATGTTTTGTAGGTTAGAGAACACTGCATTTCGTTTCATCTGACAAAAGCAGCAGCTCGGGAGAGTTATTTCTCATCAGAACTCGTCATCCTCCACTTTGCCTCGTTTAAACCTACATTTCACACTGCATGCTGATGTGTCTTCCATCTTTGCCATTGCAGTCCAAGTCCTGCCCCCTTTTTTCCTTTCCATTCACCCACAAGCACTGTGCTTGAATACTAACACCACAGGCCAACCACTTTGATTGACAGGCCGATCGACCTTGACCATCAGTGATGGGCACGTATGCACCAGTCCAATTACAGGATCTAGCCCGACCAGAACCCCCAATCCCATGGTTGGCTGCTTTTGTCCTGACACACTGAATAACACAACTCCATGGCGGGAAAGGGTTCTGCTGTGGACTGCGTTCACCTGAACATGTGAAATAAACCCCAGCAGAAACAGCAGTTCCTTTGAGTCCTCCACGGACTGCAGATCACGGTGGAATGATGTGGAAAGTCGTATTGCACTCCTTGAAAGACAATGAAGGATTCAAATAAATCTTTAAACACTTTGGTTTTAATAAACGCATCTATCTATGACACTTATCTATCTATCTATCTATCTATCTATCTATCTATCTATCTATCTATCTATCTATCTATCTATCTATCTATCTATCTATCTATCTAACTCATTGAATGCAATCTCTGTTTTGGCAGTAAAAAAATATGAAATTCCCCATGTGTTGAAAATGAAGTGTTTAATGATGTTTACATGTCTATGCAGGGTTTTTAATATGCTTTAAGACAAACCATGTGCAAATTCATGAGTCGACACCATTGCTGAGTATTTTGCTCCTTAAAACCGGGGGGTTAATCCGCCAGTCTTTGTTTCACTGCAGTTTTGGACACAGCGACCCGAGACTTCAACAGAGAAAAGTGAAGTCAATTAGAAGCACTCACTTCCTGATGGCTGAGCGACTGCGCAAGCTCACACTGAGCTTGACGACATGCAGTTTATGTGAAGTGAGCAACATGTCTCACAGTTGTACGTCTTCTTGTAGCAGTTTGAAATAAGATTCAAGGCCATGGCAATGGCGATGGCGATGAAACACTATAGACTGAACACGTAATGCGCATGTGCATGGCGTCATCGTCTCCAGATATTCACGTTTTTGTTGTTTACACGGAGACCGTTTTCAAAAACTTGCACTTTGAAAAACATTGAGTTTTCAGGCACATAAAACGCTGTTGTCGTATAAACAAGCAGCCAAAACGCATAAAAAGTTGGTAACGCTTCCTTTTACAGTACAGTACTTACAGTGTACTTACCTAGAAAGTACTGGCTAATATAAGGTAAGTACATGGGACGGGGGTAGGTTCAGGGGTAGGTTCAGGGTTAATACTAGTTATTACCCAGTAATTGTAGTTACTAAAATAAGTACATAGTATTTACATGGCTGCCCAGAGAGCATACTGACATTGAATCAACGTGGAAACGACGTCTCTCATGACATCGAAACAACGTTGATTTGCTCATCGAATTAACGTTGAACCAACGTCAGATGTGGCATTCTTCAAAGCTAAATGAAATAGAAAATTGGTTTGCTTTCATAACGTTGAAACAATGTTGATTTCAAGTTGATTTTCCGTTAGTTTTGAAAGAATGACGCGTCTGACGTTGGTTCAACGTTAATTCGATGAGCAAAACAATGTCAGATCAACGTTGTTTCGATGTCATGTTTCCACGTTGATTCAATGTCAGTTTGCTATCTGGGTGGACTGTAAAAGAAAGCGTTACCAAAAAGTTTTACGTTTTTTGAAAACGGTGTTGGGTAAACAGCCTCTTAAATAGGGGAGATTAACAAAGGGAACAGCTGAACAGAATGATAAATCAAATTAGTAACCATACTGTAGCAACAAATGACGAACTCAGGCAGGTGAAAAGAAGGCAATGACTGAAAACAAACAAACTGAACATAAACGTTACCAATACAAGAATAGTTTTCTTTATAACGGTATCAGGACAGATCAAACTTAAAATGTATACAGTATATATATATATATATATATATATATATATATATATATATATATATACATCAATTTAATTGTATTCATCGGTCATAGAAGGGGTTTATTCAAGTCACTGTATGACTTGCATTCTAATGTACTTTATAGACATAAATTAATAGACAGGACAAAAAAATGAGCACCACACCATTGACCGCTATAAACAGTTTAGTTAAACAGTTCTTGTTTACCTAATCATACATATATATATATATATTTTAATTGCTAACTGGACTTGACAAAGTGATAGCCATTCAATTTCATTTTCTGAAAAAGAGGAGCATTGACATTTTAATATGATTTCATTTTTCTGTGTGAAAAGGACAGGAAAGGCAAAATAAATGAAAACAAAAGGACGTGCTTATTAAAAAAGATTTTGTGCTCAGTTAATACATTCTGTGTTCATTTAGTATTAATATAGCTGACGCTGTTATGATCACAGTATTAAGGCGTAATGCAATCATTTGGTGTGCCAAATAAAATTAAGCAAGATCCCCTGGTAAATGCAAATAAGGCTTCAGGCAGTGAAATTAACATCCAGGGGAGAATTAATGCCAAGCTGCAGCAACAAAAAAAAAAAAAAGAAGAAGAAGAAGAAGCTTGTGCTGAAACCATGCTGTGGAATAAAACACCTTAAAGCATTGGCACTGAAACTTGTGCCCTGCAATCTCAGAGATGTAGCATTGTAATCTGCAGAATCTTTATGTTTTCTGTGCTGTTTTTGGGAGAAAATATTTGGATAAATTTGGATTTAAACCTTGGTGTTTTCTGCAAATGTGTCCATGTGCAATCCAGGCCAATGCACCGCCTTAAAATCAGAGAATAGCACTCAGTCCAGTCCAGTGCAGATATTCCGTTTCCTTTGAATAAACTTCAAATTTGCCTCAAATTTCAAAGTCAATAGAGCATCACAGTCCCGCCCACAGCCCGAGAGAGCGTTGAGGCCGGAAGTAAATTTCCCATTCATTTCTGCCATTGACATTTTGTAAAATCCATATCTAAAGAGTATTAGAGCATACCAGCTATGGCTGAACTCATAAGCATACAACATATTATTTCGAGTGAAAAAATGAAGAGAAAATCCAAAAAAAGTCAAGGGTACAAGCCTGTGTACATATTTTCATTTCCGAGCAAAGGAACTACTCCCATAGGCTGTGCTGTGGCAACTACACATCCAATGGCGCGGGGGCGTCTCAGAGGTGCGACCAATGAACTTAGCCCTACGTCATTACGCGATCTTCAGTCTTCACGTACCTTCGCTGGGTTTCAGACACGTGACACGACTTCCACCAATCAGATGCATCACTGTGAGATTGTTCAGGATTGTGGGTAATGAAGTACTTATCCAATACATCGCGAATAAAAGGCATTTATCTTAAAACAAAGTTAGTGCCCCATGATCTTTTGGCATTTATATGAGCATATACAATCGCTTAGTACAGCCGTAGCTGCTTTTAAGTCTACCATGTATGGTTACTTTTTTATGGCTTATATCTCAAATGTCAATGAAGAAATTGTATTTTTACTTCTGGCACCGCCTGTGGGCGGGACTGTGATGCTTTATGGAGCAGCTCCTGTGTGATTAGTCACATGATCTTTACAACAGTGTCCTTTGATGAGTCCAGAATAGACTGCCTGAATTGAAATCACATACTTCTGAATAGCCTTGCACCAGCCAAGCTTCGGACATTGAGGTATATGGTCACACTGTCAGTCCAAATTCGATTATCTGATTGGAATCGGAACTAAATTGTTGACTTTTCACATGTGATTTGTGTGTCCGTGGCGCTTTTTAATTTTCCAGGATATCTGCATTGGTTTCTATGGCGATGATGTTGAGTTGGTAGGTATACTACGCCAAATATTCAGCCATCTACCAGGCAGAGATCGATGGACTGCATAAGAAGAAGAAGAAGAAGAAGAAGAAGACTACGCCAAAAACATGGAGGGGTTTGGCAATACAGGTGTTGTTTTAAACATGACAATGTGCGCTCTGGATTACTGCGTCGTCACCTTTATTTATATAGTGCTTTGGTTGTTTTAAAGCAGTTTTAAGGTCCTTGCACATTGGTCATTCGGTGGCTCTGAACACCTCTCAAAATGCTTGCTACGGATGCAGAAAAAATGATGAAAAATTATGTATGATTTTTTATGATGGACGAAAAATTCAGAGCTAGTGTGTAACGCCGCCTTCACACTGGCAGTTGAAATCAGCTCCGATGCGGCTGCGAAACGACCGGAAGTCATTCATTTCCTATGGAGATTCGCAGACCGCATGCGAATGGGTCCGAAACGGGTCCGACCGAGTGCGGTGCGAAGAAAATCGTGTCCGTTGGTCATCCGGATGCGTTCAAAAATTTGAACTCTTGCGAAAAGCTACGGACGGTTCCTATCCGACAATTCCAGCGGAAGTTGACCGTTGCTATGGTACTGATAAACAAACCTGAATTATTAACTTTTAATAAAATAAATATTGATTTTATAACGATAAGTTGTGATGTCATTTTTTATTTTCATGACTTTCTAACGTTTATAAGGGCAGTTAATACAATTAAATTGAAGGTAGACATTGAACTATTGACCACTATATCACATTTTTTAGCCGACCTGACATGTCAACGTCCTGAGCAACTTTCCTCACGCAGCATAACCCTAATCAGAGAGATCATACAGAACTGACAGAATCAAACTTTAATCTCTCCGCCATTTTCGTTCTACCCGCGTCCGACGCTTTTCACTGTGTAGTACGACGTCCGTTGGGAACGTATTGCGTATTACGGAGCTGATTTCAACTGCCAGTGTGAAGGCAGCGTAAGACATAATTTTTTGACATAACGTGAGGTTGTATTCATTTTTTTAATGTGTGAAAATTTCGGACTCTGTGTGTAAGGTCCTTTGCGGCGATAGCAGTTAAAGAATGCAACAAAGTTTGTTCTAGAAGAAAATAGCGTTATAGTCAAGCTTAAGTAAGTTCAGTGATGATTCATTTTTGTTGTAAAAGTTATTAATTTAGTTAGTTTATATATATATATATATATATATATGGCATTTCAGAATGTTTGTAAACAATAGGCACCGCGATAGCCTACTTCCGTAACAGTTACATAGTTAAACACATTGTTGTTGATCAAAGTTGAATCGATGATGAAAACGTCTTGTGATTGGGGTTGCGCTGCCAGATTTACAGCAAAAGGTAAGGGTTGTATCGATTTCTTGAGGGTGAGGAGGTTATAGCGGGTGAACGTTGTGTCGTCAAAAGTAGGAAATCTTAATGATGTCCTAAATTATATGATTCATCCAATGTTTAAAGTCCCCGTGAAATCAAAATTGAACTTATTTACTTTGTTAGCGCATATTACTAGTCTTGTGGTGAACAATTAATCAGTGTAAATATATATTAAAAAAATGTTTTACCTTGGTAATCTTTAATCAAAATCTGAAAAGTTACTTCCGGTCTGAAACGGTTGATGACGTAGGTTTCACAGTTTTTGGGTGGGGAAACGCTTAACCACTCCCCTCAAACCGTTAGTTTGCTGTGAGCGAGAGATGGAGAGGAGGAGCGCTAGAGTAAAACCCTGCCCTCTGTTCAATATTCCGTTTCACTTGGAAATACGTCACAGCACGGGAGAAAAATCGTTTGCAACTTCCGGTTCACGGGGACTTTAAATTTCTGCTGCCAACTCCTTCAACTCATCAAAACGGTCCATCTACAAAATCATAACAGAGTATTTTATCTTCAGCCGGGACTATCATTCGATACTAATATTAGTAAACTGATCTCATTTGAAGATCAGACTCATTGCCAGTCACTGCCTAAAGTAAAAGAGCGCTGCCCACTCTCACGCAATTGTCACTTTTCACAGACAGATCAGTAATACTGTTGAATAACTAAGCAAGCCAAAAGCCAAAGTAGTCCAGCGTGGCGGCTACACATTGTCATGCTGTAAATAAGACAACATCTTTAATGCAAACCCCATCCTTGTTGTGGTTGTTGTTGTTGTATACCTGCCCTACCATCACAATGTCATTGTCATTGAAACCAATGCAGAAACCAATGCAAATATTCTAGAAAATGAAAGAGTGCCACGGGACACACAAATCAGATCTAAACATTTGTGATACAAGTCATTCCAGTCATTCCAATCATATTTAGGACTATGAACCTAGCCTGAAAAAGATTTCCATTTCATGTGATTTTTTTTTTTTGTCGTTCAGACTTAAATATGATCGGATTCGGACTGACAGTCTGAACGTAGACCTCACTGGCTCAAACAATCTCCACAGAATCATTGTCTTTACCTTCTTCAGCAAGAATGATTCAACATCATAACTGTGTTAAGAGAAAACAAATTAACATTTACCAATTAGACACTTAACCTTTAACTCAGATTGTATTCCAGACATTAATCAAAGGCTTGTTTATCCTTCATCAACGTACCATCGCTCAGAGAACATGTTCCAAATGGCTTTATAGGCTTTTATTTATTTCTTTATGTACAATTTATTTCCTGAGTAAACCACAATGCAGATGAGGGTGTAATTGACCATACGGACAGCTTGTTTGATTCATTGTGAAACATAAGAGAACTAATGGTGTACGATGCCAATAATTCACTGGAATAATGTTGTACTCAGACAACAAGGAGTCACCGATCAATAACAGCTCCTCTGCTGTGGCTAATGTGCCTCCAAGAGAGAGTATGTGAGTACAAGCACATTCCCACATGTACGCTTTCTAATCCAATTGAAAATTCTCTTCGTCCATTTCAATGCATGACACCTCGTAAAGCTCATTTTCAAATTGCGGCTCACTTCCACATTTGCCCTCACTCCCTCATCCACCCTCCCCTACAGCGTTCCTGTCAACTAACCAGTGAGAGCTCAACAGCCCGAAATAGTAGTAGCACCCCTGTTCTAACAGACTGCATAACCACAGTGTTTTGGAAAAAAAAGACATCCCTCCTTCAACGGTTCAACCACTCTTCTTATTCCTCTGTCTCTAAACACACCTTGTTTGTGACTAGCCTCATTTTTCACCATTCATTTGCTAGAAACCACTTCAAATCAAAGTCATTTCTTTGGAAGGAGTCCCTTCAGGCGACAGGCAATTTCACCAATAGTGTGTTTGTGTTGGCCGTGGAACAACATTCAGGTTTTAGGGTAAGGCTTAATACCAAGTTTAATACTTTGGCTACAAAGAAAGTTTCCAACTAAATGGAGCACCATTTTGGATTCAGCGAACATAACTTGTGGAGAGAAATAGTGCAGACACTGGACAAAGATTAATCTTTCTAGTGAGAATGAGCCACACTGTATGCCTATGCTAAACTGAACGTATCTTTTGGGTTTTCAAAATCTTTCCTTTGAGTTTAGATGTTGGAAAACTTGAAGTAGAGAGGAGAATGTATGGGAAACCTGTTTGAAAGTAGTCATTTGATGCTGTTCAATTGTACGTTCTGTTAAGCGGGAACATGTTTGCAAAGTCACGTTTATGCTATGTTTGCCTGCTACAGAGTCTGGGTTCTGACTGTAAGTGGGCTAGCTGGGTCTATTTTTGGCGTCGCCATTGTTCTCAATGTGTAAAGATCGATGACAAGCACCACTTTCCAGCTTCTTCATTAAACTCTCTTGACACTAACTTCTTCCCTCTGGCCATCAACTCAACCTGCTCAAGAACCCAGAGTAGTGCAAGGATAACAGAGTGTTTCCACACTACGGCTTATGCCTGCAGCACCGGTCGTGGCATCATTTTCACATCCTCCTGCTTCTCATGACGGCTGATTTGAGGAGAGTCTTCGCTCATACACCAGCTCTATGGCTCACAGCTACTTCCCCTATTACAGTGAGTGATCATTACAAGAGATCTTATGCTGCATAACATTCAACTAGGAAAATCAGGATTTCTAACTTGCTAAAAATGCAACAGAAAAGCATTAATTCAAACTTGGAAATTCTTACCAAGACAAGAGTGTGACGTCACACCTGTTAAGCATATTTTTAACAAGTAAATAGCATTAGTGAGTCAAGGTTTCCATGTGTTCATGTCATGTTGGAGTAAATGTGAAAAGAATCCGACGTGTAAAAAAAAGTCTGTATTTTCCATTGTGTTTCATTTTGGATTGTTAAATAACAGGCCGATCTAGTGTTGCCATCTTGTGGACCCACTATTAAGTGCAAGAGAAATAAAAATAATAATCAAGGCACACGTGAGAAAAGTACACATGTACTACTACTGATTACGACATTAGCATCTTACTATATATCCTGTACATGTAAAAATGTTGGTTAACAAGGTGGCAACACTGGGGCCAGACTGTTTTATTCCCAACTTTCAACTTGGAAAAAATTTTACTAAGATATGGGTGTACGCATAAACACTAGCTTTTTAACAAGTGAAATGCATTGGTGTGTCAAGGTTCCTATGCATTCACACCATGTCAGAATTACTCAAATTACGAGATCCCGACTTGTAAAAATCATTCATGTTCTTGTAGAGACTTTTCTGAGCATGTCAGTTCTGCAAGAGATACAGACACAAATGAGCAGACAAGGGTGTTTATGAACAAGACTGAAGACTTGAGACTGAAGACTTTTTTGGTAACAGCCACTAGGTGGCGCTTCGGTAGTGCGGCCGCCATTTTGGGGTGAAAATTCCATCTGGAGTTACTAGACAACAGCACACATAACAGTTTTTAGGTATTTTTTCCTTGCATTAGTGAGTATTTCCATTTTATGCAACTTTACACCTTTACTACTATTATTAGTTACCAACTCCACTAGGCCTGAAATTCCCCTGGATCATGCTACAAACATGATGATCTTGTAGAACATAACTTTAATTGCCACTTTGGACAGTGGCTGTTTTTTTGTTTACATAGTCTTGCCTTAACCGTCATTAACATAAGATAATACTGCCAAAAAAAAAATAGTTTACTGGAAAGCTATTCTATTGCTGTTATGTATTTATTGTCCAACATTTATATTTTAGTACAGTTACATTTATTTGCTGAATTCATTTATTTCATTGATAACTTATTTTTGTATGTAACGTTATGTGTACGTACTGGAAACGGTCGTTCCTGGAACGTCATGAACTGATAGCACTTTATTCTTACCTGTCACACTTAATGTGGAGAGTAATATTAAATCCTTGAACTTCCCTGTCTCAAGTTATGTGGGGGGAAATGCCTGGTTAGCAACTACTTTTTAACTGCTATAACGTTAACTATTGTGAGTTAAAATAATCACCTAATTATTTCAAACTAAAAATGACCTCTGCACTGGACTAAATATATGTATAATGTATGACTGTTGAGCCGCTTTCACCCCAAAATGGCGGATGCTTAAGGCTCCTGCTGGGCGCTGGTGTTGCAATGGAACGTTCTATTGGCTTTCACCTCTTGTCAATATATATTCTTTTGTCTTATCCACTGCACCATCACCACCACTAGATTGCCTGATAGGTTGAGCTGCAGCAGTCAAAAGTCAGTGGCAGGGTACTCGGGCTACAGGGCAAGAACACACAGAAGAACATACAAAACAAGGCTGAAGACAAGATGAGGCAACAGTAGACAACCAAAACTTCACTGATTAGATCAATGACTAGAAAAACAAAAAGTAGAGAAGCAAGTCTTCCACTTAACAGGGAAAAAAGAACTGAAGAAAATAACTAGAAATAAATTTCTAAAACAGAACTCAAAATAGATTTTAAAGCACAAGAGCTAAAGCTAAGCAAACCAAAACAGCAACAAGGATAATCTGATCTGTTTAACTCCCAGAAGAAGGCATGTAGCCGAAACGCGTTGGAGTTTTTTAGATGGTTAATTTGACCAAGCCATGATATTAAAGGCTTTTTAACTTTTCTATTTGAGTGTGCCTTGGAGTTCCTTTGCCTTTTCGTTATAAGGATAATCTGATACTGGGAATATGATAACAAACCAGCGTAAGTGCTAGGATAATTTCAAGATCACAAACCAGAAAACACCACAAAATGAACCAGCAAAAAAAGAGGGGGAAAGAGGCACAGTATAGAGGGTATACACATGACGTCACCGTCGGCCGGAGTGCCTGAATTACTCAAAGTGAATAGCAAAAATACTGAGCGGCTGTATTTGTTTTCAGCGTGAGTGCCGCGAAAAACACACAAGACATATAAAGTGGGAAAGAGCTTTGCGATTGACTGTACAACCAGATTTGACAAAAAAATCGGAGGTATATTTTTACAGACTGCTATAGAAAGAGGAGCAAATGGATCGCTGCAATTCACAGAAACAACTGGACTCCAGTCAGCGAAAGGTGGATTTGCTGTTATCATTTTGTGTCAATATGCTGAATGTAGCTGTAAAACTGTAACTGGTCACCAGGTGGAGTGCCCTTGAGAGTCACCAGAGGGCACTCCACACCAGATGTTCATGTTTCACTCACAACTACATTTCCCAGAACTCACTACCTGGACTCATCATCATTGATCACATTCAGCTGTACCTCATTCACTGATTGCATTCACCTGTGTCTCATCCTGTTAGTCTGTCTATATATACCTTGTGTTCTCATTCACTCACTGCGAAGTCTTGTTGTACTGTGTGTCTGCATTTGTGTGTACTGAGTGGTTTCCGTGTTTGTTTTCTGGTTTTTGACTTTGGATTGTTTTTGGATTCTGATTTTTGCTGCCTGCCCTGACCTCTGCCTGTTTCTTGGATTCCCACTGTGTATTCTCCATTGTCCTGTCTGCTGAGTCTCGACCCTGCCTGTACGACTACTCTTAAATAAAGCTGCATTTGGATCTTCATCTCCATGTCTCGGACCAGTTCATAACAGAAGACTTTGCCGCTTCAGATCCAGCAGCCAAGAAAGAATCGAGATCCACCATGGACCCACTTCTCAGTCTCTTCCGCCTCAGTCAAGATAATCATTCTATAAAGTAATATGTTGAGGAATTTTTTGAGCTCTGCCATGGGATAGACTTGGACGATGCAGTCTTAAAGGATGCTTTCCGATATGGACTTGAGGACATGTTAAATTATCTCATGCCTGACAACACCCCTCAATGGACATTATGTCAATATATTGAATTCGCCCTGAGGATAAGCGGCTCATCCTTTTCTGTGGGCCCTGTGGATGAGGGTTCCCATGAATTTATAACACCCGTTGAAGCAGAGTTCTACTACACCTCAACTGATTCTCCGGACTCTCGTTATGTCTTAGCAGAATTTCCCGAACCCTCTACTACTGAGGGGGTGTTTCCGGAAACCGTTCCTGAGAGCCTGAGCCACTCCACATCAGCCCTGCCGAGCCTGAGCCGCTCCACGTCAGCCCTGCCGAGCCTGAGCCGCTTCACGTCAGCCCTGCCGAGCCAGAGACGCTTCACATCAGCCCTGCCGAGCCAGTGTCTATGGACAAGATGGCCGATTCAGAGATTGTTCACGTCACCACCTCCAAGCCAGTGTCTAAGGACAAGATGGCTTGACCCAGTGACTATGGATAAGACTCACTGACCCAGTGTCTGAAGACAAGATGGCCGCCTCCAAGCCAGTGTCTAAAGACAAGATGGCCACCTCCAAGCCAGTGTCTATGGATAAGATGGCTGATTCAGAGACTGTTCACGTTACTTCTGCCAATCCAGAGACTGTTTACATCACCGCCTCCGAGCCAGTGTCTAAAGACAAGATGGCCGCCTCCAAGCCAGTGTCTACGGACAATATGGCCGATTCAGAGACTGTTCATGTTACTTTTGCCAATTCAGAGACTGTTCACATCACAGCCTCCAAGCCAGTGTCTAAGGACAAGATGGCCGCCTCCGATCCTGTGTCTCCGGACAAGATGGCCGATCCAGTGTCTCCGGACAAGATGGCCGATCCAGTGTCTCCGGACAAGATGGCCGATCCAGTGTCTCCCGACAAGATGGCCGATCCAGTGTCTGCTCCTGAGCCAGTGTTTGTTTCTGTGTTTGTGTCTGTCCTTGTGACCATTTTTGTTCTAGTGTCTGTTCCTGAGCCGGTGTCTGGTCCCAAGCTGGTCTCTGGTCTTGAGAGGGCATCACCGCCCATGCCGCCCGAGGGGTCTTCACCCTCGTGGCCGCCCGTTCAGCAGTTCATAACAAAAACCATACCCATACATTTTGTATTGTTATATATATTAACAACCCATCAATTAAATATTTATCATAGCATATTCTGCATTATTGGATGTTTTTTTAATAAACACTGACAAAAAAAACTATAAAGTTTTAGGGCTGGATGATATGATGATATATATAGGCTAAATATAACACTGATATAAGATTTAGACCTACCTATATTGTATTTATATAAAGCGTTCATAGGCAAATTTGCTTTATGTTTAGGTCTATATTGCTTTTATTTCCCTAGTGTCGAAATCAGGCAAACATAAATGTCAGGCAACACAATTCCTGGCTGCATGTCAATATCCATGGATCACTGGATCTTTAGTAAGTTGTAAGGAACACTATATTGAGTCCAACATTTAGTTTAAAATTTTATAAAATTGTTAATTTTGGTCGCATTTTTGCAGTTTCCCCTATTAAATCCAGTCGCGCAGCAGATCTTTTGCCACTCAGTCAAGCTGAGGGGGGTTGTTCCGGCGGGAAAGTGACGTCAATGCGGATCTTATGTAGCCCCGCCCCTTTTCAGTGCTGCGCTTGTTGTCTTTTGACTTCCGGTCTGTATTTTCACAGCGATCTTGCATAGGTATGAATGAACTGCTCGTAAAAAAAATTCCCGGTTGACATTTGTTAGGACATCTGCTTTACAATGGTTATGATAAACATTACAATGCTCATGATAACTTTTGTTAACTCTACAATAAGTACAACCGTTTGGTTCCCAAAGAAGTCCATTATGGAGAAAATCCTGGAATGTTTTCATCAAAAACCTTAATTTCTTTTCGACTGAAGTAAGAAAGACATGGACATCTTGGATGACATGGGGGTGAGTAAATTATCAGCAAAAGGTTTTTTTTAACAGTGAGCTACTCCTTTAATAATGTTTCCATAAACGGCATCTTGAGTGTCAGGCACTGGAATCAGCGAGGAATATCCTACTTTTGACTTTGAATGCAACTGCAGTTTTAGTAAAAGTATGAAAGGGCTTTGAAATTAGATGCTCAATATGGTGAGCTTGCACTTAAAAGAAATCTTCAATAAAGGAAAAATAAAAATATACTGTAATGTTTTTCTCATTGAAAATTGTCATCTAGATGGTCTGACCTAGAGAGCTGGGCTGACAGAACATGGTCTTTGACTGCTTCTTGCTCAAGCTTTCTTTAGCGCTCTCCATAAGGAAAAGGATGTCCTAGTGATGGTGCTTCCTGATCCAATCACAGTGCTTGTCTCAATATAACTAGCCGTCAATGAGAGCATTTGAGCAGAGGGGACGGCGTGACCATCGCACGTTGTAAAGGATAGCAGTGTTCTTGTTTGCTACTGTATTAAAGCTGACATCTGTGTTGGAATCCTCTAGAGGGTCATTCAAACTCCCGAAGACTGGCTGTATTTGGGTTGCCTTTAAGTGCAGCTCTTCTCTTACACACTTCTTTTCAGGCTGTGTTCTGTTTTTAATGTCAAACTCTCATCCTTGTTGTCCAATAAAAACATATTCCAGCTGGTCAGCTTGTTTGGTGATGATAGCGTCATGCTTTTAGACCAATTTCCCCCCCGGTCTTTATTGTTGTGATGGAGTGAATCAATAGAGGGTTTCGTTTTTATGCACATTCCTAGGGTGACAATCAATTTATTGCTTGGTCTTATTCCACATAATTCAATTAGCCTACATGACTGTCCTGGCTTGCATATGAATAGGTAATTAATGTTCAAGTAGCCACAATCAATAAAACTAAACAAAGAGATGTATCAGGCAGGAAGAGGTTAGAGAATTTCATGAAAACAGCTTTCCATGTCTTTTCATACAAATGCACAAAAATATTCGTACAGATATAGTAACTGTTACCTTTTTTCCAGTTTGATTTCGCCACAGATAAACATGAAAATCAATTAATCCAGTCACAAAAGGTTAATTCCAAAGCAAAGCATCCACATATATGGTACACGTTTCCACTACAACACTACAAATCCTACATTTGCTATCATCATCACAACCCCTTTTTCAAAACCACATATGCATCGAAGCACTGCCATCTATTGGTTGAAGTTTGTAAATAGCTTTCATTAAAAAAAACAACAACAACAGTTAAATTAATAAGTATATATTTTAAAGGTGCAATGTGTAAGAATTCTGTGGATCTATTGACAGAAATGCAATATAAAATCCATAACTATGTGTTTAGTAGTGTATAAAGACCTTACTTAATGAACCGTAAAGTTTGTATTACCTTAGAATGAGTCTTTTAAATCTACATAGGGGTGGGAATCCCCTTCTATGAAGGCAGCCATGTTGTGACGTCATATTTCTACTGTAGCCGACAGCGGACAAACATCGTTACAGAGCGCGTTTCGTATATAACCGGAATCAGAAGCAGCAGAAAAAGACGCTGCAGAATTTCCGGAATAACGATGGACCACACTTACTGTTCAGGTAAAGATCCGATATCGCCGGGTAAATCTACTTCAAAGAAGAGAAAGCATGATGAAGCTAGAAAAATAAGGCAGAATCGTAGACAAAAATCGCGGGTCAACATCGGTGTGGCCTTTCCTAGATGGAAGGATCTTATGAGGGAAAAGGGCTTTCATAGCGACGCCGAGGTTGCCTGTTTTCTGCTAGACAGGTAAGATATTCAAACTTTAACGATCAAAATTAAAACTGTTGTTTGATAATGTGAGCATAGTCATTGACACCGTGTTTCAGACAGTATAGTAAAATATGTAACGTTAGTTAGTTTGTTTCATGTAACTTTGTGCTTCTCCCTAAAGTTAGCTGTATTAGCTATGTGCAGGGGCGTGTCTAGAGCATTTTTAGTGGGGGGGCCATGCTGGGGCACTGCCTCCAAATGGGGTGGCCACCAGTGACCGAAAAAAAAAGCTAAATTCTACAGTATAATACATAAATCCTATTGATTTGTATTATTTTTTTAACTTGAATAAAGTTACTTGTAAACAAATGTAGTAATAAAGCACATTTTTTGATTAATTTAGTTTTGGCATCCCTGTCCATTAAGTTAAATTTGAGAGCCAGTGTTTATTATTTTTAGTGTTTTTATAAAACTAACAAGTTTATAAAATAAAAGCAATTTTAATAATGAGCAATTTTAAAACCCTAGAAGCAGAAACAAGGTCAACTATTTTCTTTAATTAGTTTTGCCATTACAATATACAGTAGTTTTATTCACAATCTCTTTCAAATAATAATAATTAATCACTGTCTGTCTGGCCTGTTGATTCCTTGCTGGCTGATTCTGTTCCAGTGACAATTTTTCTTGCTGCCTGACATTTTCTTCAGTTGCTTCTGCCTCACACTTGTGTGTTTTTTTTTTTTTTTTTTTTTTTTAAAGAAACTCCCTATATCTTTACTTCTTTTCATGGCTTGGCACTGCTCTCTTCCCTGCCTTCAAAAAAGAAACACTTATGTTTGTCTGTTATTCTCAATATCAACAAAAACAATTCAAATTGTGAATGAAATGCACAGAATGCATCCATGTCATTTCTAGGGCTGTCATTTCACGTAGAAATTACTAAGTTAGGACTCACAATTTAACTGACTATCTAACTGTCTTACTCTCATGCATTAACAAGTAACGTACGTGTCACCAGACAATTATTATAATGTGGTCACTCACTGTCACAAAATAAACTGATACAAAATATGCAAAATCACCATGACAGTGTTTATTAATTTGTTTGATAGCGCCCAGCGTATTATACTTTTATTGTGTTTTATTAAACTTTGACTGAACTAGGGATGGGCATTCGATTAAATTTTCTTAGTCGATCGTCGGAAGAATTAACGATCGACTATCGATTAATCATTAATATTTTTATATTCAAATTTATTATATTTCACTTTTTATAAATTAAAAATGCAATGAAAATACAAAAATAAAGCGTGTTTTTCCTCGATTAGATCTTTATTACAAGATGATCAACTTGTGGCAGTTAAACTGGGCGTTTGGTTAGGCTAAATTTGAAGATATAATAACATTTAGATCTGACAGGTTTTGTCAACATGAAACTCAATTAAGGCACGGAGTCGAGAAAGGGTGAGAGAGATTAGCCTACCTGACAATCAATTAGGCTAGGCTACTTTCTATGGGCTACTTTAAGCTTCATTAAAAAATAACTCGCATACAACTTCTGCTCCAGTCAACTGATTTTTGTTGAGAAAGATAAGCATGTTGATGACATGATCTGGGGTCAGACGCGACCGCAACCTGTATGGTGACCCTCAAGCCTTGTTTACACTTTCGCCTGCCACTTCAGCGCGTGAGCGCGAGTCTCTGCAGACTGCGCGTGCTTGCGGACGCGTCGAGTGTAAACAAATGCTTCAGTCCAGCCGCTGAAAACACCGCTCTGATGAGGGGACTGACGTTGCCGGGATGCACAGCTACCTTCGCGCTAACATGACCAGCCCGGCGAACACGTCACTTTCCGCTCACACTACGCAACGCAGCATTAGTAAAATATGTTGACCGTTGTTTCTCTGGCGCTGCACTTCTTTGAATCACAAACTTCCGTAGAGTCTATAAACTGTTTGGCGTAAAATGAACCAATCACAAGACATCTTATATAGGGGGGCACCTGGGGTGGCCAATCGAATTTCAGGGGGG
>NW_024121877.1:666354-689661 GCF_016745375.1 Pimephales promelas | reverse complement strand
TCATTGGTTACCTATAAAGTTCCGTATTAATTACAAGGTATTGCTTTTGACTTATAAAGCTCTAAATGGTTTTGCTCCAGTCTATTTAACGGATCTTCTATCGCCCTACAATCCATCGCGCTCTTTAAGATCACTAAATTCGAGGCATCTGGTCGTTCATAGGATATCTGTCACAGTCCTCCGTCTGCACCAGTCTGTCTTGTCTTCAGCACTACACTTCCCAGGATCCTCTCGTCACCCTATCCCGTGTTCACTCCCTCGTCAGCCACCTGTTCCTCGTCTTGATCATCTGTTTCACCTGTTTTCACCCCATTATGTTTGATTCTTCTGTGTATTTAGTTCCCTCTGTTTTACTCGGTGATTGTCGGTCGATGTTTGTTGTAAGCCCGTGTGGCGCCTGTGTTCCTGTCTTCCTGCCTGTTTTGTATTTATTAAAACCTTATCTTTACCGATACCCCGGACTCCTTGTTCCTTCAGCCTGCACCCGCGCCGTGACAGATCGACCGACCAAAAAGAAAAAAATAAGAATGGATCTTCCAGCGGTAGCCCTCCTCTGCCTGGAACAGGAAGACCGCTCCCTGGAGTCCCACACCAGGGATTTTCTGGAGTTGGCGTGCCTCACCCACTATTCTGACCGCTCGCTGTGTGTATTCTACATCGCCAGCCTCAGCGAGCGGTCCCGGGCACGCCTCCCAGGGAGCGGTCCCGAAGAGAATTTGGCCGCCTGTGTGGAGTGGGTGTTGGTGTGCTGTGAATCTTCATTCACAGTGGAGACAGTCACCAGCACCACTCCCAAGCTCGAGCTCTCCTCTCCGCTGGTTCCGTCCAGCCTCTCCGAGCCCGAGCGCTCTTCTCCGCTGGTTCCGTCCAGCCCCGTCCAGCCAGCGCCAGAGACCGTCCAGCCTGCGCCAGAGACCGTCCAGCCAGCGCCAGAGACCGTCCAGCCAGCGCCAGAGACCGTCCAGCCAGCGCCAGAGACCGTCCAGCCCGCCCCAGAGACCGTCCAGCCAGCGCCAGTGATCGTCCAGCCTGCCCCAGAGACCAGGATCCCACCCAGCCTCCCTCTCCCGCCTCCTCTCATCTGTCTTCCCTCTGCTCTCCTGCCCTTCAGCTCCCCGAAACCAGCCTGGTCGTTGGATCCCCGGCCTTCGCCTCACACCTCCTCCTCAGAGACACTTCCTCGGCCCCCGGTCCCATTGGCTTCCCTGTGGCTCCTACCTCCCTCAGCCCCTCCTTGGCCCCTCAGTCCACCACCTCGGCCAGGCTCCTTCGACCCTCCGGATTCCCTGCGCTCCCTCGTCATCCTCTCTTCACCTTTGGACTTCCTTCCTCTGGCTCCGCCCCGTCATGTCACCCCCCCGGTTCTGTCGGACTCCTCACTCCCTCCAGTCACCCGTCAGCCCTCACGCCCTCTGACCTCACCGTGTCCCTCTGTGCCCCTGTCGTCACTTCAGTCACCAGAGCCTACGGTGTCACCATGGTCCCTCGGTCCCTCCTCAGCACCCAATGTCGTCTGTCCCTCAGCTTCACCCTGGTCTCCTCTCCCATCTGCTCCGCCCCTGTCAGTCGGCTCCACCAGGGGTCCTCCCTCCATCTGCTCCGCCCTGGTCTCTCCCTCCATCTGTTCCGCCCTGGCCACGCCCTCAGCCTGCTCCGCCCTGGCCACGCCCTCAGCCTGCTCCGCCCTGGCCACGCCCTCAGCCTGCTCCGCCCTGGCCACGCCCCGCTCAGCCCTCCAGTTCGTCCCCCCTCCTTCCTCTGTTCTGCGGCGTGAGGTCACGCCTCCCGGGAGGGGGGAGTTCTGTCACAGTCGTCCGTCTGCACCAGTCTGTCTTGTCTTCAGCACTACACTTCCCAGGATCCTCTCGTCACCCTATCCCGTGTTCACTCCCTCATCAGCCACCTGTTCCTCGTCTTGATCATCTGTTTCACCTGTTTTCACCCCATTATGTTTGATTCTTCTGTGTATTTAGTTCCCTCTGTTTTACTCAGTGATTGTCGGTCGATGTTTGTTGTAAGCCCGTGTGGCGCCTGTGTTCCTGTCTTCCTGCCTGTTTTGTATTTATTAAAACCTTATCTTTACCGATACCCCGGACTCCTTGTTCCTTCAGCCTGCACCTGCGCCTTGACAATATCCAGATCCACCAAAGGAGGAAGAGCATTTTCACATTTAGCCCCGAAGCTCTGGAATAGCCTTCCTGATATTGTTTGTTGCTCAGACTCGCTCTCCCAGTTTAAAGCTAGACTAAAGATGCATTTATTTAGCCAGGCATTCATATAAATTTTTTATCTTACAGTTACTGTAAATTTGGCCTCTAGTTCATAAATGCCAGAGGAGAACTGGCCCCCGACTGAGCCTGGGTTCTCCCAAGGTTTTTTTTTTTCTCCATTGGGGACACCATCGGGTCACTTGATGGAGTTTTTCTGTTCCTTGCCACTGTTGCCTTTGGCTTGCTCAGTTGGGGATATTCAAATTAAATGACCCATCATTGATCAGCTCCACCAAACTTGATTGTCTTTTTTCCATGAATAAACAAACACTGTTAAGTTGTCTTGATTGATATTATAAAGCAGCTGTGATACAATCTCTATTGTGAAAAGCGCTATAAAAATATATTTGACTTGACTTGAGTGTTCTGTGGCAACACTTATGTGTCCCCACAGCGCCTCCATCTGTCGTGGCAACCCTAAGCACTCCTCCAATGCCTGTAGATTTTTTGTCTACTCCGGTGATAAGGACCTATAGAGCTGGGGGACAGGCTGCCACCTCACTGCATATTATTGCTATCCTTCTGGATGCTCAATGACATGCACAAGGGTAGGGCTCATTCAGGGCTCATCCAAGAGCTGCCTGCCATCACCGACTTTTCTCTACGAGTGACGAAGGTGACTGCATGCTCCCTGAGTCAGGTATTGTCCACATGCGTGGTCAGACATCTCTGGCTTAACCTGGTTAATGTGTGTGAGGCTGAGCAAACTTGTTTCCTCAACTCCCCCATATCCCAGGCTGGCTTCTTTGGCGACACGGTCAAGGACAGTTCTCAGCCGCCCAGAAGTGGACTGTGGCTACTAAACTTGTCTGGCGTCTGCTGCCAACCAGCCACCCCCTCCCGCCTGGCCCCATGAGCACCGGGCCGCGCCGTGGAGGTGGTCGAAGGAAGGCGCCCCTGCCCATACCTGTCCCACAGCCCTGCCTAATGCCAGACGATGCAGCGCTCCCATTACGGGTAGCCAGGGAGGTGCAATCGCTATGAGTACAAGTTCGGAGAACCAGGTCCGGTTGGGCCAGTGTGGTGCAACCAGAATGACCTTCTACTCGTCCTCCCCTGATGTCCCTGACGTCATTAGGATTTTTTTTTTTTTGTGGGGATAAGCCCGCAATGAGGGTATGAATTTATTTATTTTTTAATCACTGGGGCCATGCGTTTCCCCCAGTGATAATATCAGGGACAAAATTATAACTATGCAACTGTCTACTACAGTATCGCATCAGGGGGTGCATTGTTGTCTCCCTGAGGAAAGATTTGGTTCATTTGCTGCTATAGGGGAGGAAGAATTTTGCAACGTAATTAATTCATCTAAATCAACAACTTGTATGCTAGACCCTATACCGACTGAACTACTGAAAGAGATGCTTCCAGAGGTCATAGATCCTCCTCTTAAAGGATTAGTTCACTTTTGAAAAAACTTTTGCTGATAATTTACTCACCCCCATGTCATCCAAGATGTCCATGTCTTTCTTTCCTCAGTCGAAAAGAAATTTAGGTTTTTGATGAAAACATTCCAGGATTTTTCTCCATATAATGGACTTCAATGGGAACCGGATGGTTCAAGGTCCAAAAGACAGTTAATAACAGTTTCAGATGCAGCTTCAAATGTCTTTAAACGACACCAGACGATGAATAAGGGTCTTATCATGCGAAACAATCGGTTATTTCAAAGCTTATTCCAAAAATGTAACTTTTCTAAGGACAAATGCTAGCCTTTCTCCATTCTGTGAGGCGCGTTTGTAACGTCACGTAATACGTAATTACGTTCAAAAGGTCACGGGCGTTATTTCTTCAAAACCTAACAAAACTTACCAATTCACAAAATTAACGGAATGCATAGCTGTTATAAAAAATTGGATGACCAGTAATTTCTTACTACTAAATTCTGAAAAAACAGAGATTCTAATTATTGGACAAAAAACTTCCACACGTAACAGCCTAGAATACTGCTAATGCTTGATGGCTGTTCTGTTAAGTCTTCGTTGTCGGTTAGGAACTTGGAACCTGGGTGTGCTCTTCGATACCAAGCTCTCATTTGAAAGTCATTTGTCTAGTATCTGTAGAACCACATTTTCCATCTTAAAAATATATCTAAATTACAACATATGCTCTCATTGACAAATGCGGAACAATTAGTTAATGCGTTCATAACATTAAGGCTAGATTATTGTAATGCTCTACTGGGTGGTTGCCCTGCATGCTTAATAAACTGACCTCTGCTAGTCCAAAACGCAGCAGCTCAAGTTCTTACCAGAACCAGGAAGTATGACCATATTAGTCCGGTTCTGTCAACTCTGCATTGGCTGCCGATTAAACATTGTATAAATTTTTAAATATTTCTGATTACTTATAAAGCACTAAATGGTTTAGCTCCACTGTACTTGAGCAAGCTCTTAACGCATTGTAGTCCTTCACGTCTATTGCGATCTCAAAACTCTGGCCAGTTGATAATACCTAAAATATCAAAATTGACTTCTGATGGTAGGTCCTATTCCTATTTAGCACCAAAACAGTGGAACAATCTTCCTAACATTGTCCGGTAAGCAGACACAATCTGTCAGTTCAAATGTAGACTAAAAACACATCTGTTTGGCCTAGCAAACACATTACACACTATAGACTTCCTAAATTCAAAATTTGGCTGCATAGTTTAGATCAGCCGGAACCGGGAACACGTCCCGTAAATCCTGATGTACTTGGTACATCCAAAGAAGGATGGCATCTACGCTAATATTAGTTTCTCTGTTTATCCCGATCGGGGACCCTCTATGGTGGACCTGTGCCTGGACCCATCCCGACTCATCCTTAAGCCTAGTTCACACTATGTGATTTTAAGCCCGATTTAAGCCCGATTTGCAAATCGTTGAGTCGCCGACAGGTCAGGGTGTTATCGCGTGCAAATCGCGGGCGATTAGCGGACGATTAACGCTCGCCAATCCATTAGTGTGAAAGAGCCAACAACGCATCAAAGACAGCTCGCAGACAGGTCACCGAGCTCAGAAAAATATCTAGCATGCTAGATATCTCAAGCAGTCGCGCGACTCAATCTCAGTGATGTCATGAGTACAGCCCGATTCAACGCATGGGTTGAGGACACCAGGTAAATCTTACTTTTTCTTTTTTACTTTTTTTTTCTCAGAGCAGATCGTCGAGCAAACAGTGTGCAGCACTAGTTTCTGTCTGACGTCCATATTCGCGTGTTGTGTTCTTCTCTGCAGTTTCGCGTCATTTCTGGTTCGTTTTATTGCGTGGTTTTTCGTGACAAAACATGGTTTCTAGACCAGATAGAATCGTGTTGTTGTCAACTCGTTATTTGTTTGATTATTTTCAGGATTTAGACCGTACTATAGTACTGAAACAGCTCTCATTGAGTCACAAATGATATGCTCTTATCATCCGATCGTGGTTGTATCTCTATGTAGTGCGTTGTTAACTCGTGTAGTGAGTTACCTCCTGTTGTGGATCAATCACGTTGTGTTGTGTGGTGTGAACAGCTAAACAACTTGAACACTCATGATTTCACTGAGAGCAAGTCATGTAGTGTGAACTGCACAGTTCAGCCCGACATTTTAAAATCATGTAGTGTGAACTAGGCATTAAGTGCTGGCCTCATCGACATGACAGCCATCGGCACTGATCCTCAACATCTCGTCTCTAGACCAGCGTGATTACTTCGACTTCCAAACAGATGGAAATGGACAAATTCTCTTAATGTTTCGATCCAATTTGTTTTGTAATCTGTTCCTTCGTTGGCCAGAGCAGAACTCCCAAGGTTTTTTTCTCCATTCAATCACCTGATGGAGTTTTGGTTACTTGCCACTGTTGCCTTGGCTTTTGGCTTTTGCCTTGCTTAGTTGGGGACATTTAATATTCAACAATATTATTGATCTGTGTTGTATTGTTGTAATCTTATCACTGTGAAGCTGCTTTGATACTATCTGTATTGTAAAAAGCGGTATATAAATAAATTTGACTTGACTATCTAGTACGCACTCTTTGTGCCTACGTAGACAAGACACAATGTTTCGGGACCTCAGACCAGCTCTTTGTCTTATGGTGGGAAGCTGAAGGGAAGGGCTCTTTCCAAGCAAAGGCTGTCCCAATGGATATTGGACGCCATTGCTTTGGCTTACCAGCAGCAAGGTCGACCGTGCCCCCTTGATGTGACTGCCCACCCCACCCGGAGTGTGGCATCCTCTTGGGCTCTAGCGCATGGCGCCTCGCTAACAGACATCTGCAGAGCTGCAGGTTGGGCGACACCTAAAACATTCGCCAGATTCTAAAATCTCCGAGTGGAGCCTGTGTCCGCCAATGTACTCGCTTCAACCAGCCGGTACTAGGTCCCGCTCAGGTGTCTTCACTTGCTCACCATTCCACTCCACGGACTGGATACGTTCAATATTCTCCTCAGGTGAGCCACTAAGCCCTGAGTTCCTCCAGCACTGCTGATGCCGACGCCAGTGTCTATATTGCCTGTGCGTTGGCTAGGCGCCTCCCATGTGCATGGTCCCTCCTCTGAGCGACCTCCTAATGTGTATTTTCCACTGTAAGCCTCTCTGAGCATGTGTATTTCCCTTGGCAAGCCACCTTGCCACTCCTGGGGTTGAACTTCCACCTGCGTTTGGACACCCCAGTGTTTCTCCATCTGCATCCTTCGGGTCTTATGTGTATTCTTAAGTTTTTTACCCACGACACGAGGTAAGGCGGAGATACGCTATGTAAATTCCGCAGACCCATGGCATTTCTTTGCCATTGGCTCATTTTGTAATACTCGAAGTCGATAGGCTTGTTAAGCGAAACCCCATTTGTCTTCATCCGATGGAACGTAACCAAGACGTTATTAACTTAGGGTCCGCTAACACGACACTATTCAGAAAAAACTTAACACGCTCAGCCTGATCGTTTGCACAACAGCAGTGCCTGTTGGCTTGAGAACACAAACCTTGAAATGGGTTACAAGGTGCAAGCCTTGAAAAATACCTTCTGAGTTCTATAGACTGCCAAAAGTTAAAGAGAAGAGTGCAAAAAAACTGATGAAAGAAGACGTTTGTGGTGAGAGAGGCACAGCATCAGCTCATCAGCCACATGTGTAAATGAAGTGTTTACTATTGCTAAAATGTTAACGAATGGCTACATTCACACTGTCAGTCCAAATCCGGTTAACTTTGTATCAGATTGGAATCTGATCTATAATGATGTCCACACTGGGTATCGCAACTGTTCAGATCCAATTTGTGAGTACAGCATGTCTCCTCTAACAACATTTGATGCTTACATATTACATGCCTGGGGAGTCACATACCACTAGAAATCCAATCTTTCAGACTGAGGCATATGTTCTGATATTTAAATAGGATTTCAAACCACGTATGGATGGAGCTTGAAATGGATTTCATGTGCTTTTAGGACTGACAATCTGAACATAGCCTATGTCGGGATAAGAAATAGAAGGAAGAATTGCAGTACGGGCTAGAGAAGCTAGCTCGTTCGGACCGTTACCATATATTAACTTTAGTTTGTCATATAGTCCTTCTCAATATGATTTCGATCCTACCACGTGTTTTTTCCTGAAACAATGTATTCAATAGTACATAAACAGTGCAATCCATGCTTTTGTTTACATCCGAGTGCCTCCATAATGGCTGCTGCCTCAAATAACTCAGTCACGTCCTCCCCCTGTCTCAGTTCTTCTATAGTCAAGGCATGAGTGATTATCCCTGACAGTTTGTATCTGACACAGGGATAGTTTATAGGTCAAGAAAAATGTATGTACAATGTACATTATAAAAATGTACAATAACAAATCCACACTGTGGAACTATTCAACCTTTATAATATATTACCAAAACCCATTGAGATGGCACATCGGCTTACAATAGGTTGAATGACGCTTCTGCCGTATCCTGAAGGTGTCTGTATCGCTTTTACTAGCACTTTGTAACTTCGGGTTTCGGGTAGGAACCCGAGCACAAAAAGAACTACAAAATTCAACCACTTTATGGCATACGTCACTTCCCCCACCACCCCAAACTTCCTCAGATTCTGACGTTAGTGCTCAACTCGCGTTTGATTGCCATCTGTGTGTTTTCGTCATGGCCGAACAACAGCTACAAGGAAGAAGGCAACGGTTTTATCAGGGGAAACTAAAAAAAAGAAAAAGGGAGAGTGAAATTAAAAGCCAGGACGAGGATTAACACATTGGTCCAGCTTTCGCTTCGTTCGCTGGCGTGAGCTAACGGAGGAG
This sequence comes from Pimephales promelas, assembly GCF_016745375.1. The sequence goes on along the minus strand of NW_024121877.1, from coordinate 681,147 downwards.
GAAGAGTGCTTGACCGATGCTGACGCTTGCCTGCACACAAATGCCGTTTCCAAGGTAACCCCGATAAATTCATATAAGGAGTGTAGTATTTTCTGGTATTCCGGCCACAACCGATGGTGTTATGAGTGTAATAAAATGCCCACAGCCCAGTGTTCGTTTCAACACACAAACACAGCCTGCCTCAGTGCAGGGCTCGCACAAATAAAATCGACTCATGTCAAATGTAACGTTACATTAAATGTAGTGAACGTGCCCACAACTCAGTAGTACCCATAAACACTAACGTTACACACCACATGTCCCACGGTTTCTGTAAAAATAAACCAACACACATAACGTTACAGTCAGCGCTGGCCGACGGTGTTTTCATTGCAGTGAATGTGTCCGCTGTCCTGCACCCACATTCACTCACAGACATGATAAGCCCCACGGGGTTCACCCTAATCACTCTCTCTCAGCCGACTGCTATAAGGGAATCGAGTGCGGCAAAGATGCCCGGCCCACCTCAAACCCTGCAAGCACACACAATCTAAAGACACGGGAGGCTGACCGGATGACTGTTTGTTGACTTTAATTTGCGACAGTGCTGCAGAGCTTGTGGCCTCTAGTGACGCTAGACGTGAAAGTTACAGGTCGAGCACCATCTAGTGGCCAAAAGTTCCGCAGTGTGGCTTTAAATGTATTAATATTATTATTTATGAATCACTGGCTGAAGTTTAACACACCACCAGCTCCAGAAAGAAACTTGTAAATTAGCAAAAACAGCAACATGATCATTAAATCAGTGAACTCGAGGATCAAATCAGCTGTACTCATGAATGAATCATTCAGACTGGTTTTTATTAACGGGTTTCCTCTATTTATTAATGAATCGACTCAAATTATTCATTTACAAATCTGTCATCATTACTGTAACAAGGTTCAGTTGTTATGAGAAGGAGGAGGCGGGAACCGGCAAACAATCAACAAGTTTAATCAAATAAAACAAATACATAATGTAAGCATAAGCTAGCAGCCCCTTGTGGACAACTGCAGGCCACACAAAACACAACATAAAATTCAGGCCTGGCCTCTCTCGATCTCCACTGTCGTAGCTCCTCCTTTATGCCTCCTTCCTTACTTGAGCCATCAGAACAATGGTTTCCGATGGAGCCCACCGTGCTCCCTTGTCCCACCGGCTCCGCTTTGGTCAAACATTGTTCTGCCTGCACCTTCAGCTCCATCTGGCTCATTCTTCCCACCTGGCTCCACCTTCTTCCTGGAAAAAATGTCACTGTCCAGCCACCTGGCTCCACCTTCTTCCAGGATCGCCACTGATCCACAGTCCAGGCATGCCATGATTCTAGTCCAGTTCCCCTTTATAGGCCTGGCCCTCCATCCCTCCTCCATGCCTTCATTTTTCCATCCTCTAGGACTTTTTGTTCTTTTGATTTCATGGTGGATGTTCACTAACAATAAGTCAGTTCAAGGCTTCTTGGTTTTTGTGTGTGTGTGTGTGTGTGTTTTTTAGATTTATTCATGGTCCTGTTTCCTGGTTTGTCTTGTGATTCCCTTGTCTTCATGTGATCCTGTCAAGTACCTCCTTGTTTCATGTGTTATTTTCTCATTGGTTGGTCTAGTCATGTGTCCCCTGTTTTAATTTGATGTGCATGTTTCATGTTTGATTGTGCACAGGTTTTCCTTGTTGGAGATAGTGTGGTAGATTTTTCCCTATACCTAACTCCTATTTCTAACTTTGGTCTCGTCTACAATTGATATCCCTGAACGTCTACAGTCTGCGTTTAGTCTATCTGGGTCTTTACTACAATCAAGTAAGAAACAAACAGACTTCAGCAAATGTCTTCTAAATGCTTTAATCACTGCTGAGAGAGTCCTCGACATTTCCTCTGAGAACTTCCCTCAAGAAAAAGCATTAAGCAAGGCTGGAGGATCTCAGACAAAGATTAAGGTAAGTTTAACCGATTTGCATCGGTGCATCAGCATAAAAGCTAATGATGGGATGCAATGATTAAATAAGTGTGCATCGGATTCAAGTTGGCAGTTGTATCGCGATGCATTTTTTCTAACATCTGCATCGGTAATAAAAAAAAAGATTTCATATATAAGTGGCGAGGGGGGCGTGGCTTTCGCAAATTCTGTGGTTAGAGAGGAGTCAATAAGCTGTGCGGTGAGTAAGTGGGTCAAGTGCAGATGATGAACACCTGTGTCTGATTGCAGTGATTGGCGTGGAGAGATGGATATAAGCCGCGCAGATTGAGAGTCCGGGTAAGAGAGAAAGGACTGGGACTTGTGCAGCGATCGAGAGGAAAGAGTGCTGGAGAAAGCAACGAGAGCTGAATCAGCGTGGAAAGAGTTTGATTGAAGTTGTGCTGTGCTGTAGAGAAACTACGGTGAATGCGCTTTGTGCGCGCCTTTTGTTTTGTTTGATTCTGAGTTAATAAAGTCTGTACAAGTCCCATTATCGCCGACCATGTGTTCTTTTTCCTCGCCCACAAACAAACTTATATATATGCTGCAATATAATTATAAGTAGATGCGCAATACTTTTACTAATTAGAAAGTGACCAATCATTTGTGACCAATATTTTATTATGTAACTGATTCGTTCACGCCGAACGCAAATAGAGCGTCTGTAACGAGTGATTTCCATGTTAAGTCATTGTAAAGACGCGTTGACACGGGTCTGGAGGTCCTGCAGCGTGAGACTCGTTTAACACAGTGCGATTTCGCCTAATTCGTGCTTCCAATTCGACTAGATTGAGGTCTCCTTTCTGAACTGTTACTCCAAGCGCCTTCTCTCCTCGCGACTGCTCTACCCTATCTAACGACCAATTCGTACGAATTTGTACGAGTGATTCAAAAGTGGCTAATTCGTACTAATTCATACGACCTCACTCGTACGAATTTTTACAATTTGTCTAAACCCACGTGACGGTTATGTTTAGGGGCGGGGTCAGGGGTAGGTCATTCGCACAAATTCATACGAATTGGCTAATTCGTAAAATATGTACGATTTAGCAAAATCGTACTAATTCGTACGACTGAGGTCGTACGAATTGTTACGAATTAGCCACCTCGTAAAATTCATAACAATTCCCGTGATATCGGGTTGGACTGGTGCAGCTGCTACGTGAATATGTCGAATGTCTTTAAACGATAGGGTATATCGCAGCCACCACACTTGGCTGGAGTTACGTCCTGCTCCTTATGTGGGTGGCTAGCATTGAAGCCGCTTCCTTCAGACGTCTTCCCCTGAGGGCAGAGCTGAATGGTTCAGACCTGTCGACTTCACTGGGTTTTCAAGTGGGCACCCCACTTCACCGGTGTTTCATCAACTAGCCCACGACACCTCCATGAGGCTTGACAGCAGAGCCAGCGTCCTGGAACTGCTCCCTCGGTCATTCAGGACTATACCACACCGCTCTGACCCCCGCCCTCTCTGCCAGCCTGGTTTAGCCACCGCTCGCTCCTCTTCAACCACAGCCATCTGGATGCTGTTTCTGCCTGCTCTGCTATCTTGTTCACTAGGTTCTTGCGGGCTGCCCCTCTAACCCCAAGCGTCCCCAATGCTCTCCAAAGTGACTGTCCTGGGAATCCCCTGCAACCCACCTCCACCGGTAGATTCCAGGCTCTCCAACCCCTCTGCTGGCTCTCAGTGATGAGGGACTGATACTTCCCTAACTTGCGTTCATGTGCTTCCTCAATCCTTTCCTCCCAGGGTACTGTCAGCTCTATTAGGGCCACCTGTCTTGTTGCCTGGGACCAGACCACGATGTCTGGTCGGAGGCTGGTCACGGCAATTTCCTCTGGGAACTTGAGTTGCCTCCCCAGATCAACTCTCATTTCCCAGTCCTCTGCTGTACCAAGGATCCCTAAACATCGGTCCTCCTTGCCTGCCTTCTCCCCAGGCCTGAGGAAGCAAATGAAGCGGGGACCTCTATCCCTTGGTTCTTTTCCGCTTCCTCTCCTTTTCCAGTCCCTCTGCCAGCTGTGAGAGCACCTGATCATGGCGCCACCTGAACCTCCCTTCAGTCAGGCCTGCCCGACAGGACGACAGAATGTGCTCCAGGTTTGCCGGTCTCTTGCACAGCGCACAGGAGGGATCCTCTGTCAGTCTCCATCTTTGAAGGTTTGTTGGTGTTGGCAGGACATCATACACAGAGCTAAGGAGGAACTTTATTCGATGCCCCTCCATGTTCCAGATGTCCTTCCAACTGATGGCTCTTCCTCGAACACTTCCCCACCTAGTCCAGCTGCCTTGTTGTTTCATGGCTACTGCCCTGGCTTGTCTACTCTCTTCCTCCACAGCCCGAATCTCCTTCTGCACCATCTCTTTCCGGTCCTTTGCCTTTGCCTCATTCCAGCTTGCTCGGGTGATGACTCCCAGGCCCAGTCTCCCCTGGGTCACCGTGCCCATGATATCTGCATGCTTTAAGCGCTCTTCCGCTTCCCTCAGAGCTCCGCTGGCTTTCCACTTCCGCCCCGTTTTCACTACGATGTTGGCCTGTCGCACAGCCTGATCGTTGCTGTCGCGCAACATCATCGCCAACCGAACTTTGGCTGTCTTAAATTCCTCCACGACTGATGTAATTGGCAATTGCAACTTGCTCCCTGAGCTGTATAGCCCTATAGAGCAAAAACTTTTGGGGACAGACAGCCACCTCCTGAGGAAGTTATTAATTTTCCTTTCCAAACCCTCCACTGTTGTCAAGGGGACCTCATAGACAAGCAGTGGCCACAGGAGCCTTGGAAGGATGCCGTGTTGGTAGCCCCATACCTTGTACTTGCCGGGCAGGCCGCTCCTCTCCAGGGTCTTCAGCCATTCTTCTGCTTGGTTGAGCATCTCCTTCACGCTTGCTTTGTCAGTCAGGTCAGCTCTGTACCACCTCCCTAAGCTCTTTACTGGCTTCTCTGAAACTGTTGGAATGGTATCTTCACCGATCTTAAACCGGAAACGATCCTGCACACGGCCCCGCTTCAATACCAAGCTTCTCGATTTTGAGGGTTTGAACTCCATCCTAGCTGCTGTGGCGAGCTCTACCAAATCTTCCAAGATCCATCTGCCCTCCGGGACTGACCTCGCAGTTATTGTTAGGTCGTCCATAAAGGCCCTAACTGGGACCTGTTGGACTCCACTTGACAGCACAGCTCCCCGTCTTGGCTTTTCCACTGATTTGTCGAGGAGATTCATCGCTGCTGCGAACAGAATCACAGAGATGGTACATCCGGTCACAATTCCGACCTCCAATCTCTGCCAGTTGGTAGTGAAGTCACCGGAGGTGAAGCGCATCTTGAAGTGCCCAAAGTAGTTCTGGAGGAGCATCCGAACCTTCTGGGGGACGTGATAGGCTCTGAGTGTGTGATCGACCAACTTGTGTGGTACTGTGCCATAAGCATTCGTTAGGTCAAGCCACAGGACTGCTAGATCTCCCTGGTTCCTTTTTGCGTCCTCGATGATCTTAGAGATGACACTGTTGTGCTCGATGCAACCAGGGACTCCAGGTACTCCAGGACTCTTGGGGCCTTTCTGTACAGAGGTGTCAATGTACTTGTTATTAATCAAGAACTGGGTCAGCCTCTTCGCCAAGATTCCGAAGAACAACTTCCCCTCCACATTCAACAGCGAGATTGTGCGGAAGTCTTTCAAGCTAGAAGAGTCCTCCTGCTTGGGGATGAAGCAGCCCTCAGCAATAAGAAAACTGTCTGGCAGATGGTTCTTCCTCCACACTACCTTCAGTAGCTTCCACAGACGTCTCCTCAGCCTCTCACAGTTCTTATAAACTTTGTATGAAATTCCATTCGGCCCCGGTGCAGATCTTCCCCTTGCCTTTTGGAGGAAGTCATTGACTTCCTGCCATCTGGGCTCTCTATCATCAAAGGAGATGGTCGGCTCCTCTGGGCTGTACAGCTTTCCTTCCATGTCGAGTTCTTCCTCTCGCCTTGGGTCACTGTGCACTTTACGGAGGTGCTCTTCTACCTCCTCCTTTGGGGCCTTTAGCACTCCTGATCTTTTTGCTCCAAGGAGCCCTGACATGTACTTGAAGGGGTTTTTTGTGAACTTGACCCTCTCCTTTTCCCGCCTCCTTCTATCCCTTCGCTGGCACTCTGCTCGGCGCAAGATCTTTATGCGCTCCCTAACATTATCTCGCATCTCTTTAATAGCCGGTTTTTCGTCCTCGAGAGCCTGCCTAAAAATCTTCCTCAGTCTTCTCAAGTCGGCTCTGAGTTTTGCAATTTCCCTTGAGCGCCTGTTCTCTCCAGCATGCTGCGGACCTTTGGTCTGTCTGTGCTCTGTCCCAAAACGCTCTACTCCCATATTCCAGATAATAGTGGACATTGCCTTTATCTTCCTGCAAATGTCACCGGCGAGGACAGACTCTAGGACTTGATCTATCTCCCTGTCAAAAGACTCCCAGTCTTTCCTGGCTGCTGCTGTTGGCCACCGTACTCATTTTTTCCTCTCTTCCTCTCCCTTAATGACCCGAACTTGCTGACCTGTTTCCTGGCTGGCTTGCCTCTCTTGATGTTGCTTGTCGTTTGATTCATTGTTGGTATTTGAGGGAAAGCTGACTCCTTTGTTGCGTGCCTGGAGATTCTGGGTGCTATGGTCGGACACCTGACCCTGCCTCTCCTCCGTCTCATCAGGTTGCCCTGTGCGTTGCACACAACTGTGTCGTAAGCATCCCATCCTACCCTGGTGAATCTTTAGACCCCTATCGCCTTTGCAGACTTTTCCACACCTACAGACCCTAGTTGTTCCATTGTTCTGAACCGTTGTCCTTTGATCGTCATCCGTGGTCATCTCAGTTGTCTGTCCTGTAGGTCGTTCATCCTCCCCTGCTCTCGCACGACCTTGGGGGTATCTTACAATAAACTTTTCCATAGCGTCTTAAGTTGGGTTCCTCCTCACGAAGGACGTGCTTTGGCTTGCCAAGCCTTGGCACCCCGTTTCTGGTCTTCCCCAGATGCCAGCAGTCTCTCCCCGCTGTCACCACTCTTCCGTGGTTGCCAACTAGTCTTTCCTAGTGGCCACTTTCCTAGTGGTTTCCTAGTGGTCAATATGACGTATCACAAAACTATGGCGTGTCCTGAGAGTCCAAGTTCATTAAGATCTGGTTTACAACAGCCTGTCACTGCCAATAATAGTTTTCATGGATATTTTTACATCTGAATTATGAAAGACCTGTTTGTGAAATGGTTTCTTTTTATTGTTTATTGTTTAAGTTAAAACAGCACCTGCTTTTATGTAATTTTTTGGTTTTGTGAAAAAATATGAAAGAACCATGCATTAAAAGTCAGATGTCACTTAAGCTTTTTCATGATTTGCTGTATGTCTGAATAAAATAAATAAAAGTTAACTATCTATACCATATTGAATTGCATAGCATTATATTTTTCTCCATTGCATCGTATATTACATTAAATCGCATTGAATCGAATCCGGATCGCACCACATCGTAAGAGTAGTGAATCACATTACATCGTATTGGTAGCTGCTTATATGTATCTTTAATGTATCGTATCGCTAGCTATGCATCGAGAATGTGTATCGCATCGGCCTCAGCTATGGAGATACACATCCCTATTGTGTATAAATAGCCCTCATGTTACCATTGTCGTGTGTCTAGCATTGTTCATGTAACCCATTGTTTGTGAGTTTGTTTAAGTTTAGTTCACCCTTCAAGTCGTCATATCATGTTTGGCTCTGTCAAGTCTTTTGCTAATTTCATGTTTTGTCTATGTTTATGTTAATAAACTGCACACAAGCTGGTTCTTAAAGCTGGCCTCTAGTGGACTTCTATGACATCTGTCTGTGAGAAAAGGAAAATAATACACAAAAAGTTGTTGGCTATACAGCAGCTCTAGAAAAAAAAAATGTCACTGTCCCAGCCTAAGTTAATTTATCTATACAGCAGCTCTGGAGAAAACAGTGATGTCATCGTCCAGCTCAGTTCAGTTAATACACAATGGTGTCAATGCAGGGAGATTAATAATATTGTTAAATATTTGGTGTCCCCAAGCAAGCCAGAAGTGATGACAGATATAATAAAGATAATCAATAACCAGCAAAATCTAAGCCTGCTTTCCAGAGTTTTTCTGGCTTAGTCTTTGTAAGCTGGTTAGAACAGAATAATGTTATTATTCTATAGTATGGAAACACCTTTTTTTCTATTGAAAATGGATATAACTGTTTTTTAACACAAGTTGTATTTATTTGATATAAAGTATGTAGACAGCTATTGTTTGTACCTCTCAAAACTGATTTCTGAATTCTTATAATAACAAAGCCAGGTTGAGTCTGATAGTATAATACATTACATGCAGGACAAAATATTGAAATTATATACCAGTTTAAAAAATATACAAATATGTTTTTTAAACAGATAATACAATTATAAAACACTAATAGCATTTTAAAAAGCATTTACAGTATCTTATATTCTATATATAAAGTTATTAATCTGAGAATACAATATAGATTGACACCTTCATTCTTTCAGTTAAGGAAGTTATGCTCTGACTGTGTTTCTGACACCCTTTTTTACAAACATTTAATAATTGAGGAGGTAATTTAAAGGAAATCTGTATAGAATTCAGAGAGGTGAAATGATCACATTTAGCAATAAAAACTAAAAGGGAAGTGACAGCTTTATTGAACAATTATCTAAAAAAAAAATTCTAACTTGTTTTAGTACAACAAAAAAAACAAGGCAGTCTATTTTGAGGCTTTAATTACACGTCGGATTTGTTTGCGGATATCAGGAAAGTTTAGACCATAAACAATAGGGTTTACAAAGGGTGGTATTACAATAAAATCAAGTGAAAGGACAACAGTCAGCGCTATTGGAAGTTCTCCATTCATATATCGACTCAAAGAGATCTCACAAAAAATAGCAATAGAGTAATTTAAAAGGATCACCATGTGTGGAATACATGTTTTATATGCTTTGTTCCTGAACTCTCGTGTGTTTCTTTGACAAATTATAATAATTCTGACATATGTATAGAAAATAAAACCCAAAGGGAAAAAAATTGTTGTGATTGTTAAAATTAGGCCGTAAACATTCATAATAGTATAATTTGTACATGAGAGTTTGACAATTTCATAGTTGTGGCAGTACACCTTTAGCAATTTGTTACCACAGATTGTCAACCTTGCAGTTATCAGACTACCAATACCAACAAAAGTAATTGGATAAAGCCATGCTATAACTATTAGAAAAGTTAGAAACCGTTTGGTAATTATATTGTTGTAATGCAAAGGTTTACTGATTGCAACAAACCTATCAAATGCCATTAGCGTCAACATTGTAAGCTCAGAAGCTGCATATGAGTAAATGACAAAACTTTGTATGAGACATGCTTCAACAGAGATTTTGTGTGTATCATAGAGCAGATCTGTCAATAACCTTGGGAAAAAGCCAGCTGTACCATATAGAGAAATGATGGACAAACATGACATCAAAATGTACATGGGCTGGTGCAATGTCTTGTCCAAAAATATTACAAGAATAATAAGAACATTTAAGAAAATGACAGCACAGTAAAAAATAAACGCCAAAGTGAAGAAAACATATTTTATGCTCCCAAGATTTTCAAACAACATTAAGTCTAAATATGTTCCATTTTCCATTTTTTTGTTTTTTCACACAATAAAAGTTAGATTAGAAATATCTTTAAATACTCTGAAATGACCACCCTTGCATCTTCATTTAAAATTGCAGGTAATGAACTCTATCTGTGTTCTGATTTAGTTTGACTGTAAAGTCACCAGTGCATAGTGTTTTTATAGTATCTAACACGTCTCAGGAGGCCTGTTGTGGCCTCTGAAGTTTGATTTCACTGGAAACAAATAAAATAGAGCATATAAATTAAGCACAATTCTGCCTCTAGTTCTTTCTAAACTTTCCACTGCAAATAATAATTATTAACTATTTTATCACCAGCATTTTTTATCATTTACACAAAGCTTTCATGGCCCCCAGAATATTTTGTTTAATAATTATCTGAACACATGCAATATGTCAAGTTCAAGTCAATACCTTTATTTTTTACCCTCAAGGATTGAAACCAACAAACAAAGGAGAACGTAATAGACTCAATAAAGAACGATAAAACAAAGTCATCAAAGTAGAGTCAACCTGGAATTTAGATCTTTTTTTTTTTTAAGACAAAAAAGACGCTGCTGGCTTTTCTTATAAATTGAGTCAGTATTTTTCTTAAATGTCAACTTGTTATCAAGAAAAGTGCCAAAGTATTTATAAGACTCTACCGATTCGACTGTCTTGCCATCAATCACTGTGATGTCAGGGGAAGGCTGAACACGTCTAAAATCAATGCACATGTCCTTGTCCTTTGTAAAATTTAACGATAAAAAAGATTCCTGACACCATTTAAAAAAAATAATCAATCACAGGACCATGCGAAGTTTCAGTACTATTCATCAGGCTCACTATAACTGTGTCATCCGCAAACTTCAATATATGGCGGTTTTTTAAAATGCTACGACAGTCATTTGTGTACAATATGCACAGCAAATGAGAAAGAACGCTCCCTTGTGGTGAGCCAGTAGATGTTACAGATAGATACGAAAATTGGCCATTTACTCTGACTCTTTGTGTTCTGCCTGTAAGAAAGTCCAAAATCGAACCAACAATACTACCCTCCAGACCATAGTTATCTCTAGTAGATTAGGCTGAATAGTGTTGAAGGCAGATGAAAAATCCACAAACATCAATCTGACATGATTGTTTGGACTATCAAGGTGCTTGCAGATGTAATTCAACAAAGTTATGGTGGCATCCTGAACCCATCTCTTAGTCCAGTACGTGAACTTCAGGGGGTCCATCAGGTGTTCAGTGATTTTCAACAGTTCGATCAGTTTTTCCAGTGACTTCATAACTAATGAGGTCAACGCTATAGGCCTAAAATCATTTGATGATTTGGGATGTTTAGATTTGCCAACAGGGACTACAATAGACTGTTTCTACAGATTAGGCACCGTCTGCTAAGAAAAGGATAAATTAAAAATATATAAAATCGGGCCTAATTGTTCAGCACAATTGGAGAGTAATCGACTACTAATATTATCTTGACCAGCACTTGTTCTTATTTTACAGTGTTTAAAAGTTAACAACAGAATATTCATCAAAAAGAGAAGCCTGTTTTGATTCCTGCTGTATTTCTCAGCGTCATTATTTCATTATTATTCATTTATGTACGCACATACAGGCTGTACTCAACCTCCGCATGATTTCCCGGTAGTCGTGGACGTTCTGTCGGTGCGAAACGGGATCCCAACCCCGTCTATAACTAAGTCACCGTCAGCGTCCTTTTCCCAAGGTCTCTGAAAAAGCCAGGATACAGGCACCTTTGAATGCATGTTGATGGTGAACAAGAACCTGGAGTTCGTCAGTTTTATTACAGAGAGAACAGGCGTTGGACAGGATAATTGAGGGCAGGGGAATCCAAGACGGATGTTACCGTCTCATACGATCTCACACCCCGCTTCTTCCTCGCCTCCTTGGCCTCCTTTCCAGAGTTCCGAAGCGTTCGCTTTCCCGAGACTGGCCAATTCCTCCAGATCAGGTATGATCAAGTCCACTGGTGGTCCGCTGATCACAGATTTTTCAAATATTAGCAGATAATCTTTGGAGTATTGAATCGGCCAGAGTGAACCCAGGTGCCATACGGACGGCAAAAAAAGGAACAAAGTCGGATCCATGTCGTTTTTACACGCTTTGACAAGCCGTAGTAGATATTTGGTCAGTACAAAAAACTAACAAACTGAAACAAACTCACAAAAAATCACAAAAAAACCCCCAAAAACTCTGACAAACCAATCGGACATGCTTTCCACTGCAGCCGGTCGCTGCGTACGCATTCGCCCAAACCAAGTCACCTTCAAGTCACCTTCATTTATATAGCCCTTGTAACAATATAGATTGTTTCTCAGCTTTACCGTGATAATGGGAAATTAAAGTAACTTAGAAGAGATTGTTTTGGCTTTACAGCAGCTTTAGAATAAAGTTATTTTCAAGTTAGTTTTGATCGATTTGCTTCCGTTGCCACAATATTTTCCCTTTCGTTGTCACTCCAAGTTCAGCCAGATGACGACGAATGGGGTTTTGCTTAGAAAGCCTATCGACTTTGAGTATTACAAAATGAGCCAATGGCAAAGAAATGACATGGTTCTGCGAAATTTGCATAGTGTATCTCCGGCTTAACTTGTGGAGGACACCGGCAATATGCAGATATGTTTTCGCTACGGAGCCAAGAGTTTTCTTCACTCTTGTAGCCTATTCTCTGACCATCTTCGAGAATCTTCTAGACGAGCAGCTTCCAGTCGGTGTTGGTGTGATGTGAGTTCCAGCAAGTTTCATATTCCTGCCTGCTGAACTGAACAGCGTGTGTGTTTCTCCCTGGGCGCTTCAGCACTGCTGCAAGCTTTTCTCACACAAAAAGAGCGTGTACGCGGCACATCTTTTTAAAGACGATCTGCCCATGTATTTCTGAGTGCGGTATTCTGATAGATTCAGCTGATGGGTGAGAGTGGTGTTTGACGTGTTTGGGCTTCGATAGGACTCAGACAACGCTCATGGATGTGTCACGTTCACCCAGGGGGAGCGTGACCATCGCAATGCAACGGTCAAGACTCAATGAGCTCAATAGAGTGAGAGTCCCCCTTATCTACACCCCAATCTTTTTTGATATGACATAATACTTCGGCTGGTGGCCAGGGTGACCTAAGACCTGGCCCATGGTCTCATTCGGCTGATGAAATTATGTATATCGTCGCATCACAAGGTGGGATGGAGTCCTCTGGAGATGATGGCTCGTCTGTGCTGCCATCCTCGGATGTGCTAGCATAATGAATCTGATCCAGAGCTCAGAGATATGCTTTTCCGGGCTGCCGCGAGTATCAGGCTTGTGTGGAACCTTCCGCCATGTCCCGAGGCTGATGATTGGTTTTTGGGGGTGGCGAACCCCAAATCCTTTCTACCCAGATGTGCATGAAGAGGTCATGATATCGTGGGAGTCTCCTTTGACTTTTCGAGACTGCTCAGCGGCCTCTTCCACCTTCTCTACCCTCGCAAGGGTTCAGTGGGGCTCTTGGCCAAACGCATTTTCGAATGTGTGTGGCTACAGGATTGCTTTGCAGCGATTGACCTGAAGGACGCTTAGTCTTATGTCCATTCTCTCAACTCAGACCGTACCTCGGTTTGCTGTCAGGGGGCATGCATATCAGTACGCTGTTATCCCATTCAGGCTAGCCCTGTCTACTTGCGCCTCCACATGATTGGCCACAGGATTGCTTTGCAGTGATTGACCTGAAGGACGCCTAGTCTTATGTTCGTTCTCTCAACTCAGACCGTACCTCGGTTTGCTGTCAGGGGGCATGCATATCAGTACGCTGTTATCCCATTCAGGCTAGCCCTGTCTCCTTGCGCCTCCACAGAGGTTGTCCAGACCGCTCTTGTTCCTCCATGGAAACACAGGGTTCGCATCCTGAACTATCTCGGTGACTGGCTTTTCTGCTCTCCTTCAGGCAGGCATCACATAAGGGTACATTGGCAGAGGAATTCTCTATTACATAGACAGAGTAAGTTATACAAGTACATGCATGCTTTTCCTCAGTGCAGAGACAAGAGCTTATGGCTGGAGTGTGTTTCTGCAAAGCAATGTGTGTCTCTCCTTCAGGCAGGCATCACATAAGGGGACATTGGCAGAGGAATTCTCTATTAAATAGACAGAGTAAGTTATACAAGTGCACACCAAAATGCACAGATGAAATATTCACATTCAACAACTGAGGTCCTTCTTCAGTGACAGAGGATGAAAATAACAAAATGGGGAGTATACGGCGGTCAATATATATGATCCCCACACACTGCAACCTCACTTCAAGCCAATACTGTGTGACGCATCAATTCAGGCACTGCATATCCACTCTCTCTCTTAGTGCAATAAGGCCAGCACTCACCCAGTGATCGATCCTTCCACTGTCGTACTGAATCAGTTCTCATCAAATAGCGAGGAAATTTGGATGCCTCCTTACTGGCACAGTGGACAAAGCGTCCTCGACGCTCGCTCACACTCAGAAGAAGAGTAACAGGAGTTCAGTGATAACTCAGTCCAACCATTCTCAAGTGGCAATTACACTTGTGATCAATTCAACTCCACAACTTCATATCCAACTCAGTGCAGGTGCATACATTCAATTAGATCTGATATCATACTACTTTTCTCTCTTCCATTGATGATGGCGTTTTCCAGTCTTTACTCAATCTCTATAACTCGCTCACTTTCCATCCTTTGACGTCTTCCACTCGTGTTCACACAATCGCTGTTGCACCCTCAATACAGCGAGCCCTCACAACATTCTCCAGATGCCTCCACAAATCGGCGACAGCACCAAAGAAATGACTTCTCCCGGGGAAACATCACACCAACTGTCTCTTCACTTTCCTTTTATGTTCTCCATTTGCCTACACAGCCCCATCACAGATCCCAGTGTAAATCCCCCACACCTGATGTTGATCTGTCATTAGCCACCGTTGTTATGGTGACAGATACACAACCGAACCCGGCCCGGTGTTACAATGGCACCTTCCCGGGGGGAACACAGCTTCAGTGGGACTTAGTTCCGCTTCAACTTTGTACCTTGTGACAAAATGAAAACCCTAGTAATGAGCCTGTGCAAGATCGGGCCACACTGGCCCAACCGGACCTGGTTCTCCAAACTTGTACTCCTTGCGACTGCACCTCCCTGGCCAAATCCTCTGATGAAGG